>CM046034.1:15067858-15458046 GCA_025215565.1 Flaveria ramosissima
CCTATCTACAAGGAATAAAATCCTATTAATTTAAATATTTTTAATTTGTAATAAATAATGACCCTTCCTTCAAAACATTAATATAAACGAATTAGTATCCACATTTCACCATAGTTAATACGAATATATATTATATATATATATATATATATATATATATATATATATATATATATAGGGGATGGTTCAAATGAGAACCACCTTTTTTTGTGAGAACTCTAGGAACCAATCTCAGCCACTTATTTTTTATCATATGCAAATCACATGTCATTTCCCCCTTTTTTTTTAAACGTTCATAACTTTTTTCCGCGATATCATTTTTACAAAAAAAATTCACCATAAAATTCAGTATTTTTTTATCTTTCCAACGCCTAGCATATTGATATATTTTTCTAAAAAAAATCGTACATTCGTCGTTTACATATGTGTAATCTAGTTATACACATGTGTAGTACTGATTCATACATGTGTAAATCCGATATTACACATGTGTAAAACGAATTTCGTTAAGAAAACGAATTTTTTTTTTATTTTTTATAAATTTTGTTTATTTTTTTATGAAAGAGGGAAATAGGGGAACATTTTTGTGTTTTTATTTTTTTTATTTTTATGTTAGTGTTTGTGATTTATAAATTTTTAAAATATGTTTTTGTTAATTACAATTTTGCCATTGAGAACTAGTGGTTGAGATTGGTTCCTAAAGTTCTCACAAAAAAAGCTAGTTCTCTCATTTGATCCCTCCCCTATATATATATATATATATAATATATATATCTATATATATATATATATATATATCTATTATAATTATATATATCTCTATATATCTATATATATATCTCCATCCTCTATCGGGGAGGGATGAAATGAGACTCCCTTTTTTTTGTCAAGCAACCAACAAAAAAATAAACACCCATTGCATGAATGAAAAAACCCCTAAAAAAATCAAAAAAAGTAAAAAGCTCAATAGCTAAGTTATGCCCTACCCCACATCTATCATATCATCAAAAATATGAAAACCCCATTTAAACCACGAAAATTTCAGCCAACACAAAACTGAAATTTGGGTTTTATTTTGTCCAAACAAAACAAACAACAACCCATGTATATCTTTCAAAGTTTAATCACAAAAGTGTGTGATATGACTTTGAAAGGTTGGGGTTTCATATCATATGAACTTAGCAGGCCCAAATCAGCCTATACTAAGATTATTATCATCCTTTAAACCTATTTAAAAGGACAAAACAAGCAAGTCATCCACATAACCGCCTCTTGATGCCATTGAAGGGTTTGTTAGAACATAAAACCAAGTTTAAACCATTTAAACTTTCAGAAAATGCAGCGGATATATATAGCTTTAAAACCAATTTTAAAGGCTGAAAAATATGTTCTTTAAGTGACCATACAAGTGTAAACAAACCCATAATCAAAGGGATCTTTAATATGTGAATGAACAAGCTATGAACATATATAAACTACATAAAATCACAGCTACATAGAGCTGTGATAAACTACCTTTTTCAGCAGCAAAGTCGACCAAAGAGGAGAATGAGATGCAAGAAACTCGGCCTAGGCTCCAAGGAAGGACCCCTCAAGTTAGTATCCCAAGCACTATCACAAAACACCTTAGTTGCTAGGATTGAACACCAAAACCGAAGGGAAACTCTTCTGAAAATTTCCAACCGAGTTCTTCTTCAAACAAAGCAAGAAAACCCTTTTTCTTGTGTGTTTTCTTTTGCATGTTGAGAGAGAGAGAGGAGATGGAGTGAATGAATGTGTAAAAGTTAGTCTTTCCAAGACAAAATAGAAGCCAAACCAAAGGCCCCTAGGGCGGCCGAATGGTTTTGAATCCTTTGGGGTTTTTCCCCCCCAAAACCAATTAATAATATGACACATTAACAAGTCATATTAAAGGGTGTTCTTTTAATAAACCTTTTATTAAAGTAACACTTACACACTTCACTTATTGTTTGATGTTATTTAAACAACTTAAATAACATTACAAACAACATCAATAAACAAAATATCCATATAAATTGTTTAATCTCATATGCACTTATTTAGAAAACCCATTTTCTATTTGGTGTTATTATTTAATTGCATATGCATGATCATCATCAAATAAATATTAATTGGTGTTTTGCTAAGCTTGTTATTGGGTATAACCCGACTTGGATCATAACGTACTAACCACATCAATATTCTAAGTGTCTTGGGCATATAGAATCCTACAATGTCCTCTCTTCCTAGACAATGGACACATTATGGTGTTATTATCAAGAGGACTGAGAACCTTAAGACTCTTACTCTCACAGAGTTGTATGGTATTCTTAGTGGCTACCAGATGGAGATAAATATGCAAAACTCATCTGGTAACTCCAGCAATCAACTGAGTTCAGCCCTCCACGTGGTTGAAAGGGAAAGCATTAAACCACAACATCATCTGATATGTTACCCTGACAACTCACAAAAAGGCCCTTTCATCACCTTCCCAGAGACTCTAAGAGAAAGCTACACTCAAGGAAGTCCTTTCCAAGAGACAAGTTCCTCTCATGCCTTTGTCTCTGCTGATGAAACCACGGGCAACTATCTCTTCACCCTTAAAGACCTGGACTGCATCCATCCAGATGATCTGGAGTAAATAGAGATAGTTCAGCAGATGGCTCTTTTCACTCACAGAGCCAAGAAGTTCTACAAGAGGACAAGGAGGAAGTTTCCAAGCAATGCAGCCAGTGGAAAGTTTGGGCTGGATAAAAGCAAAGTAAAGTGTTACAACTATAACCACATGGGACACTTTGCAAGAGAGTGTAAGGCACCAAGGACAAATGGTGGCCAAACACAAGCCAGACCAAACTACATTGAGAGAGCTCCCTAGAATAAGAAGCCAAAGCAGGAAGCTGCAGTTGCTGTTGAAGAAGGAGGCTTTGACTGGAGCTTTCAGGTAGAAGATGCATCTCCAAACCAAGCACTCATGGCAGACCACGATGAAGCCAAGGTATTGAAACATCTTTGTACTCCTGAATGTATTGCTAAAGTTAATAGATACAGGTCCTATAACTTAGAAATGAGATCTGATCTTGAGTCCTTAAATATCTTAAAAGATGATTTTTAGAGAGCTGAAAGTGATTATAAACTAAAGATAGAGGACTTAGAGAAAACCATTTCAACTCTTAAACATGAGCACACAAACTACAGAACTCAGATCAAAGACCTCTTTACTAAGTTAACTGAATGCCAGACTGAGCTTATGATCAGCAAAGCCAAAGCAGAAAAATGTGTTCTTGAAGAAGAGACCTTCAAGAACATAATATCCTTATCCTTGCATGTAAAAGTTTGTTATCAAAATAAGCAGGGACTGAGATCTATTGAAATAGCTCCTCCACACACAATCTTGTCTGTAAGATCTCCTAGGTGTGGAACTTATGAAGATGAGCTTCCCCTCATAGACCCTTTGACTGAAGAGGATGAAAAGGAGATGGTGAAGAATGACTCTGAGAAGAGTAAAGAAGAGAATTCTAAGAAGGGTCACCATCCCTCTGAGGAGAGTAAAGCTGTTGGGATGACCAAGTCCAAGAGAAAGAACTTGATCAGGAAGGCCAAAAGAAAGTCCAAGAAGGCTCAAGAGATCAAGGCCACCTTCAACTCTGCACAAAAACAAGTCTTTATTTCTACAGGATTTAAAGTGGTGAAGGCTGAAGACACCAACTTGAACTCAATCAACAAGAGTTCTGGTTCATGTCCAAATCATCCCATCATCAAGAAGAAGGCTGATCAGTTGTGCACCACTGTTGTACAACCTGAACCATCTAGCTCCAAAGGTAGTTCTATCCCCACAAGAATTGCCACAACATCTGCAAAGATGAAGATGGAGAAAGAAAGTGATCAAGTTCAGCCTTGCTCACAAAAGAAAACTCCTAGAAGGAAGAAAATGGACTGTGTTATGTGTGGGAGTACCTCTCATCTTGCTAAGAATTGTGTTTACAATCCAAAGAGTACTCTCCACGTGACCAAGAAATAAACTTCTAAGAGTTTGGAGAAGAAGAAGCAAGCTTCGGAAGGAAAATCTCTTTCCTTCGAAAGCTCCAAAATGAAGAAGAAGACAAGTGGAAAATTGCCTTCGGAAGAAATTTTGGTCTCGGAAGAAAGGAATACTTTCGAAGCACTGAAGCCTGCTGCAGTGAAAGCAAGATCTTCCGAAGGTCCAGTCATTAAAACTTCCGAAGTCAACAAAACTTCCGAAGTATTGAAAGTCAAGTCTAAGCTTCCAAAGGTGGTGTGGAAGACAAAGAAAGACCAAATGGCTGAAAGTTCTTCATCAACTTCAGCAAATGATCCTTCTAGCATGATTATAGGATCAATTACTATTGCATTGTCTTCATCTTCTTTTGATGAGCCCAAGACCAATGAGGCTTGGGTTTCCAAATGTAACTAACCATCTCTTTTGTGCCGCAACAACTCAAGACAAACAAAATGTATTGATCATTGACAGTGGCTGTTCCAGGCACATGACAGACAATAGGTCACTACTCCAAAAGTTTGAAAGAATTGATGGAGGACCAGTTGCTTTTGGAGGAGATGCAGGAGGTTACATTACGGGAAGGGGCAAGGTCACAAATGATAAGCTCAGCATTGAGAAGGTAAACTTTGTCAAGGAGCTTGGGTACAATCTTCTAAGTGTATCCTAATTTTGTGATCAGAGTCATAACATGCTCTTTACTGAGCATGAGTGCATTATTCTCAAGCCCGGGGTGGTCATTCCTCATGAGCACATCCAGCTCAGAGCCCCCAGGAAAGGGAACATATACAAGATGGATTTGCAAGAAACATCTCCCTCAGGAGAAGTTTCATGCTTTCTATCTAAGGAAAATATTGATGAGTTTTTCCTTTGGCATAAAAGAATGTGCCATATAAACTTTAAAAATATGAATAAATTAATTAAGAATGATTTGGTAACTGGAATACCAAAGAAAGAGTTTTCAAGTGATGACCACTGTGTTGCATGCCTAAAAGAGAAGTAACACAAGGTATCACACAAACCAAATGAAAGAAATTCCATCATTAATCCCCTACACTTGTTACATATGGATCTCTTTGGCCCCACCAGTGTAATGAGTCTAAGAAGGACCTATTATTGTTTGTTGATCACAAATGACTTTACAAGATTCACTTGGGTCTTCTTTCTTAGAACTAAGGATGAAACCCCTAAGATTCTAAAGAATTTCATCATAAAGATTGAGAATCAATGTGATCACAAGGTCAAAACCATAAGATGTGATCAAGGAACTGAATTCAAGAATCAAATCCTTTATACATATTATGATGAAAAAGGTATTACAAGACAATATAGTGCTCCCAGGACTCCTCAACAAAATGGTGTTGCTGAGAGGAGAAACAGGACACTAATTGAAGTTGCAAGAACTATGTTGTCTGACTCTAAACTGCCCATCACCTTCTGGGCAGAGGCAGTGAACACTGTTTGCTATGTGCAAAACAGAGTTTTAGTAGTTAAGACACATGGTAAGACTCCTTATGAACTTTGGCACAAGAGAAAACCTTTCATTGGTTTTCTCAGGTCATTTGGATGTCCTTGCACCATCTTGAATACCAAAAATCAAATTGCCAAGTTTGCTGAGAAATCAGATGATGGACATTTTATTGGATACTCTTCTCAAGCTAAAGCTTATAGAGTATACAATCTCAGAACTAGAGTAGTTGAGGAGTCAACCAATGTGACTTTCAATTAGCACACTCCAAGTGTAAAAGGTTCTGGTCTGGATTGGCTATTTGATCTTCATTAAGTTACCAACTGTTTTAACAAATCTTATGAGCATGTTTCAGGGTCCACAGATATACTACCTACAGGTGATCCTGACCCAAGATTTGAGCTAAGAAGACCTTCAAGCTACACATCTTCAGCTCTAGTGGTAACCAATCCTGCAAATGAAGCTTCTACCAGCACATCAATGACAAATCCTGCTGATACTTCTGGGGTGCCTTCAAATTTCAGCTTAGAGTCATAAAACTCAGATGAAGGAGCTTCAAATGTTGGAGAAAATGGTGGTGGTGAAAGTGATCAGGAATTTCTTGATGCTGATAACCATTCCATTGAAGACAACATCAATGATGTCACACACTCATTGGATCAAGTCAATCTTGATAAGTGTGCTGCTGTGGAGGGTGAATCCTCCTTGCCAGATCAGAATTTCTCAAATTTAGATCTGTCTAAGCAACTTGCTGTGATCCCTCAGCTAAGGATCCACAAGTCTCATCCTACCACAAACATCATTGGAGATGTTGATTCAGGGGTGAGAACAAGAGGACAAACCCATGATGCAAATGTTTGTCTTCACTCTTGTTTCTTGTCCCAGATAGAGCCAAAGAAGATTGATAAGGCTCTAAAGGATGGAAGTTGGGTTAAAGCTATGCAAAAGGAGCTACTTCAATTCAAAAAGCAAAAGGTTTGGAACCTATGTCCTCTTCCTCAAGGGAAGACTGCCATAGGAACCAAATAGGTGTTCAGGAATAAGAAGGATGATAGAGGACTTGTCATCAAGAACAAGGCAAGACTAGTTATTCAAGGGTATACTAAAGAAGAAGGAATTGACTACACAGATGTTTTTGCTCATGTAGCAAGACTTGAAGCTGTCAGGATATTCCTAGATTTTGCTGCATCCAAGAACTTCAAGGTCTACCAACTTGATGTCAAGTGTGCTTTTCTCTATGGGGTGATTGATGAAGAGGTGTATGTTAGACAACCACCTGGGTTTGCAGATCCTGATCATCCTGATTATGTCTGTAAGCTTGAAAAAGCTCTTTATGGGCTGCACCAAGCACCAAGGAAGTGGTATGAGACTCTATCTCAGTATCTCTGTTAGTATGGCTACAAAGGGGGTACTATTGATGGAACTCTCTTCATCAAAGGAACAGGAAACGACATAATGCTAGTTCAAGTATATGTAGATGACATTATCTTTGGATCAACTAATCCAAAGCTCTGTAAAGACTTTGAGAAGCTGATGAAGGACATGTTTGAAATGAGTGCCATGGGGGAACTCAATTTCTTTCTAGGAATTCAAGTGAAGCAGGTTGACAATGACATCTTCATAAGTCAGTCAAAGTATGTACAAGACATACTTAAGAGATTCAACATGTCTGATTGTAAGGTTGCTAAGACACCCATAGCCAGAAATCACTCCCTTGGACCTGATCTTGAGGGAGAGTGTGTTGATGAGCATCTCTACAGGGCAATGATTGGGTCTATTATCTACCTCGCATGTAGCAAGCCTGATATCATGTTTGCTACATGCATTATGCAAGATATCAAGCCAACCCCAAGATGTCACACCTAATCACTGTCAAAAGAATTTTAAGACATCTCAAAGGTGCTCCATCACTTGGCCTTTGGTATCCAAAGAATTCTGACTTTAATCTGTATGCTTATACAGATAGTGACTATGGTGGTTGTAACATGACTGAAAAGTTTACATCAGGGGGATGTTAGTTTCCTGGTGGAAGGATAGTCTCTTGACAATGTAAGAAACAATCTTGTGTGTCTGCATCATCTGCTGAGGCTAAATACATTGCTGCTGCAAGCTGCTGTGCTCAAGTGCTTTGGATTCAAAATCAGATACTGGACTATGGATTCAACTTCAAGGAGACTCCCATCCACATAGACAACAATAGTGCTATCTCAATCACAGAAAATAATGTGCAGCACTCAAGGACAAATCATATCAATATCAGGTATCATTTGAGTAGAGATAACTTTGAAAAAGAATTAATCAAACTAGTCAAAGTTAACACAAATGAACAATATGCTGATCTGTTCACCAAAGCTTTTGATGAACAAAGATTTAAATATCTTGTATCAGTTATTGGGATGATTAACTTTGAATAGCTTTTCTTAAAACTTAATCATATTATTTCTAAAACCTGTGTGTCCTAAGTTGTCTATTTAATCACCTTCATAAGCCCTTGTTTTCTTTGGAAGAAAATCTTTTCAAAAGACATTCCTTAGATTTTTGAAAATTTTGATCTCTTTACTTTTCGAAAGATTTAAAATTACATTCGGAAGAAACTTATGTCTTAGTAAACAAATAACTACTTCAGTAATTTTTCCTTCGGAAGAAATCTCTGACATATCTTCCGAAACTTAAAATCAACTTACGTACTTTTATGTTTTAAAAGAACAATTTTCTTCCAAAAGCAATTTACCTTTGGAAGTTTTCACTCTTTTCAGATTAAAAAACTCTGAGTATTAAATCTCTTCCGAAACAAAATTCTCAAAAACCTTTGAAATATCTTCCGAAGCCAATTTGCCTTCGGAAGCTTTTTCTTCAGAACTTCCGAAGCTAAATAACCTTCGGAAGATTTCTTGACTTCCAAGAAAACTACTTTTGGACAAAAGTAAACTACTTTTTCAGAGGTGGGACCGACATCCGGATTTCAAAGTTTATCCTCTTTCATTAACTTTGTCTCAAATCCTCTTTCATTAACTTCCCCCCTCTTTCACTATCTTCTTCAATTACACTATTCCTTAAACCTAAATTCTCCCAAACCGCCTTTGTTCTTCACCTTCATTCACCTTTAAGCTTCTCAAAATGGCCAATCTAAATCGCAGAAACGACCCTGACTTCTCCATGCAACTTCACAGGCAACACAACCAGGTTGTTCTGTTGAACTCTAAGAAAGATGATAGTTTCTCAGAGGTTTTCTGTTTTCTGGCTCTATCCAACTACTTCACCTCCCTAACCATTAATCCTACTCTCTATGAGGATCATCTGCTTGAATTTTGGAAGACCTACCAAGAGGTCATTATGGATGGGGAGAAGTGACTGTCTGCCACAGTGCAGGGGACGACAATCTTCATCACTCCGGCCATCATCAACACTCATTTACAGCTGGATGATGAAGAAGGTGAGTTGTCCTTCCCAAAGGAAGCTGTTAATCATTCTTGTGTGCAGATGGGCTATGAGGGAGATTTCTCTGTAAAGACCTTAAGGAAAGAAAAGGTCTCATCCCAATGGAAATATCTGCCCCATATGGTTATCCACAACTTGTCAAACAAGCATGGAGGGTGGGACCAGAATCCTGAGGATCTTTCCTTCATAGTACATGGAATGGTTCACGGGGTCAAGTTCAGGTACTCTTAGTTTGTTTACACAAATTTGCTTGCTAACATGGACTCCTTAGAGTATTACATGTTTCCTAGATATGTTCAATATATTCTCAACTGTGAACGGGGCTCATAGTTGAGGGAAACAGGTAATATTTTTAAATTGAGAAAGATGAAGTCCGGCATCTTTATAATAATGAAGAAGCCAACTGTAGGCTTCTCTGGGGTAAAAACATCACTTGTCCTAAAAATGTTAGAGCTCATTGCTCAAGGTGACAACCTAGCAACACTAGCTAGTGTTGAACCCACACCTTCTACCTCCCAACCACCAAAAAGACCACAAATCATCCTCACCTACCAAAGAAAATCCAAACGAACCCCTGCTCAAGCTATTGAGCTTGTGCAGGCCCCCATACACTCACCCATACAAGAGGAAGTGGATACTAGAGCTCCCACTTCCCCTGAGGAGCAAACCACTCCCATCTCTTCAAGAATCAGTGCTGAGGTTCCTCATGCTTAGCCTGATGAGCTCACAAGCCCAACTGCCTTAAGCCTTCACTCTGAGTCACTCAAGTGAACAACCTTTAGGGGATAGTTACCATCCCCAGCCTTTAGACTTAAATCAACCCATTCCAAACCTTGAATTCTATACTGATGAAGACTTAGGTTTCAGTGAGTACCATAAGTCTCTCTACTCTTCCCCCACTCAAAAAGAGATGAGTGCTTCTGAGACTCCTATGTCTAGCCCACATCAGTCACCCATCACTGAGGTGGATCAACCTGAACCTGTTCAGGAGATCCATATGGAAGAGGCTCTCACTTCTACAAGTGATTACATCATTAAGACTGTCAATGAGCAGAGAAAATCCAACAGCCAAGAACCTAAAGTTGGTGGTGAGAGAGAGGACTTTGATCCAATTATCTCATCCCCTAATGATTCTTCTGATGAAGATGAGGGGAAATTGAGACTAAAGGTGCAAAAACTATCAAAAACATGCACCTATTTAGTCTCTAGGTTAGTCACCTTGAATATTAGGTGACTACCCTGCATAACAGGGTCAATGATCAACAACTTGAGATATCTTATCTCAGGGAAAAACTAGCTGGGAGACCTTTAAGGAGAGCTCAACCAGGAACATAAGAACCTGTGAATGTGATTGACCTAACTCCTAGCTCACCTATGCAAGAGGGTGATGCTACCAAAAAGGGGGAGAAAGTCATTACAGTAACAGAACCTATGAGTTCTTCAGGGAGTATGGACATTGAGGACTCACCATCCTCACTTGCAATTGTGCATACTCAGCAACTTTCTCAAGTTCATATTGATGTGGACTCTATAGACTCCTTCATTCAGAGTCTCTTTGAGGAAGGCATTCCAAGGGCTATATCATCCCCACCCCAAGGAACTTCAAATTACATTATTGGGTGGAGGTATAATGCTGATAGAAGAGCCCTCATTCTTCAAAGAGTTCAAGGGCAGCAAGAGGTGTTCAACTTTCAGACCTTGAACTACTATGAACCCAAGTCAACCCAAGTCAATCTAGACAAGCTGGCAGGCTGGCACAAAGGATTCAAGAAAGAATTACCGAAGAGTTCAGTCTAAGAAGGAAACAAAGGCAATCAGGTAATATCATTGGTCAACTGGATGTTGAGGCAGACCCTAAGATTAGCTTCAAAGGGAAACCTTGACTGAAAGTCCAGTGATAGAGCCTGAGAGCCCTGTCACACCAACAACTACTTCAGAAATTCATTCCCTCAGTGAAACAACTGCTGGTGAAGGTGTATCACAACCTCTCTCTGGCCAGAGCTTGGAAGCTACACCAAGCAATGAAGGCCAAAGCTCTCTCCATCCTGTGTCACAAAGGTCTGTGGGCGACAAAAGGAAAATGATTCTAACATCTAAGGAGATTGAGGAGGAGGAGAGAGAGAGGAAGAGGAAGCTAAGGGGAGAAAGTTCCTCTGGGTCTTTAGGCTTCATGCAAGCTGCAATCAGGGATGCCCCCAGACCAAACACTCAAGATGATGAGTTGAGGGCAGTCAGGATTACTTACCTGCAGACCAGGAACTATGACATTGATGAGATTATATCTCCTCCCTTAGAGGAACTAAATGGACTGGCTGACATGGAAGTGTCAAGAGAGATGAAGGAAGCAGAGGATGCAAGGCTACTTCTCTAAATCAAAGAGGAGAAGAGATAAAAAAGATTATACAAGCATGTTCCTACTCTCTCCCCAGTTCAAGAAAGCCCTATGCAAGAGACCGTGGCAGCTACACAAGAACCTCAGGTAGACAAAAAACAGATAGGCAAAATATGATCAACTACTTGAGTGCCACAGGTCTCTACCAGGCATCTGCACTTCTTCCCTTGTTCTTTGAGTACATTGAGTTTGAGTATCTCAAACAGCTTGAACTTCAAGTACTTAAAGAACAAAAGGCATCAAAGAGAAAGATGAGGGAAGAGGCTGCAAAGTCAAGAGCCATTATCCAAAAGAGCATGAAAAAGTCTGCTGACAGACAAAGGATGATGAGCTTCTTGAAGTTGTATGGATTCTCCGGAAGGAGACTTGGCCCCATGTCTCTATCCACAATGGATGAGCACATCAGGGTAATCAAGCAGAAGATCAAAAGTGGAGAGCTAATGACTTACACTCCCCTTCAAGTCAAGCTCCTCCTGAAGTGGAGGTTAAGGTTAAACAACCTATGATAACACAACTTGGACCTCCTGCTGAGCCTCAGCAAGCTTCATCTTCTGATCCACAGCAGGGTCAAACTCCCTCTCCTTCTGAACCTGTGAGGGGGGAACACCCAACTGAGCAAGACAAGACTGATCAACAAGGTGCTGCAGACCAATCTTCTCAGTTAAAGTCCTCAAAGAGGATGAAGAGGATGGCTTCTAAACCAAGGTCAAAGAAGAAGAAGAAGTCTGAATCATCCACCTCTATACCTCAGGTTGAATCAGATCAACCTGAGGAAGTGCATGAAGAGACAGCCCAATCAACTCCAATCCAAGTGGCTCCTCTTGCATCTAAGAGACCCATCTTATCCCGGACCTTCACAACTAATCCAGAGAGATGGCATGTGATCAGAGATCAAGGTGGTGAGGATGTCTACACATGGCAAGACCTATTCAACCTACCTCTGCATGATCTCTTTGCATGATCAAGGTGGTGAAGATGTCTACACATAGTTTATAGATACGTATGGTTTTCATTTGATCAATCTCCTATATATATGTATATATATATATACATATATATATATATATATATATATATATATATATATGTATATATATATATAGGGATGGTTTAAGAGAAAATAGTGTTTTATAAAAAAACCAAAAAACCATTTTACACATTTGATCTTTTTGATCTATGGTTAGGATTAATTTGTGGTATTTTAGTAACATGATTGACATTTATGGGTACATTAATTGTGTTTAGGGGTAAAATGAGTACACTACAAATATTGAATTTAATAACTTGCAATAAAAAAACAAAATACCTAAAACTTCTCTTTCTCTCTCCAATCTCATACTCTCTCTCTCTCTCTCATAACTCACAAGAACATCAATGATTTACAGAAAAAATATACACACACTTTGCATATATGTAAATTAGTAGATTACATAATCATATATGTCTGTGATTTCTTTAAATATGTAGAGGATGATCGGATAAGAAACTAAGTAACGTATGCATAACCCTAGTTACGTATACGTAACTAAGATTACATATAGGTTACATATACGTAACTATGTGTTGTGACATATTCAAAATGTAATGTGGTACGTGCATGTAACCGATATTATATATACGTAACTCTCTAGTGTGTTTGAAAAAGTAGAAATCAATCACAAAATAAGATGAGTTACGTAGACGTAACATGAAGAATAAAAACAATAGAACTAAAATTAGTTTGGGATAACTAGCTTACACATATGCTTCATAAACATGTTGTTAAATAAAACCAAACATATGCATGAAATAGACACATAAAATATTAGTACCATTTGCATATAAGTAAGCATAAGGTTACATGTATTTAAGTAGTTCACGTGGACATATATGTAACAAAAAAAACATCGTAACTAAACTTTGACAAGCTAATGAGTTACATATATATAACTTGATAAATGTAGAATATATATAAAGAAAAGTTCATTTTGTTACTTCGCTTTTGCTAACCTAATGGTGAATCTGTGTTAAATTTATAATACAATTAAGCAATAGTTGTTGTATATGTAAGAAAAGGAATTAATGACTACTAAGATTCACAAGTAAAAAAAGATAAGCGAAACCTATTGGGTCGAACCTATTTATGGCCACACTAGACAAACTCTCTCAATCTATATGATGATATATGTGTGATCATTAATCTTTGATGATCTCGTTTTTTAGCATCGATTTTTCTCTGGTTATTTTTGATGATCTTGTTCTTTAATCCAATTTTCTTGTTTTAAAGAGATAAAAGATATAATTCATTAATAACAAATACATTAATTAGGAAGTAAAACAAGGAGTTTTAAATAGTTATATAATTACTAAAAATAAAAAATGGTCAAAATTACATAATTAACCTTTAATTTAAATTAATAAAGAACAGAAAGAAAAAAAATCTTATTGATTAAATGTGATTTTCTTAGTTTCTTCTAAAAGTATGGTTTTCATTTGATCCCTGCCCTACACACACACACACACATCAAGTATTATAACTTCGACGTCATGGCGTGGGTTGACTGTGAAAAATTAACGTCGAATTGTTGCCGAGAACTCGCTCTTTGAAAAGAAGAAAAAGAAACTGGACGTCGTTGATAACATTGATATAAATTTAGTAAAAAACAGTAAAAACGAAAAAAAGAAACAAATAAAAAGGAATAAATAATATAAGAAAATGTTGACAACTTGTTTATTCATGCTTTAATAACTGGTATATTATAATAGATAACTTCTTTTAGAGTGATGCTTACATCAAAACATTGATAAAAATAAGCTCATTATAACGGTATACTATGAATTTGATATGAACTCATATTTTAAAATTGTAAGCAGAAAAGAAAAGACTATAAGTAGGACACTTGTCAAAATACATGCAAATAAAAAGAAAAAAAAACAAATGAAGAAGTTTAGAGTTTAGATAGTATTTTTATTAATTAAGTGTGAATGGGTCGTATCGTAACTTTTAGGCGTTATATTGTAACTTTCTAGCCTATGCATTGAGAATTTGTACTTCATGCATTAGTTATTTAAAGTATGGTAACAATCACGTATATAATAAGTATATGATATAAAATGTACATGTACCTAAACTTAAAAACATAAAAAAGTAAAAGTTTATTAACATTTAAAGTAGTTTATTAAAAATAAAAAGAATTTAGGTACTTATGTTTGAGAAAATTACCTATTTACCATCAAAATAAGTAATCATACTCAATTTATAAGTAAAACTAGGTTTTGGCGCGCGTGTTGCCGCGCGTATGCGAGTTTTAATGTAACCCTAAATCAAAATCAAAATAAAGGTTCAAAACCACAAAATCAGTAAAGTACACAAGGTAAAACACACCAAAACCCCAAATCCATAACACACCAGAACATACAGAACCCAAAAACTAAATCAAAGCCCAACCACCATATGAAAATCAAAGCCGCAAGAAAGCGACACAGTTCAAAATAGAAAACCGACGAAAATCACAGCCCCGAAAAGAGCAAACAAAAGGAAAACCCAAACCTTAATAGCGAGAATCGTCAGGGTATCGATAACGAAATAAAGAAAGCAGAAACCCGGAGAAAGACAACGTCAACGAATCCTACAAATCAAAGACACGTGTCCAGATACAAAAAATCTCACCCCAAAATCTCGAACCCACACTCAAAACAAACCATATTAAAACACAAACAAAAAAAGAGAAAAAAAATTAAAACACAAACAAAATATACAAAAAAAAATTTTAACACAAAAAAACAAAAAAAAAAGAAAAAAAAGGGAACAGTCATCACCGACCAAGCCTTTTAATTAGAATAGTAATTCTATTTTTATCGTTAATAATAATAAATAAATTTAGGATTATACCACAATTTGTATGCTACCAACAACAAAAAAAGGGGATAAAATGAAAATAGCACCACCTTGAAAAGGGTGCATCTTATTATGTAACACCAATACTATCTATCTCTATCTCCTTTCTCCCCTCAATTTGCACCGGGTGATTCCGTATCTTCCAAAACCACCGATCCAACCCACCCACCCTTGACCCAATATATATAAACCCCAACTCCAACTCTCCTCTCACACAATATTCACCATTCTATTTCAATCATCCGATCAAACCCCCACACGCTCTTCATGCTTCCACTTTAATTCTTTTCACCATCATCAAAATATCTCCCCCTACCAGTACGATCATCTTCTTTTGCTCTGATAAGCTCTTTGAATGCGTCTTTCATTTTGATTTCTGCAGTATGAACCCTAATAAGTTGAAACTTTCCTTTTCAGGTGTCCGAAAGTAACGAGATAGCGATTGACTGACGTCGATTGCTGGTACCGTCAGTTGGTGGAGTTTGGGGGATTTGAACTGGACCTATGACTTCTCTTCAGTTATTGCAGTTGACGGAGCGGGGGCGTACCCTTTTTTCGTCAAGTCGCAGGTTTATTTATTGGTTTTGTTGTTCTTAGTTGAATTGATTGTTTGTGGTCTATAGTTGACTACTTGGATTAGGTAGGAGATACCTAGATGTGTTTTGCATTTTTGTGTTCAGAGATTTGGTGGCTCAATTTTGTTGGAAATTAGTATTAAAATATTCTAGAGGTGTTATTGTAATGGGTATTTGGAGCTCATGACATAATTTTTCTCCATGACAACAACCCAACAATACTTGCCTACTCACTTCAATCTTAAGTAACTGACCAATTGTCCCAGCTAGTTATCTGGAGTTGCATTTAAGTGACTCTTTATTCTGTTGTACTTACTTTTTTGTATGTTAATCATTTATATAGTATCAAGAGAGATATATGGTAGAAGTGACTGATGCTTACAAGTTACAGGCTTTGTTTGAAACTTAAGTATATAGAATAATATGGTTATTTACTAAACTGTTAATTCTGCTATTCTTCCAACATCGTTTGCCTGGAATTTGGTAACGTATGATAACTAGCAAGTGATGGAAAAGCTTGTCTATCTCACATATTTACTATTGTTAATATCGATCTCTAAGTATTTGCCTGGAATTTAGCTATCCAGAGTGATATCTGAGTGGCTGGATATCAAGTAGTGAGTTAAAGATACTTTTCCATAAGTTATGTCTTTAAAGTGCCACCCACTCAATTTTGAATTTAATATTTGTTCATGTCCGACATACCTTTTCGTTGCCTGGATTTGAGAATATTGACATTTGGATTGAGAAGGTTGTTATGGAACTTATATTTTGTTTGATTACTCATACACCTTCATTCTTTATCTTGGATGCATTATAACATTCTGTTTAGAAATGATAGTGCCCTCTGAACTGGAAAATCAGGTTTATCTTCTGGCTGTAGCTAGCAGGCTGATAGACCTGTTGTGTAACTACATTGCAGTTACCTGTAGGAATATGAACTTAACTATCAGTTAAGTTGAATAATTCTTGATTTTGTGGAAAGGTGAAATTATATTGTTAAAACCTCTATGAATTTGTTTACATGAAGTTAAAACACTTGTTAGATCTATTATGTATGAATAATTGGGATACATTAAAAAGAGCTGAGCGATGAGGTCCATGTGCCACATTTTGATGTGTAAGGAAAAGATAAAATATATCTTTAAGAAAGACATAATCATTTTCCGTACTATGTTTTTAGTTTCTCCCCTTTCACAAGTGCCCCTTAGCATTTGAAGATTAAATCAATGAGATCAATCGTTGTGAAAAAAGTTCAACTTGTTTATGTTTAAAAAGGTTAGTTTTGTTTTGGCTGTCTAGTCATTTGATTTCATTGGGCTTTCAACATTGCTTTATCCTATAAAATGCCATGTAATTATAAAAGTGGCACACCCCATGGGCCCAGAACTTATTGGATTTACACATCACACACATTGAAAGATTTTAAAGCATTATATCTCCTAATTCTTTACATTTTACACATTAAAACTTTACGAGTAAACCTTAATCTAGGATGTCTACTATCCCCGTTAGATAGCCCGGAGATGCTTTGTTATCGCTCACATATGCAGACTGCAGACATTGATATCTGTATTGTTACCATGGTGAAAACTTGTGTTTTTGGTATTTTATACATCTACATTCTAGCTTTGTGATTATTTTCTAGAAAATGTTCAAATGTCAATTCAATTAGTGGTGGCAAGATGACTAGGGTGGGCAATGTATTGTTTTTGAACAATTTTTTTTTTCCTCCTAAATACCACCTAGTCTTGCACTTGCAAGGATTTGAACCCACACCACATTTATGGGGGCAATCACTAATGCCGCAAGGATGTCCTAACATTTTGTCTGTTTTTAAGAACTTTAACAAATAATTAATTTGTTAATAATGGTTATGAAAACATTGTGTTTAAATTAATATTTAAGCACTAATTAAAAAGATTTAGAAGGTTAAATGCATGAAAAGTAAACATTTAGTGACCTTTAATTCATTTGTGTCTGACACATACTCCTTTTAGCTAAATTTATGACCTATTTGATCTGTTTGAGATTAAACGGAACCGATATGATATGACCAATTCTTTAGTAAATGGGTCAAATTACCAATGCATATTCAGTAATTGATTTTGTTTGGTAAGGAATGTTCGCAATTTTGGTAATAAAATTTTCAAGAATCTGATTGTGTTTGTGGCTAGAATGAAGAATATTTTGTTGGTTACTTTGTTGAGGTTTAGCTTCATATGTTAGGGTATCTAGTATGGTCGATTCAAGAAAACGTACAAAAAAATGAAAAGGTACATCGTGAAGCATAATGGTTTGTGTTTGATGTCTACGTGGTGTGAAGAGGTCTAGTCTTATGAAGTAGGGTTCATGACTTTTTTTATCTCTTTTAAGTTCTTTTAGCCTTACGTTTGGATGTATTTCGAGACCTTAATGACCCTTAGATACATTTATGTTTAGTTAAAATAGGTGTAGAAAAAAATAAGAATTTTATAAAATTATGAGTTGGTGATGTGACATGTTATAGTAAATATATAAACCTTTAAATGGTCCATGATAGTAGATACTTTTAGTGCTTTAAGATGTTTAATTGAATGTATTATTATACCTTAATCTTCAAAATTTTAATATGTGGTTGTTCTTTTTTCATGGTCGTAGGAAAGCTCTATTGCTAGCAACTGGCGTTTTAGCTGCTGGTGGGACTGCTGCATACATACAATCTCAAAGCAGAATAAGAAGGTCCAATGGAACTGGCCATAGCAATGGACCTGGAGATGACAGTGAGTTGGATGCCAGGAATACTAATAATGTTATAAAAAAAAGTAGGCAAAAGAAAGGACTAAAATCTCTCCAGGTCTTGGCTGCAATTCTCTTATCCCATATGGGCAGAATGGGTGCAAGGGACCTTTTAGCTCTTGTGGCCACTGTGGTAATCCTTTTTCTCTAATACTTTCATTTGGTCGTTCTTGTGTTTTGTTTATTATCGTCTTTTTAGTGTTCCTCATTGGTAGATTAGACAATTTCACACCTTTATTGGTAAATGGGTCAATTTCAGCTATTTTGTATCTCATATGATACACATGTATAAAAGTTATAAGATGATGTAAAATGGGAACTGTTTTGAATAAGTCAATCTTAGCCAATGTGTCACACACAAATAATATTTTAGTTAATGTAATTTCTAATGCAAGTGTTTCTTGGGCATACAAACATGAAACCGCCCTTTAGTTATTTAATAGCTGTAGTATAGTTATTGAAGGCATCTCAGTTGAGAAATATGTAAATGAAGTTCCTTTATGGGGCTCTGTTTAATATCTACCAAGCTAGCTTCTGTGAATTACAGTATTTGATTTGTATTAGATATGTCCATAGACATTGTTGTCATTCTTAATTTGTTCACATTTTGATTTTGTTCAGGTGTTAAGAACTGCTGTGAGCAACAGATTAGCGAAAGTTCAAGGGTTCTTGTTTCGTGCTGCTTTTCTTCGACGAGTGCCAGCCTTTGTTCAGTTGATTATTGAAAACATTATCTTATGTTTTGTTCAATCTGCTTTATATTCTACATCCAAATATATAACAGGGACCTTAAGCTTGAGGTTCAGAAAGATATTAACAAAGCTTATTCATGCACAATATTTTCAGGTTTGTTGTTGTTGTTGTCATCATTATTATTATTCTTGTTATTATCATCATCATTATCCTTATTATCACCATCATCATCACCACAGTTATCATTATCATGTGATGTTTCTCAATTGGAAATTGTTTGTTTGGATTCCAGAATATGATATACTACAAAATGTCCCATGTTGATGGCCGAATAACTAATCCTGAGCAAAGAATCGCGAGTGATGTACCAAGGTTCTGCTCAGAATTGAGTGATCTTGTACAAGAAGATCTTATTGCAGTTACCGATGGCCTTCTGTATTCTTGGCGCTTGTGTTCTTATGCAAGTCCCAAGTATATCGTTTGGATTCTGGTAATTCTTAGTTTCTTAGTTTACTGCATGCTTAAGTTGTCAACTTATATAGTTTGGGTTCTGGTAATTCTTAGTTTCCTGCATGCTTAAGGTGTCAACTTATTAGGGTCGTGATGATGTTTTCACTATCTAAGGTGTATATGTAGCTGTCACGTGCATTTATCATTTTTCTTTTTTGATAAGGTTATGATGACTAGTTTCATCTAGTATGTGCGTGTGGGTGTACATAAACGTTGTAAAGTTAGCAATTTTGATCCATTTACGTATGAGTGAATCCTTCACATAATGCTTGCCAAATCAAAAATAGCTACAAAAGGAGATGAATAAATTGGGTCAATAGTCAGGCCACAAATGCATTTCTATTACACAAAACCTCCTTAATCATTTTATTCGCAAAATTAAAAGATCAATTATTCAAAAAATGATATAATTGTGTAATCATGTTTGACATACTAATCATATATAAAAGGGGTAATGCCATAAAATAGCAATATACTTGTATTGATGGTCCACATGATCATTACACTTTGAGCCATACTAGTTTGGTCACTAACATAGAAGTGTTCGGTTGTTTTAATTTTTGATGCCATAAAATACCAACATACTTTCTCATATGTTTCACATTGGTTATTGTATAAAGAAACAAACAAACTTACCTAGTAAAATTCCACTTGTAGCAAGCTATTGGTAGCGTCTAGGGAGGGTGAGATGAGGGCAAACCAGGATGATAGAAGGCTGCTTCGATCCTCAGCCCATTTTTTTTAGTAATAAATAACATGCACAAACCAGAAAGTGAAAACATCACAATCCCAAGAATTGAAGCTGCTGAGTTGGTGAACTTGGCATTATATGGTAGATGTGGAGCATCGTATATATGCTTGTACAACACAAACTAAATACGACTGGATCATATAAAAAAACCCATTATTACACAAAGTACAACAAGTTTATTTATTACACAAAGTACTATAAGTTTATTGTATAATTCATCTAAAAATGATGAAAATGTTACTTTTTTTAAAAATTCAGTGACTAAGTTGGTACGGATCAAAGTACAATGACCAATGTGGAATACCAACTTAAACATGTTGCTATTTTGTGAAAATTCCCTTGTATAAAGTCAATTAAGATATCAGTAAAAAAGATTTTGAGTCATGACGTGGTCCATTTGACCAGTACAAATGTTACCTGTTTGACCTGTTACTCAACCCACTAGACCCACCCAATATCAACACATCTTTAGTGGTTCCTTATCATCTGAGAAATTAAGGTTGCCTTCACTTTCAGGCTTATGTGGTAGGAGCAGGAGCGACTATCAGAAATTTTTCTCCTGCATTTGGTAAATTGATGTCAGAAGAACAACAACTTGAAGGTGAGTATAGACAACTTCACTCAAGGTTAAGGACTCATGCAGAAAGCATAGCGTTTTATGGTGGTGAATCTCGAGAAGAATCCCATATCCAGCAGAAGTTTAAGTCACTTATTAAGCATTTGAAAGTTGTCCAACATGATCATTGGTGGTTTGGCATGGTTCAAGATTTCTTGTTAAAATATCTTGGAGCTACTGTTGCTGTCATTTTAATTATAGAGCCTTTCTTTTCTGGGACTTTGAGACCTGACTCCTCAACAATAGGACGAGCTGAAATGTTGAGCAATTTGAGATACCATACGAGTGTCATAATATCTTTATTTCAATCCTTGGGAACACTCTCCATAAGTTCTAGACGCCTTAATCGTCTAAGGTATTTATCTGATTTTTACATTTTTTAGAGTTCTTGGATAAACTTGATTATTTCCATTTTCTATATGCATTGTACATACTAAAAAGCTTATGGTGCAAATGTTTAAGCATTATCAATTTTATGTATTTGATTTTCAATGTCAAGGACATGAAAAATGTAACTTTAGAAATCCTTACTTGTCAATTGTCTTGTATATAATGTTCGACGTCATTTGTTTGGCTAAGGCTTGCTGCTAGCAGTTTATTCGAGACAAGTTTTCTGCAGGTCAATATGGTTTCCTTCTAGAAAGTTGTGTTTTAGGCTTTTAGCTGTACTTTGAATTCCATACGTGTTCCTTTCTCCATCATGATTCTTTATCTTACCAGGGTAGGTGAGCTGACTTTGTATATGGTTATTCTGGTTATATAGTTTACTACCTTAAAAAAAGAAACTTGCTGATTGTCTTGTTTTCCCACAAAGATTGATTTGCAAGATTTGACTAGTTGATTTCTTGTTTCATTTAACAAGTCTTTACATTGTAATTTCAATCAATTTATAATGCTTATTTCATATGGAGTTAAGTCATACAAAGGGTTAGAATGGTAATTTTGTCCATTTAGAATGCTTGTCAAACAGTCATTTTTAAATTTGAAATTAGAACCAAGTCCAGTTAGAGCTTTTAATCATGCAGGCCTTGAAAAATACAATTTCTTTTAACATGCCCTTAAATGAGACAATCCCTTCTATATTCTAGGAAGAGAGAGAATGTGGGTATGATTATCAAGCAGAGGTCATTAGGTCACATGTTTTTTCTATATAACATAATTGCTATATGTTCATTTTTATGTTCGAGGAGGTAGCTGAACAATGCTTGCTAGTTATATGTAGGCATACTTTTGTATAAGCAACTCTATTTATTTACCTTTTGAATGAAAGTTATAGAATCCTAAAGGAAGCAACTTTTCACTTAATCTGTCTCTTAAATTTGCAGTGGCTATGCAGATCGTATTCATGAACTTATGGCTGTATCTAGAGAGTTAAGTCCTAAAGATGTACCGTCTTTACAGAAAAGAGGGAGTAAGAATTATATAACTCAAGCAGACTACATAGAGTTTGATGGAGTCAAGGTTGCTGAAAGTTTAGTTCCCTATTTTTTTGATATAAATTTGTTATCTGCTTTGAAGCTAATTTAACTTTCAGGTGGTTACTCCAAGTGGTAATGTTTTGGTGGAAGATTTAACTTTAAAAGTTGAATCAGGGTCTAATCTTCTAATCACAGGTACTGGTTTTACTTATCATTTCATGAAAGTCAGTTTCATACATCCTTTTTTTACTTAATGAATTAGGTTCTGTAAGGATTTCACTGCTACGTTCTTGTTTTGTTTCTAGTACCTTCTCTTAAGGTTCTGTTTTATGTGGCATAACCACTCGTGAAAAGGAAAAAAACACTTCTAGAAATGTGAACTGTTGCCGCTTGGGTTGTAGGCTAGTGGTAAGAGGCAAAACCTCTTTGGAGTGAACCTAGGTGCAAATCTGGTAGGGGGTGTATAGTTTAGGTTTGCCGTTTACACGAAAAAAAGAAAGGTAAACGGTTTCTTGTACGGATGATTCGGTTTCTGAAATCACTAATAATACACGTTACAAAAGGACATTGTTTCTTACTGTCTCAATTATTAATTTTATTTATATTTAAGTGAACATAGATATTTGAAGGATCAGCATGATAACTGTTAACATTAAAATGCTTTATGCAGGACCAAATGGTAGTGGAAAGAGCTCACTGTTTAGAGTTTTGGGAGGATTGTGGCCTTTGGTGTCTGGACATATTGTAAAACCTGGGGTTGGTTCGGATCTCAATAAAGAGATCTTTTATGTCCCTCAAAGACCGTATACAGCTGTTGGAACACTTCGTGACCAGTTGATATATCCTCTTACCAAAGATCAAGAAGTTGAACCTCTTACTCACAATGAAATGGTTGAACTATTGAAAAATGTAACAACTTTTGTCTTATTCTATTTCTTTTACTCAGCAGCTTCTATAATGGATCTTGAGAATGCTTTCTTTTTTCTTAAACAGGTTGACCTTGAGTATCTATTAAATCGGTACCCACCTGAAAAGGAGATAAACTGGGGGGAGGAGTTGTCTCTTGGGGAACAACAAAGGCTAGGAATGGCGAGGCTTTTTTATCACAAACCCAGGTTTGCAATTCTTGATGAATGCACGAGTGCTGTCACAACTGATATGGAAGAACGCTTCTGTGCGAAAGTCAGAGCTATGGGAACATCATGCATCACTATATCTCATCGACCCGCTCTTGTTGCATTTCATGATGTTGTACTCTCATTGGATGGGGAAGGCGGTTGGAAAGTTAATTACAAAAGGTTTAATTTGTTAGAACTTTATTTTTTATTTCATTGCCATTATGTATAGTGTGTGTATACATAATCATAGACACACACATACGCATGTATCACTGCATGCTTTTTATAGTTAAAGATATAATCCAACAGGGAAGATTCTCGAGTTCGTAGTGATCCTGACATCGAGTTTCCTAAACTCAAGTCATCTGAAACAGAACGACAAAGTGATGCAATGGCAGTTCAACGTGCATTTGAGAATACAAGAAATGTATGTACATGTTGACATCTTTTTTGTTTTCTTCTATTTTTGTATAGTTATATCTATTAACATTGGCAATTTTGACCCATTTACATGAATGCGTACTATTTCATCTCAGATATGTCAAATTGGTCAAGTATAAAATTGCTAAAATGAAAATTGGTCAACACGGGTCAAATGGATTGAAAGTCAAACATTTTAATTTTATTAAGTTATGAATCATTGTTGCAATAATATTGTATTTGTAGTTATAGTTTATGCCTTAATCATCTATAAAAAAGAAGAAAATTGATGGGAAAGTGTTTTCTGGTCACATGTTCTAAAACTGAAAGCTGAACTTGTTTTGATCTGATACCCAACCTGCACATCCTTTCACTTCTAAATCATTGTGGGTTTACCATATCTGCAGCAGGACTCTGCTTTTTCTAGTTCCAAGTCTTCTCAATCATATTTTTCAGAGTTAATAGCTGCATCCCCGTCTGAGGAGATTACTAGTCCGTTGCCTGTTGTCCCACAACTGCGTAATGATCCGCGAGCACTGCCCTTAAGAATAGCTGCCATGTTTAAAGTACTGGTAAGTTTAATCTCTAAAGCTTTTTCTTTGCTTGTTCTCTCTTAGAATGATTATATGTTCCTTTAATAATGAGACAATCTGCTTATTACTTCTCCATACATTTGCCTTTGCTACGCTACTCTCTTCACTGCTAGTACAAAACATTTGTTAATCAGTCGGTATACAATGAGAGAATATAATAGTTAGTATAGAAGATAAATTTATTCACCTTGTAGTGTTAGTCTGGAAAACCTACACACTTAGCTTTCTCCAATGATTGAATGTTATTTAGAATATTGAGACGAATTTCCTTTCTTGTAAATGCATATACTGGATGCATGTGATTTTTAGAGATCTTCTTGACCTCTTTAATTCTTAATTTAGGTGCCCACAGTACTTGATAAGCAAGGAGCACAACTTCTTGCTGTTGCTATTCTTGTAGTCTCAAGAACTTGGATATCTGATCGTATAGCTTCTTTAAATGGTATCATTACTTTCAACTTCGTATTTTTCTATTATGTATGTCGTGTTGCATTTGTTTATAATCATTACTTCTGATGGTCAATATTCTGGGTTAACAGGAACAACGGTGAAGTATGTTTTGGAACAAGACAAGGCAGCCTTTATACGGTTGATTGGTGTAAGTGTCCTTCAGAGTGCTGCTTCTTCTTTTGTTGCTCCTTCATTGAGGTATTAATGATCTTTCTCCATACCTCATCAAAATTTGAAGTATATTTAATATATTTCTTCTAAGCACATTATGTTAGTCAACTATAAAAGAAGATATAAATGCTGAATAACGTGTTCTGTTTCTGTATATTTGATGATAGAGGTGACAAATGGTGGTTGGGTTAACAAGAGTTTTGGTCAAAACTTAACAAGTACTTTGTTGGCCCGAGGATCCGGTTGGGGTGACCTGAAATTGTCTTTTCCCCATTTATTATATCATCCATTAGTGTCAAATGTGCTTGCAAAAATATATAATTTACTTATAATTTAATAACTTCAAATAAAGTGATTTAGTATGTTATATGCATTGAAGTGCTCTTGACTAGTTTCCTTTTATACTACATCTTATAATACCTTTTGGAACCGGTAGAGGCCAAACATAATCTCAACTGTCCCATTGATACATAAATGAATCTAAATTTCAACCTTTACTTGTCAATAATCCATGGTAACACTCTTTAAGCCCTTGATATGACAAGGTTAGAGTTGATAATTTTAGTTCTTGCTAACTAGTTGGCTAGTCCATAATGCACTCTAAGCACGGGACTTCAAACTTTTACAAAATTGATGAAAGTAAATATCCCTTTCCACTTTCATTTGGCATAGCTTGAACCTATAATGTCCATGATGTTGGTTAGTAGAAGTGGCAAAATGGGTGGGCCGGGTAACATATCAAGAGTTTTAATCTTATTATAAATAATTCGTGTGCCAACTAGAATTTAAAATATATGTATTGTTTATTGACTCAAATGATTTAGGTTGTATGCATTGAGAATACATTTAGGCTTACCTTTGAGTTGTTTGCGAGTTCCCTTTACAACTACTTTTTTTGATTCTACATTTTTGCCCTTTAACCTGTTATAGATAAAACATTATCTGAATCAACCCGTTTTTAAGTAATTAGGTTGAAATTGCCACCTCTAGTAGCTAGTAAGTGATGCAATCATCCTTAAATGATTTCCTTGTTGTAAGTGAGCTTAAACCTACTCCATGACTCACTTCTGTTCAGTAGGTAACCTATATGAACTATGATGTTAATGTTTTCTGGTAAATAATACTTGATTGTTTTTTTGTATTCTTTGTGTGAAGGCACTTGACTGCCAGGCTTGCACTTGGATGGAGGATTCACTTGACAACTCACTTACTTAAGAATTACTTGAGGAGAAATGCATATTACAAGGTGGCGTATGGTAACTTAAAGTTTTGTTTTGCTATCTAGAAATTGTCATCATTTTAATATAGTTTTTGGATGAGTTTCTGTGTGTTGGGGACAGTGATTTTTTCTGAAAGGTCAAATAACATGTTAGTACTATATAACTCATCTTTAAGACAATAGATGTTCCATCCTACTTCTTGATTTTTCTAAAATTCTAATTTATATTGTTATTTAGTTACTTGAATTTTTGTAAATTGTAAAAAGTACATGTGCGTTTGAGAGATACAATTGCTTACCACTTCTACATATGGTATTTGGTTTCTTGGTTTACCCTTGTCCTTCAATTTGAGACTCCTCTTGGACGCTGCAAGTTCAATTAAAATCTCAAAGTTGTGTACTTGACCTTGACTTAGGTTTGTATGTTATCTTTGGTCAAGGTTTTGTATGTTATCTTTGATGCAATAACATTTTGTAGCAATAAAATAGAAGACTCAATTGGGTTTCCATATTAAAGATTTGGTATTTTATCTGATATATCTTTGTCATTGTTAGAAACCATGGTGTGAACATAGAATATCATTTGCTTGCCATATTTAAACCTGTGACTGGGGGTAGCAGTTTCTACCCAGTTGCTTATCTATGGGTCGATTTGCGGTATGTTTTATGTCTAAAAGGTCAAATGGGTTGAAAGTTGTCCAACATGTATTTATATTGCTGAAACTTGCTAAATCATTTTTTCTCAAAAAGTTAAATTATTATTGCAGTAATTTGATTTTTGTGGTCTTATTCGATACTAATATTTATAAAATCTTCAAAGTTTTCTACAACTTCTATGGAACTGAACTGTTTTGACCTGTCCCGATTATCCTGATGCATTAATCTTTCCACCTCTACCCTGATTAGCTACTTTTTTCTCGATAGTAGAACAAGTGGTTGAATGTTATGACAGGACCGAAAATTTGTGAAATTTCTGACGTAAAAGAGGTAGAGGGTTATTATTAAACAAATATTTCTGTTTTCAGGTATTTAACATGTCAGGAGTTAGCATTGATGCAGATCAGAGAATGACACAAGATCTTGAAAAGTTAACCACAGATTTGTCAGGGCTTGTAACAGGAATGGTGAAGCCAACTGTTGATATTTTATGGTGAGTACATGTGACAGTTCATCTCAGAGACTCTAGGCTATTCTTTTCTAGTTACCGCAGAGGTGACAATGTTGGTGGGTTGGCTAATGGGTCAGAAGAGGTGCAGGTCAAATGTAATTTTGGTTCATGTTAAATGGGTCGGGTTGACCCGGAGCGCTTTTGGTTTTTAAATTTGTATAGATAATGATTTAACTAGATCACTACAAGTAGATTATTTATTAATCTAATTTTGCAAACTTTATAGGTTGTATGCATAGTTACTTGTGACCCTTAACTAAACTTTCTTGACTTGGTGCAATTGAACAAACATAACCCAAGTCATCCCATTTATGATTGATCGGGTGGAAATTGCAACTTATGATCAAAACTTTAACATAAAAACCATGTTTCGCAAGAGGTTACATAGTTTTATTTTCACCATGTTCAGTTCTTTCTGATTATTACAGTTATGTTTAATGTTCTTATTAGGTTCACGTGGAGAATGAAGATGTTAACGGGTAGACGAGGTGTTGGTATACTATATGCATATATGTTGCTAGGTTTAGGCTTTTTAAGGTGTGTAACTCCAGATTTTGGTGATCTGGGAAATCGGGAACAAGAACTCGAAGGAAGCTTTAGGTTGTTTTATGTATACATATTTTTCTCACTTTGTGTAAATTGATGGAGCTTCAAG
Organism: Flaveria ramosissima; assembly: GCA_025215565.1. Taxonomy (NCBI): domain Eukaryota; kingdom Viridiplantae; phylum Streptophyta; class Magnoliopsida; order Asterales; family Asteraceae; genus Flaveria; species Flaveria ramosissima. The sequence continues at coordinate 15,096,184 of CM046034.1, forward strand.
GATATTTCTAACATAACATACTTTTGTTTAACTCAGGTTCATGCACGAGAGGCTACGTACCCATGCTGAATCTGTTGCTTTCTTTGGAGGTGGTTCTCGAGAGAAAGCGGTAATTCTTTATCCTTTGTGTATAAGCAGAAGTGGCAAGATAGGCAGGTCAGGCGGGTTGGGTAACATGGTTTATAATAGTCATAGTACCCTATGAAATGGGCTTTCTCAGGTTGCTTTGATCCAAACACGCCCTTTCCGCCACTTTATGGAACTATTTAAGGTGTTCTTTGTGAATACGGAAATACATCATTATGCTTGTTATCCAAATTATATAGTTGAAAGAAAGAGTAAAACATATGTTAGTCACATGAGTGTTCCTTTCTTTTTCTGCTTGCTTTTCTGTATTTACTTTTCCTTCAAGCCGCATGAACCTCACGGTTGGTATTCTGGTAAATGTTAATTATATACAGTTTGTTCTTTTCTGAGGAAGCTCCATAATTATCAAGAACGTGGTTGCAACACTACATTTTCCATACCTTTTCATTCTAAATGATGTTGCAAAATAGACAATATCATAAAGCCTCAATATGTGCTTTTCATATATATATGTACTTTATCATTGGCAGATGATTGAGTCAAGATTTAATGAGGTTCTTGTTCATGCTAAAACACTTCTAAGGAAGAAATGGTTATTTGGTATACTGGACGACTTTGTAACGAAACAACTACCTCACAATGTTACCTGGGGATTGAGCTTGTTGTATGCTTTGGAGCACAAAGCTGACCGTTCTTTGACTTCCACTCAAGGTAATATTGCATTTAATTGTTTTCAGAAATGTGATTTGTTTATGATAAATTGTGTTATATTTGAGCAGGTGAGCTGGCACATGCATTGAGATTTTTGGCATCTGTTGTATCTCAGAGCTTCTTGGCCTTTGGGGACATTTTGGAGCTTCATAGAAAGTTCATTGAACTCTCTGGTGGTGTCAATCGTATTTTCGAGCTCGAAGAGCTTCTTGACGCTGCACAATCTGGTTAGTGCTTTTTCGGCTATAAAAACAATATTTATGATTGAACTTTATATAAAGCGCAAATTTGACCCATTCAATTATGAATACATCAATTTGGGTTGCCTTTTTTTATCAAACGGGTAAATCTTAGCTGGACGAAGGAGCGTGATAAAATGGACAAAATAGGTTGAACATTAATATTGTAACTCCATGATGGTTTTATTCAAATATATTATAGCTTTACTAGTTATAATATTGTTTCTATACTCATAATATAAACATTAATTATTTGTGCGACACTTGAAGAAATTGAACATAAATGGTGTTTATGGGTCAACTCAGCCTGAGCCCATTTTCAACTTGTACCCAAAAGACACGCTTCAACCAGAACCTGTTTTGACCATCCCACACCTGTAGTTGATGTCATAAAAATGTCATGATTATCGTGCTTTGTTGTCATGTATCATAATTGATGATACTAGAAGGTTTTGAGATTCAACTAATAATGTTAATACTTCTACAGACGAAACTGCCAGTACTTCATCAGAGTCTGACGGGGAAAAAGAATCTGATGATGGCATCTCATTTTTGGAGGTTGACATCATTACACCAGCACAGAAATTATTAGCCAGGAAGTTGACATGTGATATAGTACCAGGGAAAAGTCTTCTTCTTACTGGTCAGTGAGAACACGCACACATAGAGATACATATGTCGACTAGTTTACATCGTTTTTCTGACCTATAAAAACTAAAACTGTTTAATGAAGGTCCAAATGGAAGTGGTAAAAGCTCGGTGTTCAGGGCTCTAAGAGGTCTTTGGCCTATAGTAGATGGACGACTTGTTAAACCATCATCCCACAATATTAAAGGGGAGTGTGGTATATTTTATATTCCTCAAAAGCCATATACTTGTTTAGGGACCTTGCGAGATCAAATTATCTATCCTCTCTCCTATCAGCAAGCAGAAAACAGGGCATTAAAATTGTATCAACAAGGTGAAGTGGAAAATTGAAAATGTAGTTGATGTGCTTGAATGAATTGATGACATATTTTTATTTTATACTTATTCAGGTGAAATCAACACAAATAATCTGGATGCACATCTGAAAACGATTCTAGAGAATGTGAAATTATCGTACCTATATGAAAGGGAAGGGAGCTGGGATGCTAGTCAGAACTGGGAAGACATTCTTTCTCTTGGTGAACAACAAAGATTAGGCATGGTGAGAGCGTATGGCCCTTAATTGATCATGGCATGATAATAATGTTCGCACACGCACGCACACACACTGCAAGTTCATTTTCATTACTTATTTATATTTATTTCTGTTTTCAAGGCTCGTTTATTCTTTCACAAGCCTCGGTTTGGAATCCTTGATGAATGCACCAAGTAAGCAACATCCTTTTTGTCCCGGTCACAATCACATGATTGTTATTACCTGATTATCAATTTCATCAATTCCTTTTGTAATCATTTCCAGTGCTACAAGTGTGGATGTTGAAGAGCACCTTTATAGGTTTGCACGTGACATGGGCATCACGGTTATTACATCATCCCAGGTAAATAGACTCCATAACGGTTTGTTCCTCTAATTACATTTGTTTATTGGATCAAGGTGCGAATGAGTGTTTGTGTTTTCAGCGTCCCGCTTTAATACCGTTCCACTCGATGGAATTACGGTTGATTGATGGTGAAGGGAAGTGGGAGCTCAGGTCAATCAAGCAATGAGTCAAAATGTTTCTTCCTTGCGAGGTGCAAATTTGATAGAAATGAAATGAAATAAAGGGACCAGAAACAGGGTATCTGATTATTTCATGTAATATAAGAAACATATGTATATTTATTTTGTTTTGTTATTTTGTTTTGTTGTAAAGAACACCAGGAGGCGGCTTCTATATGGTTAATTAACATAGGAAGGGGGCAGTTAAGAAAGCTAGGTATGTATGCTTTGATCATTTCATTTGGAAACCATTAGTAATTCATAGTTTTCAATAAATCACCATGCTACATTACTTTTTTCTTATTACTATACATATTTTAAAATTCCATAACGTATGTAGCCGTCTAATGGTATTAAATATTAAAATAGTGTTTATCTCTAACCAAATGCTCTAGATTCAAAACAGTTTCGTGATATGGTTCGTCATTCAGAAAAATATATGTAATTTAATAATACTTGTGATACATTTTACATTTTTATTAGTGAAAGAACGAGTTTGCTCATATAAGCTTAGGTAGAAAGGATGCTTCTAAATTTTATTTTTATTTTTATTTTTGTTTTACTATTAATATTATTATTATTTTAACAGCAAAGCAAGACATATATTTTACCAAACAGAACATTACAGCCATATGAGCTTACAGCAAGTAACTACAAACTTCAATACACCAACAAACTCAATATATCAATGTTACACCATAACTTCTGGTCTTCCGCCTTCGATTTTTCAAATTGTATCTGTTGGACACTCACATAAATGAAATCTTTTTAGTTTCTTCTACTAGCATTGCAACCAGTTTCGCCTTGCTAATGAACACCCTACTGTTTGTTTAGGTCCATAAACACCATATTGTAGTCATACAAATCATTGCCACCAGCTTCTTCCATTTTTTATCTCCCTCTTAAAAGCTGATACCACATTTTGAAGTGTGTCAAATGAGTTTGGAATTTTTACTGTACACCACCCAACATACCACCACACCATTCTTGTGTAGACACAGCTGGCCAAGAGATGATCCGTGGCTATGACTATCACCATAAGTAGTGGTGCACATATCAGTTTCAAACTTTAATGCCTGGTTGGGTTTGCTCAATGAAAAGCCTTGGTTGAAACTTGTTTCTCAAACAGTTTAGATCGGTTTCTGGAATGGTTTACGGCCGGTTTGGTTTGGTTTGGTTTAACAAGTTTCAATAGGAAGGATTATAAAGCGATCTCTAACCAATGATTTTTATTGGTTCCAAAATGGGTTCAAATAGTACTGGTTTCAAACTGCTTTGGTCTCAGTTTGTGATGTCGGTCTCACCTCTAACCCTAAGTGTTTTGGATAAATCTTCTAGTGCAATTTGTTGAACATGGGATTTTGGTGATTTTTTCCTACAAAATGAGAAATCGGGTAAATTGCTTCTTGCTTTAAAAGGTTAGCTCTAGGATCGTTGTCTGGTTTCTCTCTTTTATGTATATGCTTTGAACTGTTATGCGTTGATCATCAAGACTAACTTAGTGCAAAGTGCCCAAGTATAATACGGCTAAGCACAAAGTGTTATGTAAAATCACCGAACATTGCTCAAGTATTTACCATGCCATGAGAATATTGTACTTAAAACTAATAACATCGATTACAAAGAGCATAAATATAATAAGATCTCTAAATTGGAGATATAATACATACTAATTGACTTTTACATAATTTTTTTTAATATTCTATTACCGATGGGCAGCAGGCGACGAAAGTGCTCAAACAAAGGTCAAGAAAAATTGTAAAAATGTGAGCAACCTAAAGCTTGGTTGACATAAACTTTGTATATAAATGACAAGAGGAGACAAGCTCTCAAATAAAATGTATCATTGTGGATGTGTTTTGCTTGTTTGTGAGCACAGGGTTCTAAGTTAAATATAGTGCACTTTGACACACATTGAGTATGGCGATTCGGTTATAAAGCATGTAGCTCTAGTGAGCTATACGATTTCAGAAGTGATGTTAGACATGGCATGATATTATGTAACATTTTGATCGAGAGACTAATGGTTGTATGTCACTCCATGAAACTTGATTGCCACCATGATAAATTGAGTAGTCATAACTGGATCGTCATGTCTTAATACATCTAGCCAAATCTGCATCAAATAAACTACAAGTCATGCTTTGGATGGTTTTTCAAACATGAGTCTATATGAAATAGTACCTTTAACATATACATTTGACATCGGAAAATGAGATGTAGTGGTGGAGTGAAGAAACTAACTCACTTGATTCATCGTGTGAGAAAGATTGGGTCTTGTGATCATGGGATATTGAAGAGCTCCAAGCAAAGACCATTAAAAAGTAGGATCATGAAATGGTGTACCTTTGTGAGATGAAAGAGTCGGTGGTATTGAGAGGGGTTTCGATAGGTTTAGGATCAAGAAGACCAACCTTAGAAAGAATGTCATAGGCATAATTAGCTTAAAAAAAATTTGGTAGGTGTCTTTGACACTTCTAGTCGTGAAAAGTAGTTCAGAGATCACAAGTCTCAAATACAAACTCATTGTGAATACCAATGACATATTTGTGACCAAGATCTTGGAGTTTGATTAAGACCGTAAAGAGCTTTTTTGTGTAGAGATATATGATTAGGAAAATTAGGGTTGGTAAAGCCCAGTGCTTATTCCATGTACATAGTAGGGGTGAGCACATAACCAACTTAACCGAACGATAACCGAATTAACCACCAAACCGAACAATTAACTAACGGTTTGTTTAAGGAATAACCAATTAACCGCACATTGTGGTTTGGTATGGTTTTGATGTACAAAACTGAATTAACTGCACCTACAAAATGCCATTAATGTATAATAAATTTATAATACTACTCATCATTTTACTAGAATTACATATATTAACATTTTTAATTCATATTTATAAAAATATATTTACATAATGAGATTTTTTGTGTACAAAAGGAATCTTCTAAACAAAAAGAAGTAATGCAAGATGCGCACATGCATTGTTGTACGCACACCTCGACTTCGGTTTAGGTTTTAGTGGGATCTTAAAAACAAAGCGTATCGTGGACATCCTTATAAAGTTGGTTCAAACCTAGCCTAACTATAGTTTATTTTTTAAATTTTGATTTAAAAGCATATGATAAATATATTGGTTAATTAACCAAAATATCGGTTGCAGTTATGGTTTTGAAAATGGTATTAACCACACTAGCGGTTTTTGTCTTGAAAATGATGTTAACCGCACCAAATCGCACCATGCACACCCCTAGTACATAGTTTCAGTAAGATTACAATTGAGGAAAGAATTTTTAACATCTAGTTGATGTAAATGCTAGTTATAAATTATAGCAAATGCAAGAACAACATGAACTATGGAGGGTTAAATAAAAGGCCTAAATGGAAGAAAGTAGTCTAGCCCAGGAACTTAGGTGAAACCTTGAGCCACCAAGCAGGCTTTATAGTAATCAATAGACCTATCTTTTGAATTATGTATGATAGACCCACTTTAAGCCAACGACATTTGAGTGTTTGGGATGTGGAATGAGAGATCAAGTGTCAGTGTCTTAAGCATTGATTTCAGCATAATGGTCACCCACTTGGATTGCTTAGGTTTTGTTTTGTAGAATTTAGGATCAGTGGAAACAAACAAGGCATGGTGCAAACGACTAGAAGAAAATACGGCCAAGTTGACATTGTGTTCATGTTTGAATTATGGATTTTGCTCTAGTTTGCATAGGGTGTGTTGACCTTAAACCGATGTTAGGTTGGGAAGGTTGAATAATAACTGTAGTAAGGGAGGGTGATGCGAGACGAGGTGACGTGGGAGTGGAAGTATAGGCTAAGGATGAGTTGTAATGGGGGTTGGTGGTGGATTGGGTTGTATAGGCTTTGATATATTGGGTTGAGGAGAGGGGCATAAACTACATACAAAAGAGAAATTATGCGTACAAGGCTTAAGTATTATTGTGAAGCAGAAAATATTGTATTTTTTATGACATGAGTGTACTGAGAGAATCATCAAAGTTAGAATACACAAGTTTGCTTCATCCACGATGGAATAGAAACACTAAAAGGGAAGCTGCCTTCATCGAATTGAGCTTGACGAGTAAAATAAAATTGTTTAGTTAATAGATCCAAGCATTAATAGCCTTTGTGTTTGATCTACACCCAAATAATGCATGATATGCTTCTAGGAGATAGTTTATAATGTGCCTAATCTTGATGGTACAAACATATACGACACGTAAATATTTTAGAGTTTTTCTAAGAAGGGGTTTGCTGAAAAAAGCTCAAAATGTAGTTTTGTTGCCGAGCACCAGAGTAGGTGGTAGGTAGACAATCTATGATATAGATTGTAGAAATAAAAGCATCAACACAAAGTTTTTAGTGCATGTGAATTAAATAATATCATCTGGATCGTCTTGGTGATGTGATGAACTTCATGTTTCACACAACCATTTTTCTATAGTCTGTGAGGACACGAGAGACGATGGTGAATTACTATTTTGTTGAAACAAAAGTTTAACTTGATAATTAGTAAATTCTACCATCACTTTGAAAGTCATAAGTTTGCAAGAAAATTGATTATGCACAAACGATAAGAAGATTTCCAATACTTTCTAAAATATTATTTTGCCTTGAATGGATAAAATCACATGGCACAAGAGAAGTGATCAATAGAAATAACATTATATAAATAACCATATGAGGATGGAATTGGTGTCAGTCCCCATATATTATAACTTTTAAGTCTAAATGTAAGGCCTTATACCTGGGTGACTTCATACTTGGGTTTACACCTCATAACATAATTTTTATATTGAAAATTGCATTGGAAAACATTCAAATTATTTAACAGTGATCAAGACAAACATTTTTCTATTAACTAACTGTAATCATTGTCTTAAAACATAAACATAATCCTTGAAACGAGATGTCATTTAGAACCCTAAGCTGAGTAAATTTTCTAATATGAACCCTAAGCTCATCCCACATTTGATTTACTAGAAGTGTATACTAAAATTTCAATGTTGCTGAGCGAATTTGTAATTAATTTGATAATCATATATTACATGAATATTGAAAACAATAATACTATAACAGTATGTAAGATATAACCATACCACAATATAACCGGATGAATCATCACCCAGGTTACATGCTTGTACTAGTACAAGACTATAGTGACATGATTGCACAAAGCAAAGGAATCCAGTGACATGTTTGCATGAGGTAAGACTCCAGTGACATGTTTGCACAAGACAAGATTCTAGTGACATGCTTGCATAAAATAAGACTCCAGTGACATGTTTGCATAAAACAGACGCAAGTCATATACAAACCATAATGGTAGCCTTCATATTATTTTCGTATAGATTGAATGAAGCTATATTTGATTCTTAACCATTGCAAATTATCATTAAGTAATCCTCTAAAGTTTATGGTCATTAGCATACTGTGACCTTTGACTTACATTAGTACTGTCTGTTATCATCTATCACTAAGTGTAACTTTGAAGAAATAATGACTCTACTAGTGTGCTATAAGATACAAATGCTTTAAGTTGAAGAAATGAAGAATACACCAAGTCCTTTCACTTTGAAATTGACCAAGCGTTGAGATATGCGACAACTATAGTTAGTTATAAATATTTACCTACTTACGAAGTATGAGTGAAAGATACCAAGTGTTAGGAGATAAGGAGGTAGATTGATCGGTTAAGGTTGCTTTATGGTTAGTAAAATGACTTTATAGTCAGGAGAAAAGTCCAGTTATGAAGTGTATAGGCACTTTTAAAGTTACCTTTACTTGTGAATTAGCTAAGTATATATTAGGATATTGAAAATAGGAAGTGATGTAGAAACACAATGTAATCATGTTTTAATGTAATCTAACAGAGGAATTCAAGACTCATATGATTATGACTAAAGAGCCAAGGATTTTGATGAAAATAACCATGTATTTAAAGAAAGAAACGAACATTTCGATGAAAAAAGTTAGAATTCTGAATCGCCAAGTTACTAGTGACTTGGTGTTTGTATCATTTAACGTTAAGATTCTGTTAACTTATATTTTGGAAGATTCATATGGAACATCAACTTGACCAATATATCATACAAGTAGACTTTAATGGGAACTAAAGAAACTTGAGAAAATTGACTCACTACAACTTGACTACGCTAGCACAATAAGACAACTTGTGACTGAAGCAGCAGATGTCACGCCCCAATCCATCGGTGCACCCTGTTGTATCAACCCCACAACATGACATAATGGGAGTCTTATGCACATTCAAAACCATCAAAACTAGAATGAATTAAAACTTTAACAATGCTTACATAATCCACGTAGCCCTTACATTTAATAGTACAAAATGAACTACACATACTGCCCTAGGGAGTCTTACTCAGTATGTGTCTTCTACATGAAGACTTTATTTATTCACAACTACTAAGTTTCCATAACCTAGCTAAAGCCTCCTTGCTCCACTTGCTCCTACATCACGAGCTAAAACACGTTAACAATAACGTTATTGGTGAGTCATAACTAGTGAATCTAAATAGTTGGACAACATAATCATGTATGTACAAGCAAATTATTTGTCAAATCAAGTCTCACCTACACCTTAACATTTAGGGTAGTATCTGTCAACATATATGTCGTTCCCGGTTTTACAAACATGATGGTGGGTAGGTTAAGAGCGGCTACACCAAATGAATCCCTATGCATCATAACATGAGAGTATCAAGCATCCCCCATCGAGACCCTTCACTCTGACCAATTCTTAAAGACTACAACCTGGTGATCGATGATTCACTCCAGAGTCACCTTGTACCACACCTAAGAATGTGGACTTCCTACCTAGATGGATGTAACCAAGTGCACATATGCCCTGAGGTAAGAACAAGCGTCACTTTGTGCGGCGACTTACTATCATGCCTGATGTCGCTCCTTGTGCACACATTCCATATACTTTAATGATTTGCTTGTGACTAATAATGACCTACATAATAGACAATTTAAACTTGTAATCACACACACATTAAAATATTTTATCATAATGTTTAACTAGCTTAAATACTGAACCAAAAGCAATTAACAAAATGGTATATTTATACTCACAGCAATGAGTTATCCAATATAATTACCAAATGTGTCTCGGTCATGTCTATGACCTCAATCTAGAGTTATCCAACTCAGGTCAATATTTCCATCACAACTCCTGACGAACATAGTTAGAGAGGTAGGGTTTATGCATACTCCCGACACAGTGACCAGGCAGACTAAAACGAAAACTATATCTTGCAAATCCCTGTTACACCATCATTTTTTGGAATGACGCATTATTGCCCGATTCCCATGACAAATCCATTTATCAAAAGTGATTACCTTTGTTGTCATATTATCAGTTATGCATCCTAACCATACAAACACCAGTCTAGTTCTTCCCGAAACCTCGTTTTACCCCTATATGCGATAACGATGCATAATGTGGAGGTTTAGACACTTACCACAACATAGCCAAGCCCCCAGCTTGTCTTTAGCATCCATGAACAAACCAACCAAGGATTCAACACTATAGTCGAGTTTTACACATCACACATATGGTCATATATGGCCATAATTCGTATTTGCAAGAATTTAAGGCTTACCAAAAAGAACCGAGCCTCTAAACATTGAATCTAAGCCAAAATAGCCCTCATGAACACAACCATAAGGTCCGAGCATCACATTAAGCCTTCAAACATGCCTAAATAGTAGAGAGAAATTATATAGTAGTTAGAGAGAGAGAGAGAGAACACCAAGAGTGAGAGTGTAAAATAGGTGAAAAATCAGTTTTTTTGGGTTCTTATACCACTTTCGCTCGACTATGCTCCATGGTGGAATGCTACCCCAGGCTTCGTGATCTGCTACCTATTTAAAAAGCATATTCAAACCTTGAAAATAGAATATTCGTATAGTGGAATGGAATATTCCTCACGAACCGTTATGTTTGAAGTTAGTGGTCTGTTACACCCTTAGTGAATCGTTACCTCAAACCTTTGACAATCTGCTATGAACTCTCATTCCCTAATTGAGATTCATTTTATTCTAAGTGTTCTCTCTTGCCAAACTACAACCTCAATTGGCTCATCCGTAAAGTTCAAATGTTTGTCCACCTAGCTCTCATCTAAGGGCATTCGTAGTGTCTCATGAGACAATTTTAGGTTTTTCACGTCAAACACTAGTTGTACTTTACTTAACTCCTTAGGGAGTTTTAACTTATAGACCACCATGCCTACTCTCTTAATGACATCAAAAGGTATAATATAGCGAGGACTCAGTTTACCTCATTTTCCAAAAACTAATAGTGCATCGCCATGACAACACCTTTAACATAACCTAGTCCCTAACCGAAAACTGCAATGGTTTTCGCTATCTATTGGCGTAACTATTCAGATGATCCTGAGCAGCTTTTAATCTTACTCTTATATTCTTTACCTTCTCTGTGCTATCAAAAATCAGTTCAGGACTCTTTAGTTTTCTTTCTCCCACTTTGAACCAACAAAGTGGCATCTAACATTTCCACTAATACAACACCTCAAAAAGCATGGCTTTTAGATTTGCATGGTAGTTGTAATTATACGTGAATTCTATCAATGAGAGGTGATCATTCCAGCTAACACTGAATTCAGTTATGCATGCCCACAACATGTTCTTTAGGGTTTGTAAGGTTTGTTCGCAATGGCCGTCCGTTTAGGGATGATAAGCCATACAATTTCCAATTTCGTCCCTATTGCACCCTGAAAATGTGAATCTACAAGATGTGAATCTAGCATCTCGATCAGATAAGATCGACATAAGCACTCCCTGCTTCATCAAAGTATAACTTGGCCAATATTTCCATTTCATATGTTTCCCTAATAGGTAAAGTGCGCAGACTTTACTAACCTATCTACGATAACCCATATTGTGTCTTTGCCCTTTCGTGTCCTCGGTAATTTGACCATAAGTCTATTGTGATATTTTCCCATTTCCAATTGGGAATATCATAAGGCTTTAGAACCCTAGAAGGTATTCGGTGTTTGGCCTTCACTTGCAAGCAAGTCATAAACTTTTCCATATAGGTTGTGATGTTCTTTATCATTCCAGGCCACAATAACAATCCTTCATTGCATAGTACATCTTTTCAGCTCCATGATGCATCAAATACTTCGACTTATATTACTTTTCTATTTCAAACTTTCTTAGATTTATAGGGTTGGGTATCCGCACTCGACTGCCTGTAATGATTCCTATAAGTCTGATGCAACCAAAACATCCAAAGTCTCTCTGCATGCATGCACTTAAGTACAAAAGTAGAAATGCCTCGAAAGTTTTACACCATGCACTAGAAAATATTCTAAGTGTAAAATCTTCTGAAGCCAAGACCAACATCTTCTGAAGCCAAAAAAGTCTTCCGAAGCTTCAAAGACAAAGTCTTCCGAAGCCAAAGAGTGAAGACAGATTTCTTCTGAAGACTTTTATGAACATGCTTTTATCTTATGTACTTTACCATAAAGCTGGACCACCTTTCCGCTGCAACTCTGTTCAGTCACCAACTTACATGAGTTAGTGAAAAGGTCCATGCTTTTGGTAACTGTACATTGAGGTCTTGAGTCTGAGCTTTGTACTTTATATACTTTTATCCTTTTTGTAATATATTAGGATGTGAGCTATGGCATGTCATAGTCACTAGTCAAAAGGAAATTTGTCTTTTGACTCTACATTTGATTTTGTAGTTGTCTAGTCTTATGTATCCAACTGGCCTTCAAAGTATGGCCGGCTGTAGGATGTAGTATAAAGTATCTCAAGTACTTGTAACTTTCCATCTATGCTTTGTAACATTTGTGAAAGAACTTGAGAAGCAATATACAACATTCGTGAAAACCATACACTTGTTTGTTTGCTATCTTGTTTTGTCTCACATATTTACTTGTGTTCTTAGCATCTTTCATATAAGTTAACTAGTTCCCTATTTGATCTGTTAAGTGTTCTAAAGAACTCTCTTCATTGTATTGTTGTGTTGTAAGTGCATACCCTTAAAACGGTCCTGCATTTGGTATCAGAGCATTCTAGGCTCTTGATAAAAGATCTCACCATCTTAAGATCCCTCACACACACAAAATACTTAACAACTCAAATGGCAGCTATTACCAAAGCTGATATGAAAACTAGAACTATGACAAAGTCTCCACTGATCACTCCTGAAGACTTTGATACTTGGTGTCAAAGAATGGAAGGCTTTATCAAGTCTCAAGACTCCAGGATGTGGGATTCTGTTGTTGAAGGACCTTACATACCAAGCACCACTTCTGCTACTGGTGGTGATATGATTCCAAAGGCTGTGGCTGATTATTCTGAAGAAGACAGAAAAAGAATAGAGATTGATCAAAGGCCATAACAGCCCTTCAAACTGCTCTTCCAAACTCCATCTACAGAGGCTTCAAGAAGTGCAAAACTGCCAAGCAACTATGGGAAGCACTGAAGCTTATGTATGAGGGGTCAAATGAAGCAAAGGAGAATAAGAAGGATCTCTTGAAGCAGATGTTTGAAAACTTCACCTTCAAGGTAGGTGAAACCATGACTCAACAATACTTTAGATATGTTGAGATTATGGATACTCTAATGGATGTTGGAGTAACTCTTGAGAATAGGGACATTGTGAGGAAGTTCATGTCCTCTCTACCTAGACAATGGACACATTATTGTGTTGTTATCACAAGGACTAAGAACCTGAAGACTCTTACTCTTACAGAGTTGTATGGTATTCTCAGTGGATACCAGATGGATATGAACATGCAAAACTCATCTGGTAACTCCAGCAATAAACTGAGTTCATCCCTCCATGTGGTTGAAAGGGAAAGCATTGAACCACGACATCATCTTATATGCTACCCTGACAACTCACAAAAGGGTCCTTTCATCACCTTTCCCAGAGACTCCAAGAGAAAGCTACACTCAAGGAAGTCCATTCCAAGAGACAAGTTCTTCTCATGCTTTTGTCTCTGCTGATCAGAGCACATGCAACTTTCTCTTCACCTTGAAGACCTGGACTGTATCCATCCAAATGATTTGGAATACATGGAGATAGTCCAGTAGATGGCTCTTCTCACTCATAGAGCCAAGAAGTTCTACAAGAAGACAAGGATTGAGTTTCCAAGCAATGCAGCCAGTGGAAAGTTTGGGTTGGATAAAAGTAAAGTAAAGGGTTACAAATGTAACCAGATGGGACACTTTGCAAGGGAGTGTAAGGCACCAAGGACAAATGGTGGCCAAACACAAGCCAGACCAAACTACACTGATAGAGCTCCCCAGAATGAGAAGCCAAAGCAGCAAGCTGCAGTTGCTGTTGAAGAAGGAGGCTTTGACTGGAGCTTTCAGGTGGAAGATGCTACTCCAAACCAAGCACTCATGGCAGACCACAATGAAGCCAAGGTATTGAAACATCTTTGTACTCCTGAATGTATTTCTAGAGTAAATAGATACAACTCCATTAACTTAGAAATGAGATCTGATCTTGAGTCCTTAAATATCTTAAAAGCTGATTTTAAAAGAGCTGAAAATGATTATAAACTAAAAATAGAAGACTTAGAGAAAACCATTTCAACTCTTAAACATGAGCATACCAACTACAGGACTCAGATCAAAGACCTATAGCTAAGTTAACTGAATTCCAGGCTGAGCTTGTGATCAGCAAAGCCAGGGCATAAAAATATGTTCTAAAGGAACAGACCTTCAAGAATATAATATCCTCATCCTTGCATGCAAAAGTTTCTTATCAAAATAAGCAGGGACTGGGATCTAGTGAGATAGCTCCTCCACACATAATCTTCTCTGTAAAATCTCCTAGGTGTGGAACTTGTGAAGATGAGCTTCCCCTTATAGATCCTTTGACTAAAGAGGATGAAAAGGAGATGGTGAAGAATGACTCTGAGAAGAGTGAAGAAGAGCATTCTAAGAAGGGTCCCATCCCTCTGAGGAGAGTAGAGCTGTTGGGATGACCAAGTCCAAAAGAAAGAACTTGATCAGGAAAGCCAGGAGAAAGTCCAAGAAGGCTTAAGAAATCAAGGTCACATTCAACTCTGCACAGAAACAAGTCTTCATCTCTGCAGGATTTGAAGTGGTTAAGGCTGAAGGCACAAACTTGAACTCCAATAACAAGAGTTTTAGATCTTGACCAAATCATCCCATCATCAAGAAGAAGGCTGATCAGTTGTGCACCACTGCTGTACAACCTGAACCATCTAGCTCCAAAGGTAGTTCTATCCCCACAAGAATTACCATAACATCTGCAAAGATGAAGATGGAGAAGGAAGTGATCAAGTTCAACCTTGTTCACAAAAGAAGACTCCTAGAAGGAAGAAAACAGACTGTGTTATGTATGGGAGTACTTCTCATCTTGCTAAGGATTGTGTTTACAATCCAAAGAGTACTCTCCACATGACCAAGAAAGAAACTTCTAAGAGTTTGGAGAAGAAGAAGCAAGCTTCGGAAGGAAAATCTTTTTCCTTCTTAAGCTCCAAATAAAGAAGAAGACAAGTGGAAACTTGCCTTCGGAAGAAAATTTGGTCTCGGAAGAAAGGAATACTTCCGAAGCACCGAAGCCTGCTGCAGTGAAAGTAAGAAATTCCGAAGGTCTAGTCATCAAAACTTCTGAAGTGTTGAAGGTCAAGTCTAAGCTTCCAAAGGTGGTATGGATTTGTAAGAAACATTTCCCTCAGGAGAAGTTTCATGCTTTCTATCTGAAGCAAATAGTGATGAGACTTTCCTCTGGCATAAAATAATGTGCCATGTAAGCTTTAAAAACATGTATAAATTAATTAAGAATAATTTGGTAACTGGAATGCCAATGAAAGAGTTACAAGTGATGACCACTGTGTTGCATGCCTGAAAGGGAAGCAACACAAGGTATCTCACAAGCCAAAAGAAAGAAACTCCATCACTAATCCCCCACACTTATTACATATGGATCTCTTTGGCCCCACCAGTGTAATGAGTCTAGGAAGGACCTCTTATTGTTTGGTGATCACTGATGACTAGAAGATTCACTTGGGTCTTCTTTTTTTAGAAATAAGGATGAGACCCCTGAGATTCTAAGAATTTCATCTTAAAGATTGAGAATCAATGTGATCACAAGGTCAAAACCATAAGATGTGATCAAGAAATTGAATTCAGGAACCAAATCCTTGATACGTTTTGTGATTAAAAAGGTATTACAAGACAATATAATGCTCCCAAGACTCCTCAACAAAATGGTGTTGCTGAGAGGAGAAACAAGACAATAATTGAAGCTGCAAGAACTATGTTGTCTGACTCTAAACTACCCATCACCTTCTTGGCAGAGGCAGTAAACACTGCTTGCTATGTGCAAAGCAGAGTTTTAGTAGTTAAGACACATGTAAGACTCCTTATGAACTTTGGCACACGAGGAAACCTTTCATTGGTTTTCTTAGGTCATTTGGATGTCCTTGCACCATCTTGAATACCAAAAATCAAATTGCCAAGTTTGCTGAGAAATCAGACGATGGACATTTTATTGGATACTCTTCTCGAGCTAAGGCTTATAGAGTATACAATCTTAGAACTAGAGTAGTTGAGGAGTCAAGCAATGTGACTTTCAATGAGCACACTCCCAGTGTGAAAGGTTCTGGTCCTGATTGGCTATTTGATCTTGATTTAGTTACCAACTGTTTAACAAATCTTGTGAGCATGTTTTAGAATCCACAGGTGTACTACCTACAGGTGATCCTGACTCAAGATTTGAGCTGAGAAGACCTTCAAGCTACACAACTTCCGCTCCAGTGGTAACTAATCTTGCAAATAAAGTTTCTACCAGCACATCAATGACAAATCCTACTGATACTTTTTGGGTGCCTTCAAATTCCAGCTTAAAGGCACAAAACTCATATGAAGGAGCTTCAAATGTTGGAGAAAATGGTAGTGGTGAAAGTGATCAAGAATTCCTTGATGCTGACAACCACTCCATTGAAAACAACATCAATGATGTCACACACTCATTGGATCAAGTCAATCTTGATAAGTGTGCTGATGTGGAGGGTGAATCCTTTTTGCCAGATTAGAATTTCTCTAATTTAGATCTGTCTAAGCAACTTGCTGTGATCCCTCAGCTAAGGATCCACAAGTCTCACCCTACCACAAACATCATTGGAGATTTTGATTCAGGGGTAAGAACAAGAGGACAAACCCATGATGCAAATGTTTGTCTTCACTCTTGTTTCTTGTCCCAGATAGAGCCAAAGAAGATTGATGAGGCTCTAAAGGATGGAAGTTGGGTTGAAGCTATGCAAGAGGAGCTGCTTCAATTCAAAAGGCAAAAGGTTTGGAATCTATGTCCTCTTCCTCAAGGGAAGACTACCATAGGAACCAAACGGGTGTTCAGGAATGAGAAGGATGATAGAGGACTTGTCATCAAGAACAAGGCAAGACTAGTTGTTCAAGGGTATACTCAAGAAGAAGGAATTGACTACACAGATATTTTTGCTCCTGTAGCAAGACTTGAAGCTGTTAGGATATTCCTAGCTTTTGCTGCATCCAAGAACTTCAAGGTCTAGCAACTTGATGTCAAGTGTGCTTTTCTCTATGGGGTGATTGATGAAGAGGTGTATGTCAAACAACCACCTAGGTTTGTAGATCCTGATCATCCTGATTATGTCTGCAGGCTTGATAAAGCTCTTTATGGGCTGCACCAAGCACCAAAGAAGTGGTATGAGATTCTATCTCAGTATCTCTGTCAGCATGGTTACAGAAGGGGTACTATTGATGGAACTCTCTTCATCAAAGGAATAGGAAATGACATAATGCTAGTTCAAGTATATGTAGTTGACATTATCTTTGGGTCAACTAATCCAAAGCTCTGTAAAGACTTTAAGAAAACATGAGTGCCATGGGGGAACTCAATTTCTTTCGAGGAATTCAAGTGAAGCAAGTTGACAATGGCATCTTCATAAGTCAGTCAAAGTATGTACAAGACATACTTAAAAGGTTCAACATGACTAATTGTAAAGTTTCTAAGACACCCATAACCAGAAACCACTCCCTTGCACCTGATCTTGAGGGGGAGTTTGTTGAAGAACATCTCTATAGGGCAATGATTGGGTCTCTTATGTACCTCACAACTAGCAGGCCTGATATCATGTTTGCCACATGTATTTGTGTAAGATATCAAGCCAATCCCAAGATGTCACACCTAATCACTTTCAAGAGAATTTTAAGATATCTCAAAGGTGCTCCATCACTTGGCCTTTGGTATCCAAAGAATTCTGACTTCAATTTGTATGCTTATACAGATAGTGACTATGGTGGTTGAAACATGATTGCAAACTCTACATCTGGGGGATGTCAATTTCTTGGTGGAAGGATAGTCTCTTGGCAATGCAATAAACAATCCCGTGTGTCTGCATCAACTGCTGAAGCTGAATACATTGTTGTTGCAAGCTGCTGTGCTCAAGTGCTTTGGATTCAGAATCAGATGCAGGACTATGGATTCAACTTCAAGGAGACTCCCATCCACATAGACAACAACAATGCTATCTCAATCACAGAGAATCCTGTGCAGCACTCAAGGACAAAGTACATCAACATCAGGTATCATTTGAATAGAGATAACTTTAAAAAGGGATTAATCAAACTAGTCAAAATTAACACAAATGAACAATATGCTAATCTGTTCACCAAAGCTTTTGATGAACAGAGATTCATATATCTTGTATCAGCTATTGGGATGATTAACTTTGAGTAGCTATTCTTAAAATTTAATCATATTATTTCTAAAACCTGTGTGTCCTAAGTTGTCTATTTTATCACCTTCATAAGCCTTTGTTCTTTTAGGAAGAAAAATCTTTTAAAAGGACATTCCTTAGATTTTTGAAAATTTTGATCTTTTTATCCTTCGGAAGATTTATCATTACCTTCGGAAGAAACTTATGTCTTAAAAAACAAATAACTACTTCAGTAAATTTACATTTGGAAGAAATTTCTGAAATATCTTCCGAAGCTTAAATTTAACTAAAGAACTTACATGTTTTCAAAGAACAATTTTCTTCCGAAAGCAATTTACCTTCGGAAGTTTTTATTCTTCTTAGAATAAAAACTCTGAGTAATAAATCTCTTCCGAAGCAAAATTCTCAAAAACTTTGGAATATCTTCCGAAGCAAAATTTGCCTTCGGAAGCTTTTCTTCAGAACTTCCGAAGCAAAATAACCTTCGGAAGATTTCTCGATTTCCAAGAAAACTACTTTTTGGGCAAAAGTAAACTACTTTTTCAGAGGTGGGACCGACATCCGGATATCAAAGTTTATCCTCTTTCATTAACTTGTCTTAAATCCTTTTCACATAAATACCCAACGTTCCCCCCTCTTTCACTATCTTCTTCATTTGCACTATTCCTCTAACCTAAATTCACTCAAACCGCCTTTGTTCTTCACCTTCCTTCACCTTTAAGCTTCTCAAAATGGCCAACCTAAACCGCAGAAACAACCCTGATTTCTCCATGCAACTTCACAGGGAATACAACCAGGTTGCTCTGTTGAACTCTGAGAAAGATGATAGTTTCTCAGAGGCTTGCTGTTTTCTGGCTTTATCCAACTACTTCACCTCCCTAACCATTGATCCTACTCTCTATGAGGGTCATCTGCTTGAATTTTGAAAGACCTGCCAAGAGGTCATCATGGATGGGGAGAAGGCACTGTTTGCCACAGTGCAGGGGAGGATAATCTTTATCACTCCGGCCATCATCAATACTCATCTTCAGCTGGATGATGAAGAAGGTGAGTTGTCCTTCCCAAAGGAAGTTGTTAATCATTCCTTTGTGCAGATGGGCTGTGAGGGAGATTTCTCCATAAAGACCTTTAGGAAAGGGAAGGTCTCATCCCAGTGGAAACCTGCTACATGTGGTTATCCACAGCTTGTCAAACAAGCATGGAGGGTGAGACTAGATTTGAGGATCTCTCATTCATAGTGCATGGAATGGTTCAAGGGGTCAAGTTCAGGTACTCTCAGTTTGTTTACACAAATTTGCTTGCTAACTTGGACTCCTTAAGGTATTACATGTTTCCTAGATATGTTCAATACATTCTCAATTATGAACTGGGCTCACAGTTGAGGGAAATAGGTAATATTCTTAAATTAGGATAGATGAAGCCTGACATCTTTAAAATCATGAAGAAGCCAACTGTAGGCTTCTCAGGGGTAGAAACAGCCCTTTCTCCAAAATGTTGGAGCTCATTGCTCAAGGTGACAACCTAGCAACACAAGCTAGTGTTGAACCCACACCTTCTACCTCTCAACCATCAAAAAGGCCACAAATCACCCTCACCTACCAAAGAAAATTCAAACAAACCCCTGCCCAAGCAACTGAGCTTGTGCAGGCCTCCATATACTCACCCATACAGGAAGAAGTGGATACTAGAGCTCCCACTTCCTCTAAGGAGCAAACCACTCCCATTTATTAAGGATCGGTGCTGAGGTTCCTCATGCTCAGCCTGATGAGCTCACTAGCCTAACTACCTTAAGCCTTCACTCTGAGTCTCAACACTTAAGTGAACCACCTTCAGGGGACAGTTACCATCCCCAGCCTTTAGACTTAAATCAACCCATTCCTAACCTTGAATTCTATACTGATGAAGACTTAGGTTTTAGTGACTACCATGAGTCTCTCTACTCTTCCCCTATTCAAAGAGAGATGAGTGCTCCTGAGTCTCTTTTGTCTAGCCCACATCAGTCACCCACTACTGAGGTGGACCTCTCTAATCCTGTTTAGGAGATCCATATGTAAGAGGCTCTCACTTTTGCAAGTGATTACATCATTAAGACCTCAACCATGGCAACTCAGCCCATTGACACTTCAACTGAGGCTGTCAGTGAAGAGGAAATCCAGCAGCCAAGAACTTGAAGCTGGTGGTGAGAGTGAGGACTTTGGTCCAAATCTCTCATCCCCTAGTGATTCTTCTGATGAAGATAAGGGGAATTTGAGACTAAAGGTGCAAAAACTGTCAAAAACATGCACTTATCTAGTCTCTAAGGTTAGTCACCTTGAATCTCAGGTGACTACCCTGCAAAACAGAGTCAATGCTCACCAACTTGAGATATCTTATCTCAGGAAAAAACTAGCAGGGAGACCTTTAAGGAGAGCTCAACCAGGAACACAAGAACCTATGGATGTGATTGACCTAACTCCTAGCTCACCTATGCAAGAGGGTGATGCTACCAAAAAAGGAGAGAAAGTCATTGCAATCACAGAACCTGGGAGTTCTTCAGGGAGTATGGACATTAAGGACTCACCATCCTCACTTGCAATTGTGCATACTCAACAACTTCCTCAAGTTCACATTGATATGGACTCTCTAGACTCTTTCATTCAGAGTCTCTTTGAGGAAGGCATTCCAAGGGCCATGTCATCCCCACCCCAAGGAACTTCAAACTACATCATTGGGTGGAGGTATGATGCTGATAGAAGAGCCCTCATTCTTCAAAGAGTTCAAGGGCAGCAAGAGGTATTTAACTTTCTTACCTTGAACTACTATGAAGGTCTTGACCTGATCAACATGCCACTTGTCAACCCAAGTCAATCTAGACAAGCTGGCAGGCTGGCACAAAGGATTCAAGACAAAATTACTGAAGAGTTCAGCCTAAGAAGGAGACAAAGGCAATTAGGTAATGTCATTGGTCAACTAGTTGTTGAGGCAGACCTTAAGATTAGCTTCATGGGGAAAACATTGACTGAAAGCCCAGTGATAGATCCTGAGAGCCCTGTCACACCAATAACTACTTCAGCAATATTCCCTTAGTGAAACACCTGCTGGTGAAGGTGTATCACAACCTCTTTCTGGCTAGAGCTTGGATGCTACACTAAGCAATGAAGGCTAAAGCTCTCTCCACCCTTTGTCACAAGGGTCTGTGGGTGACAAGGGGAAAAGGATTCTAACTCCAAAGGAGATTAAGGAGGAGGAGAGAGAAAGGAAGAGGAAGCTAAGGGGAGAAAGTTCCTTTGGGTCTTCAGGTTTCATGCAAGCTTCAATCAGAGCTGCCCCCAGACCAAACACTCAAGATGATGAGTTGAGGGCAGTCAGGATTACTTACCTGTAGACCAGGAACTATGACATTGATGAGATTATATCTCTCCCATTAGAGGAACTCAATAAACTGGCTGACATGAAAGTGTCAAGAGAGACGAAGGAAGCAGAGGATGCAAGGCTGCTCCTCCAAATCAAAGAATAAAAGAGACAGAAAGACTGTACAAGCATGTTCCTACTCTTCCCCCAGTTTAAGAAAGCCTTGTGCAAGAGACTGTGGCAGCTACACAAGAACCTTAGGTAGACAAAGAAACAGATAACCAAAATATGATTAACTACTTGAGTGCCACAGGTCTCTACCAGGCATCTGCACTTTTTCCCTTGTCCTTTGAGTACATTGAGTTTGAATATCTCAAACAGCTTGAACTTCAAGTGCGCAAAGAACAAAAAGCAACAAAGAGAAAGACGAGGGAAGAGGGTGCAAAGTCAAGATCCATCATCCAAAAGAGTATGAAGAAGTCTGCTAGACAGACAAAGGATGATGAGCTTCTTGAAGCTGTATGGATTCTCTGGAAGGAGACTTGGCCCTATGTCTCTATCCACAATGGATGAGCACATTAGGGTAATCAAGCAGAAGATCAAAAGTGGAGAGCTCATTGACTTACACTCCGTCCAAGTCAAGATCCTCATGAAGTGGAGGTTCAGGTTGAAAAACCTGAGACAACACAACCTGGACCTCCTACTGAGTCTCAGCAAGCGTCATCTTCTGATCCTTAGAAGGGTCAAACTCCCTCTCCTTCTGAACCTGTGAGGGAGGAACACCTAACTGAGTAAGACAAGACTGATCAACAAAGTGCTGCAAGCGAGTCTTTTCAGTTAAAGTCTTAAAAGAGGAGGAAGAGGATGGCTTCTAAACCAAAGTCAAAGAAGAAGATGAAGTCTGAATCATCCACCTCCAAGCCTCAGGTGAATCAGATCAATCTAAGGAAGTGCATGAAGAGGCAGCCCCATCAACTCCAATTCAAGTGGCTCTTCTTGCATCTGAGAGACCCATCTTATCCTGGACCTTCACAACTAATCCAAAGAGATGGCATGTGATCAGAGATAAAGGTGGTGAAGATGTCTACACATGGCAAGACTTATTCAACCTACCTCTGCATGATCTCTTTGAGATGAGAAGATACTATGAGAGTCTGAGTGATCCTGACCATCTAATGAAGAAGGGCATGGTCATTATCATAATGAGGACTGTTAACAGCTGAAGATCTTCAAATGTTTTGGTAGCATCAGCCTAGGGGGTGTTTGTAAGGATTCCTATAAGTCTGATGCAGCCAAAACATCCAAAGTCTCTATGCATGCATGCATTGAAGTATAGAAGTAGAAATGCCTTGGAAGTTTTACACCATGCACTAGAAAATATTCTAAGTGTAAAATCTTCCGAAGCCAAGACCAACCTCTTCCGAAGCCAAAAGTGAAGTCTTCCAAAGCTTCAAAAACAAAGTCTTCCGAAGCCAAAGAGTGAAGACAGTTCCGAAGACTTTTATGAACATGCTTTTATCTGACGTACTTTACCATAAAGCTGGACGACCTTTCGGCTGCAACTCTGTTCAGTCACCAACTTACATGAGTTGGTGAAAAGGTCCATGCTTTTGGTAACTGTACACTGAGGTCTTGAGTCTGAGCTTTCTACTTTATGTACTTTTATCCTTTTTGTAATATATTAAGATGTGAGCTATGGCATGTCATAGTCACTAGTCAAAAGGCAATCTGCCTTTTGACTCTACATTTGATTT
Organism: Flaveria ramosissima; assembly: GCA_025215565.1. Classification (NCBI taxonomy): domain Eukaryota; kingdom Viridiplantae; phylum Streptophyta; class Magnoliopsida; order Asterales; family Asteraceae; genus Flaveria; species Flaveria ramosissima. The sequence goes on from CM046034.1 coordinate 15,119,739, forward strand.
TGTAGTTGTCTAGTCTTATGTATCTAGCTGGCCTTCAAAGTATGGCCGGCTGTAGGATGTAGTATAAAGTATCTTAAGTACTTGTAACTTTCCATATATGCTTTGTAACATTTGTTAAAGAACTTGAGAAGCAATATACAACATTCTTGAAAACCATACACTTGTGTTGTTTTGCTATCTTGTTCTGTCTCACATATTTACTTGTGTTCTTAGCATCTTTCATATAAGTTAACCAGTTCCCTATTTGATCTGTTAAGTGTTCTAAAGAACTCTCCTCATTGTGTTGTTGTGTTGTTAGTGCATACCCTTAAACGGTCCTGCACTGCCCATGTGGAGTTGTCCATCACTTCCTGTAGTTAACTGTTTCATAATTTTGATCATTTTCATGTTCCTTAAATTTTCCTCTAATAAAGTTTCTATTTATGCTTTTATTAATTCATCTGTTATGCTTACCCGTATGTCTATACGCATAACATGCACACGAATAGGCTTTGTCCGCTTTTTTCGGGTTAAGGCATGAGCAACCATGTTTGCTTTGCTCTGATAATACCGAAGTTCAAAATCATAACCAGTCAATACCTCCTTCATTGCCTTTGTCGTATATTAAGATCCCTTTTCTCTAATATGTGCTTTAGGATCTTATGATCTAAATACCCAACAAACTTCGTTCCATATAAGTAATATCACCAGATCTTCAACGCAAATACTACCGCGCCCAATTCTAGGTTCTGTGTAGCATAATTTCCCTCGTGCTTCTTCAATTGCCTTGATGCGTATGCATTCATATGATTCCTTTGGATCAAAACAAATCCTAATCCATTAATAGAATCATCACAATAAATCAAAAATTCATCATTCCCCTCTAGTAGAGCGAGAATGGGCACATTACTTAGCTTTTGCTCAGCACGTTAAATGCTTCTTCTTGCTTCAGACCCTAGCTAAATATCACACTTTTCTAGGTAAGAGTAATGAGTAGTGTTGTGATTTTGGAGAAATCCTGGATAAAATTTTTGTAATTTCTTGCCAACCCAAGAAACTTATGAATCTCAGTTGGTGTTTTAGAAGCTTCCTATCCCATTACTACTTTCACCTTGGCTGGGTCTACTTGAATTCCTTTATAATTAATTATGTGTCCTGAAGAACTGAACTTCTCTTAGCCAAAATTCGCACTTAGAGATTTCACTTATAAATGCGCCGTTCCTAATAATTCCAACGACATTTGGAGGTGTTGTTCATGTTCAGCCTTGGTTTGTGAATATACTAAGATGTAATCAATAAACATGATCAAGAATTTGCCTATGTAGACTACCAGTATCACCCAAATTCATAATGAACATACCTTGTCTGAAAAGAGATCTTTGACACATCTTCTTTGTGCACTTTCACCTGGTGATACAGAAAAGTAAACTTAACCCATGTAACTGATTGAACAAATCATTTATACACGAAAAATGATATATGTTCTTGACTGTTACCTTGTTTAGGTCTCGATAATCAATGTACATCCACATAGAACCATCCTTCTTTTTCACAAATAATACCAAAGCTTCCGATTAGAACGAGCTTGGTTTAATGAATCCCTTCTCCACCAACTCTTGAATTTGAATTATCAACTCCATCATTTTTTAGTGCACTAATTGATATAGCACTTTTGCAATAGGTGTAGTACCTGGCACCAAGTCGATGTAAAATTCAACTTGACTGTTTGGTGGTAGACCAAGCAGGTATTTCAAAAATACATTTAGGTATTCTGACACCACTCGTACGTCCTTAATCTTTCTTTCCTTCACTGCAGTCGTTAGATAGAACTAGTAGCTCTCACACCCTTATCGTAGGTACTTCTCTACTTTCATCATTGATAATATATTTTTTGCCTTCCACGGTACATCTCCCATGATCTCCTTCTTCTAGCCATTTGGTAGTTTCAATTTCCACCAATTTTTCATTCACAGTTTATACGGGCTTTGTGCTTAGCTAACCGATCCATCCCTAGGACTATATCAAAATCTCCTAGATTAATAGGCAATAATCACTTGTCCATCCAATTCCAATAATCGAGATGTGTACTTTCAACAATTAGTACCTCTCAATTACAGAAATCGAGATGTGTATTTCCAATAACTAGTACCTTCCATCTGCAAGTGAAGGTACTCATTTTGTAGTTGTTCCATCTCATGGAGGCACATACTTCTCTAGGAAAAGCTTTCGAAACCTTGCCCAACCCATGCCGTAGACCTTGGACCTTCCCCTAGTGGATAATATGGTCGTCCACTAGGTATGAGCTTCGTTCTTGAAAGACTAAGCAACTAATTTGATCCTATCTTCCTTCTTGCAACCACTAACATCCAAAGAATTTCTTCAAACCATCTCAGGGCATCAATAATAGCCTTATCTCCCCTAAACACCTCCGGTTTATGAGGAATATAGTTTTGATAAGTACACCCTTTTGAATTTTAAACCCTCGGATTTATCTTTCTTTGCTTTATTGGCTTACGTAGAATCAAAAGAACTGGAGTTACTGTTTTCATCCTTTTTGTCATCATTCTACATTTTTTATATCCATTACACATACATTATAGTTCCATTCGTTTCATATTACATCAAACTTATAGGTCAAATCATATTTTGTCCTAATACATAATCTGATTGTTAATGATTACACCAATCTACTAACCCTAATCCTATAAAATTCCTGATTCAACCTTAGTGACCTTAAAGATAGTACCTTCTTTTGTTTATTGACTTACGTAGAATCAACAGAATTGGAGTTGTTGTTTTCATCCTTTTCATCATCATTCTACAACTTTTATATCCATTACACATACATTATTGTTTTATTCATTTCATAATACATTATACTAATAGGTGAAATCACATTCCGTTCTAATACATAATTTGATTGTGATCATGACATCCATCTACTAACCATAAATCTATAAAGTTCTTGAATTAACTCTAGCAACCTTAAAGATAGTATCTTCTACCCCAAACCTCCAATCCCATGCCCTGATCGGTTTAATCCACACGCCTAGTTGTCCTCTTGATCTCAGGTCCACCCCACACCCTGTGGCTATCATCCACACAAACACTAACCGATCGTTAAAACATATGAGCAACATGATGGCTGGATGATCAGATGCCATTATAATTCCAGGCCGGTTCCAGATAGAAGGACATGAAGGGTACAATTTTGTTAATTTGTAAGGGGGATAAGGTGCGTACATCGGAGATGATGAATAAGTGGGGTATGGTGTCGAAGCATAAGCTACTATAGGTGGCTGGTAAACAAGTGGAGGTGGGTACATTGGTGGTCACTGATAAACAGGTGCCAGTTGGTATGAATAAGTTGACTGATAGTAGTCAAAGTGACTACGCCTTATAGCCTCACGAATCTCGGCTTTCTCCCATTTCCAAAATCTCTCGTACTCCTCGTAGAAGTTAAGGCGTTCCTATTCCTCCTATGGCTGTTGTCCTTATCTAGTCTGAGGATTTGCACCTGTCACTTGTGTTAGCTTATCAATGTAGTCAAAGTCTACGGGGACTGAATCATTTGGACTTTTAGGAGCACGATACCCTCAGTCTCTAGCTACTCGTCACCAGCCTCCTCGTCATCATACCACCCTATGCCTTGGGCTCCTTATGGCTAGCCACTCCAGCATGGATGTCCTCATGAGAAATCATAATGTGATTTGGAGCCTCTAGTTTCTCCTCCAGCTCCTCTTCATATTTAGATGGAGTAGGTGGCATTTTAGTAGGTATTCCCTCAGGTATCTATAAAGACTCTTGAAACAATAACTGCATGTTCTTTCTCATAGTCTCACGCATTCTAGGTCTCTTCATGTTTGAGCCTTAAAGATTAGCATTAGTTTTTAGTTATTGTTTTTGTCATAGTATAGGGACTTATTGTGTAAATATATGTTCCTTAGTTTCTTGTATTTGTATAAATAGGATTATTTGTATTTTGAAGGGTAGACTTTTTGCAACAGAACTCTCTCATTTTCTACTTGTAACCCTTTGCTAATGTCAATGAAATTACTATGAATTTTTATGATAATTTGCTTAGTTGATTACTTTGTGCATATTATTGTCAATTATAGTTCATCATTAACACAAATCGATCCATTTGAACCTATCAAATGGTATCAGAGCTTTCGGTTCAGTGATTCGAGCCTGTGAATCACTTGAATCTGTGTTTTTGATAGCAATTGAGCAATAGATTGTTGAATTCAGTTGTGTTTCATCACTAGAAACATGAATTGAATCACAATTAAGTGAATTAACATCATCAGATCTGAATTTTTGTCAGATTTGAGTGCTTAAAGTTGTTCAAAAAGTCGAACACTAATTCAACAAAATTCTGATGAGGAAAATGATGTTAAAGGATTGATATTCGGTGTATTTCACACTTGATTGAAGAGTTTCAGATCAATTAATCAAGTTTTGAAAAGTTTGTTAAGATCAGATTGTTACGAAGATGATGAATTAGGCGTTTGGTGTGTTGAAATCATCTGAAATTCACTGTTTAGGCGCATGAACACTGTTCAGACGCTTTTAGGCGCATGAACACTGTTCAGACGCTTTAGCACTGTTTAGGCGTTTTCAGAGTGGACGTTTTGACAGTGTTTGTGTGCGTTTTAGCACTTTTTGGACGTTTTTCAGAAACTAAGTCGTAGGCGCTTTGGAACTGTTCAGGCGCTTTAGAACTGTTCAGGCGTTTCATCACTGTTTGGGTGTTTTGGAGCTGTTTAGGCGTTTTGATACTGTTCAGGCATTTCTACTTTTGGACTTCTCAGAAATTCATTAAGGCATTCCCTTGGGCGTTTCCAAGTCAAAGTGAGCACTTCACAACTATTCAGGCACATCAGATTCAGACTTTTCTTTCAACACTTAAAAAGTTTTTCAAAAATTAAAAATTCAAAAATATTGTAATTTCATTTATTCATTTAAAACTTTAAAACAACAAAAATAGTATCTTTTCTTAATCTAAAAACTTAAACATGGTTAAGTCTGAAGATTCTAAGAATAGAGTACCAAAGTTGAAGAACAGAGCCGACTTCAAGAACTGGTCACTTAGACTGAAACATCATTTGAACTCTATTGATACTGATTTATGGAAATCAATAGAGAAAGGACCTCACATCCCTGTTACTTCTGATGGTCCTGATGGAGGTATTGTATACACAAAAGATTCACAAGAGCCATATCTTGAAGATGGTTTTGAAGATCATGCATAGGTTGGACTCACCTTAGATTAGAACGTTTATTTTTGCTTGTAATAGGTCTTATGTTAGTTTCCTTTATGTATGTTATTAGCTTTATATAGTTTTGCAGTCCAGCGAAACTGTGAGCGAAATTATAGTTTCGCTCACAGTTAGCTGTTTAGTTCGCCAGGTGAAACTGCTGTTTCTGCCGGGCGAAGCTACAGTTTCGGCAGAACAGTTTTGCTGACAGCGAACTGTCTGCGAAACAAAGACTGCTATATATACTTATGTTCATTTTCATTGTGGTAAGCTTGCAAAAACCCTAATCGTGAATCATTGTTGCAAGTTACCTTTTCAAAGCAGTTATTACACAGAAATATCATTGTGCTTGAAGTTATTGATTGTTATGATGTTCATTGTCTTATATTGAATGAGTTCTTATTATGATCAATCTTCTTTGGTCATGTTGTTTATTGTGTTTGTTGGATATTGAATGATTCTTCATATCATTTGCACTGTAATACGATCAAATGGACCAAAAATATGTTATCAGAGCCTTAGTGCTCTTGATTTTATGAGTTTTTGGTGGTTTTAGTTCAATATCTAGTTTCAATCAATTTTCAGTTCATTATCAGGTGTTTTTGATATGGAAATTGATTGAGTTTTGCTAGTTTTTGGTTGTGGAAGATCTTCTAATCATCAAATCTCAAATTCAATGAGTATTTGATGATTTCAGATTGATTTTGGGTTGAAAAAGGGTTTTTGGTTCGACCAGCAAAACTACTGTTCTTTCTGCGAAACTACGATCATCCTTCAGCGAAACTATGGGTGTTATCACTATTGAAATCGTTTTCTAGTTGTTCTGCGAAACTAGTCTTTTGAACGAAAGTTCACCAGTGCTTGTGAAGGTTTAACAAGCGAAATTGCTGCCGAAAGTGATTTTGAACGAAAGTTCAAGCTTGTTTCGTGCGAACTTATCAGCAAAACTAAGCATGTTGTGACAATTGGCTAGCAAAACTGCTGCCGAAATCGTTAGCGAAATTAGCCTCCTCTGCGAAAGTGTCTGCGAAATTAGCTTTTTCTGCGAAATTGTCAGCGAAATTTTCTCTTCTCTTGCCGAAACTGCATCAATCCTAGCGAAATTACAATGTCAAAGTTAACATCACTCACTCTTGCAGATCTTGAAAGTGTTGCTCCCAATAGACCACCAAGACTCATTAACAGAGACAATTTCGAAGATTGGAAGAGATGTCTCAAAGCTTTCTTCTTCTACACTGATCACAATCAATGGGAATCGATTATTACTGGTCCTCACATACCAACTGTCTCTGTTGGTGATGTTGTCACTCAGAATAAAGACCCGTCTTCTTTCACTGAAAAGGATCTGAAGTTGATTGATCGTGATCAAAAGGCTTTTGGTGCTTTAACTCTATGCCTGGCACCGGACATCTACAATCGTTTTGCAGAGCATAAAAATGCTAAATCTCTTTACGATGCCCTATGTGAGTTCTTTGATGGTAACGATGATCTGGTAAATTATAAGAGCATTCAAGTTGAGAAGGAATTCAATTCCTTTGTTGGATACAAGAATGAAAGTCTGACAGATCTCACAAATCGTTTCTTGACAGTTTCAAGTACCTTAAAGAAATACGATGAAAAGCTCTCCAACAGGGAACTAGTTAACAGGCTACTAGGCTCTCTCCCACCTCAGTGGAGTCTTCAGGTGAGGATGCTAAAGCAAGAAAGAGGGTTCACAGACTACAAGCTGATGGATATTATTAATAAGCTTAAATCCTTTGAGTTGGACATGAAGAGACGGGAATTTAACCAGACCATGATGCCTACATCTAGTTTTACTCAAAATGTTGCCTTACTATCATCCGCTGCAAGCTCTCAAATACATAATTCAATTCAAGGAAGAGGTAATACAAGTAATTTTTCAGGAAGAAACGTTACTGTTGGAAGAGATCAGACTCACTCTAAGGCGAATGTTGAAACTCCAGTTCCATCAGAAACAATGGCTATTTTTGGAATGTTTGTTCAAAGTTATGAAGCACTTGTGGTAGATAGTTAAAAGGAAAAGGAATGACAATGGAAGACATGTATCAGGTAGATCCAGATGATCTTGAAGAAACAGACATCCAGTGGCAAATGGCAATGTTGACTCTTAGAGCTCGAAGATTTACGGAGCGCACTGGACGAAAGAACTTCGGCGGTCAAACTTCTAATTCAAAATTGGGATTTGATAAGTCAAAACTGAGATGTTTCAACTGTAAACAATTGGGACATTTCAAACATGAATGTCCATCACCAATTGTCACCGATTCAAGCAATCCAGGAGTTCCAAGATTAACAATGGAGAGGGAGAACGAAGATGTGAATCACAAAAAGGAGACATCATTGATTTCTAACTTTGATTGGAGTGCAGAGGTTGAGGAAACAAGGACTGAGATAAATCATGCTTTGGTTGCTGAGTTTGTTAAAGGGAAAGAGAAGGAAGATAGTGAAGATGGATTTGATCATTTCAAGGAATTCAAAGAGGAGTTTGTGTCATCTGTGAATGAGAAAGAAGAGAAAGATGTTAGAATGAGGGCAAGTAAATCTAAAGGTCTAAAGCAGGAAGGAAGTTCATCCACTGGGCAAGGAAAGGAGTATGATGATGATTCTATCACCGTTGAGGAAAGCAAGTCAAGTACTCCGGTGTGCTAGTGAGAAAAGGCCTTAGCAGCTGAAAAGGTAGTGATGGGACTTCCATATGAGGTAATTCAGGATATGTGTTCATCTGTTTGCAAAATAAGACTATTTGGGATTTACAAAGCTAATCAGTTATTAATTGATAATGAAAAAGATTTAAAACGAATTACTGAGGAACTTAAAATCAATGAATCAAAATATTTTGTTAAATTAAATGAGGTTTTAAAAGAAAATGATCATTTAAAACGAATTGTTTTGGAAATAAATGTGGAGATTAACATTTTGACTGAAAGAGTTGCCCTTGCTGAATTTGAAACAAGCAAACTTCAGTCAGAGTTGGGTAAATGGACCATATCAGGAATGAAACATGATGATTTATGTAAATCTCAACGGGGAGCTAGGATTAAAACGGGATTGGGATATGAAAATGTAAAGGTTTATCCTCCGCCTAGTACATACTGTTATTCTCCTATGCCTGTTCCTAATCCTTCTAATGATTTAGTCAAAACAGATACTGACAGTATGTCTGCAGGTTTAGAGGGTGTTAATTCTAAGCACGTTTGTGAAGACTACAACTATGGACCAAGTAGTGGGCTTGGATGCACTAGTATTAGTACACCAGATATTCAGCAATCTGTTTTAGATCATAAGTCTAGTTTAAATTCTGTCTTTGTTTCTAGTTCACCTATAACCGACACTGTCGCTTCATGTTCTCATGATGTTTCTATTTCATCTATAAATTTTGTACACTGTGGTGATGTCTTTTGTTCTAGTGATGATAAGGGTGCAACTGACCTTTCTATAAAGCTTAACGAGAAATCTAAAACTAATTGTTTTGATAAATTCTGTTCTCATCCTATTCCATCTTTTACTCCATTAAAAATTTCTTTATCAGATGAAAGAATTGCTACTTCGTCTGAAGGTAGTACTAGTGGAACATGTTCTACTGCTACTTCAGATGATCATTCATCTATTATTGTAAATAATAATTCTTGTTCTCATACACTTTGACCTCGTGGCATGTATGAGACATTCAGTGACATTGATTCTAGTGTGTCTGAATGTGATGAGGAAATTCATATTGATCCTATTCCTATCTCATCACATCACAGACCGAGACACAAACCACATTGTTTCAGGTGTGGTCAAGAGGATCATCTTGTCAAGAATTATCCTATATTGCGTCATGGTCATTTAGATAGGAATTATTTTGGAAATAAATTAACAAAATTGGTCAATAATTTCTTTTGCAAAAAATCTGCTTCTTCTAAAGATAAAGTTGTTCAAACTTGGGTTCCTATTTCACCTGGTTAATCTATTCTTTATTTAATTTTAGGAGTCATCCACTAAGATTGTAAACAGTATGTGGCATGTCGATAGTGGATGCTCCAGACATATGACGGGATTGAAAGACTTGCTGACCAATTATCGAATTATAAATGGAGGATATGTTGCTTTTGCTGGTGACAAAAAGGGTGGAAAGATGATTGGTCAAGAAGAAGTTTCCAATGGTTCTTTAACTTTGGAGAAAGTCAACTATGTTCCTGAGCTGGCGTTTAATCTCTTGATTCTTATGCGTGCCCCAAGAAAACATGACACATATCTTCTTGATATGAACTCAAAGGAGTCAAAGTCTACTGCAACTTGTCTTCTTTCAAAAGCTTCAACCTTTGAGTCTCTGTTATGGCATCGCCGATTGGGCCATGTTAATTTTAAAATAATAAACAAATTAGTCAAAAACAATCTTGTTAGAGGACTTCCTTCAAAAGATTTCTCTGTAAACGAAAAATGTATGGCTTGTGCCAAGGGCAAACAACATAAAAAACCACATAAGCCCAAACTTGAAAATAGCATAACTTGTCATCTTGAGTTGTTACATACTGATTTGTTTGGGCCAATCAGCGTTAAATCAATTGCTAAAAAATCTTTTTGTCTTGTTGTTACAGATGATTTCTCAAGATATTCATGGGTGAGATTTCTTGCTCACAAGGGCGAGGTTGCAGAGGAATTGCAAAAGTTAATTCTTTCAATCGAGACAATTAGCAAGAGAAAGGTTCTGGCTCTGAGAAGTGACAACGGTACTGAGTTCAAAAATCAGATTCTTGATTCGTTCTGTGCTCAAAAGGGAATCTGCAAGGACACCTCAACAGAATGGTGTAGCTGAACGAAAGAATCGCACACTCATTGAAGCCGCTCGGACCATTTTGATAGAATCTTCGTTACCCATTAACTTTTGGGCTGAAGCGGTAAGTTGTGCTTCATATGTTCTAAATCGAGTGTTGATTGTTAAGGATAAAGTGAAGACTCCTTATAAACTCTTTCATAAAAGGAAACCTTTAAATTGATTTCTTTCGGCTATTTGGTTGTTCTTGCACTCTTCTGAATACTCAATCACAAAAGATAAAGTTCGGTGCCGTGTCTGACGAGTGTTACTTTGTTGGTTACTCTTCTTCTCAAAAGGCCTATCGGGTATATAACAAGAGAACACGTATCATTCAAGAGTCGTTCTATGTTGATTGGCAGGAGTCCAACTCTTCTGATGTTCGAACTGAACCAGCATGGTTCTTTGACTCCGATACTGTGTTTAATTCTTTTAATCTTCTAGTTTTCGATGATGATGCGTCCATTCCCAATGTTCAAACCAATATTATCCCCTCCACTACATCTCCTACCCATTACACCTCTTCAGCACATGATGCCACTTCAGCTGATGTTGGATCATCTTCTCCTTCACTTGAACCTTCACCAACACCTGTTTCCTCATCACCAACATCCGTCCCACCACCAACATCCATCCCACCACCAACATCTCTTCCTTCATCACCTACATCTATCCCATCTCAGCCTGTTCCATCTTCTTCATCCTTATCTAATCATTCACAATCGTGAGGGAAACTTCTCCAAACATCTTTCCTTTGGACACAGACTTCAAAACTTTGAAAGATCATCCTCTTGATAATGTTATTGGATCAATCACTGATGGTGTGCGGACGTGGAGTCAATCTGGTTTGATTAATATTTGTCTCTTCTCTTGTTTTATCTCTCAAACTGTCCCGAAAAATGTGCAGGCAGCTCTCTAAGATCCTTGCTGGGTGGAATCAATGCAATTGGAACTTCAAAAATTCAGAAGCTCAAAGTATGGACTTTGGTTGACCTGCGTCCCAACAAATGCCTAATTGGTACAAAATGGGTGTTCAAGAACAAACCTGATGATCATGGTGTGGTGGTACGTAACAAGTCTAGATTGGTGGTGCAAGGATTTGCTCAAGAAGAAGGGATTGACTATATTGAAGTAATAAGAATTTTTCTTGAAGCAATAAGAATTTTTCTCGCTCATGCTGCTAATAAACAGTTCAAGGTCTATCAGATGGATGTCAAGTGTGCTTTCCTTTACGGAAACATTGATGAGGAGATATATGTGTGTCAACCACCAGGTTTTGAGGATCCTGATTTTCTCGATAAGGTCTTTAAGCTTGACAAGTCTCTTTATGGTCTTCATCAGGCACCAAGGATCTGGTATGAGACCTTGACACAATATCTCTTAAGCAATGGTTTCTCACGTGGCACCATCGATATGACTCTTTTCAAGAGAGAAGTGAATGGTGAAATGTTGTTTGTCCAAGTTTATGTCGACGATATAATTTTTGGCTCCACCAATTCACAATTATGTCGGGAATTCGAAGAGGTGATGCGTAATCGGTTTGAAATGAGTATGATGGAGAAATGTGTTTTTTTTTCTTGGATTACAAGTAGAACAAAAGCCTGAAGGCATTCTCATTCATCAGGAGAAGTATGTTAAATAAATTTTGAAGAAATTCAAAATGGAAGACACGTCTCCTGAAATGACTCCCTTTACTGCTCAAACGTGTCTCACTCCTGATGAGAACGGGAAACCTGTTGATCCTTATCTCTATAGATCTATGATCGGTTCCCTCATGTATCTTAGAGCAAGTCGTCCTGATATCACTTTTGCTGTAGGACATTGTGCTCGATATAAGTCCACGCCCCAAAAGAGTCTCATGAGAAAGCTGTCAAGAGAATCTTTCGTTATCTCAAAGGCTCATCTCGTTTAGGTCTTTGGTACCCATATGGAAGGAATTTTGATTTACATACTTATTCTGACAGTGATTCTAATGGTTGTAGGTTAAACAGAAAATCGATGACCAGGGGGTGTCAATACCTGGGCAATTGTCTGGTGTCTTGGCATAGCAAGAAACAGACCACTGTTTTCCTTTCTACAGGGGAAGCAGAATACATTACTGCCTCTAGTTGTTGTTCCCAAGTCCTTTGGATACAACACCAAATGATTGACTATGGAATCAACTTTCTCCACACGCCGTTGTTTTGTGACAACGAAGCCGCCATTGGGATTGCTAAAAATCCTATTCATCATTCTCGAACCAAGCACATCGAAACACGAATTCATGCAATTTATGATGCCCAAGAAAAGGGTTTTATCGATATTATTCCCATTGACACTAAAAATCAAAAGGCAGATCTTTTCACAAAAAACTTTTGATAAACCTCGCTTTTATGAATTGATCTCTATGCTCGGGTTAATATCCTTTTAAACCTCTTTTCTTATCCTTTAAAAAAAATTTTCTTTTAAAATAGAATAATAACAATAATCATTTTAATAATATTATCCTTTTAAAATAAAATTTTAGAGGAGTAACTAAATAACCCGAGTGTTGAATTTGAAATGATGAGAAATGATTTTATATCTTCTGGATATGTTCCTTTATGCATGACTGGTACTTAAATTAGAAATGATAGTAACCGATGCTGGTCTCTGTTTCACATCTTATTTTTTTATTGAATATTAAAGTCAAGAAAACAACAGATTCTTTAACGATATGCTTGGTAGGCTCTGCTTGAAGAATAAAGGATACATCAGCAATATGATTTAAATTAAAATCCCTGCTTAAGGATGTCTGGTTTTACGCGATCATTTTGGCCTGCACGAAAACTGAGTCCCAACAAAAAGTGGATTGAGAATTGATCTTTGCCTCTTGTCCTGTACATTTGAGTCTTGTACTTGTGCTAATCTCCTCTGCTGTACGAAAGTACTGACCTGGAGTGATGATCTCCTTTGTTGTACGATAGTACTGACCTGGAGCTCTCATCGGCATATGATTAAATGGTCATCTCCTTTATTATACGTGAGTATAGACCTGGAGCTCTCACCATTTTGGTCTAAGTTGTGTCAAATCATCTAAATGATGAATTCATCACAGAAGACAATTCTCTATCAATAATTACTTGCACACTAATACACAAGCCTTGCTCAATAAAGATCGTAGCAAAATTCAAGAAATCCTGAGGTTGGGTGAGGGTTTTTGCCAAATGATTGTGGGGTCCTAACATTCTTAAGCATCTAATCGAATCTTAACAAATCATACGCTGTTTGTTGAAAAAGAAAAGGCATGGTTTAAGTGGACAAATATATCAGCAATCGTTATTGATCTGTTTCTGAATTTCAACAGTTCCTTTGCAGATTGTGATCAGATTCAGCTATCAGTATGATCTCATTGCCGGTCGATGATTAAAGTCATCTTTGTGCTAATGCATATCTCGAGGATGTGATCTCTGATTGATTTAGATCGCAGTGCTTGAAGTTAATAAAAAAAGGGCCAAACTATACTTTCGCTCTTCGTTTCGCTATACAAAATTGCAATTTCGCTCAGCTATCTCATTCTGTGCAAGGTCATTTTTGATCTGTGTATCACTTGGTGAAATTGCAGCTTCGCTTGGCGAAACTGTAAATTCGTCAGGCGAATCTATAGTTTCGCTAGCTGCGAAACTATATGCTATATAAGTCTTTTTGCGAAATTATTTTCTCATTTTCGCACAATCGACCTGTGTTGTCCCTTAGGGTTTCTCCGTGAACTTTGTAGGCGATTTTGTGATTTTGTGTTTAATCTTTCTCATTGATTGTTGATTCAAGTTCGCCAGTGAGTTTCGAACTTAGGACCATCCTTTAATCTTGTTAATATCATCTCATTGTGGGTATTTTTGATCGAGACTCTTCGGTAGCCTCGCTGTTCTTCCAGCGAAACTACCGATAATCCAGCGAAACTGAACGAAAGTTCTTGCATCCTCAGTGAAACTGTAAGGTTATGCTGTCCAAGCGAACTTAATAGTTTCACTGGCTATTTTTCAGTTTCGCTGTGCCAAAACTATAGTTTCGGCTTGTCGAATCTACTTCATTGTTTGAGCGAAACTAATGTGATTTTACTGGCGAAACTAGACTTTTGGCCGCCGAAACTACATATCATTCTGCGAAACTATAGTTTCGGCCAACAAATTTATTTTAGTTATTATTTATTCTTTATTCTTTTCTTATTTTTTAATTATTTTAGTACTTAATTCTTTGTTCTAATGTATTTCATTTGTATTTCAGATATAAATGGCAAATTTAAAGTTCGACGAGAGAAACAACATCACTGCTATTTTGGATGATACATGTCCGAAAGTCGCTGGGTTTAGAGATTGTATTAGATGGCTGCAAAGATCTCTCATATCTTATGCTATATCTCATTTCACTACCATATATGACCTTCATATCAGAGATTTCTAGAGATCTGCTGAATATGACACAAGAGAAAATAGTCAAAGAATTACTGCCAAAGTCTTAGAGCACGAGGTGATTATTACTGCAGAGACAGTTTCAAGGAATTTGAGGCTAGAGGAGGATTCTAGCGAAGAGGTTTCTATGACTGATACAGAGGTGTTTGAAGCATTCAGGAGCATGGGTTATGAGGGACCAACTTTTGGTTACAAAAAGGAGATCAAGAAGTCTTTTCTCTCCAGGAATGGAGATTTATTGCTCACGTATTCATCATGTGCCTAGATCAGCGTAAAGGTGGTTCAGACGGGCTAAACATTGACTGGGCTAAAGCAATGGTGTTGTGTTACAAAGGAGAGAAGGCAAACATAGCCAGACTGATATTCGCTTGCATGGCTGAGAATGTTATGGCCTTGAAGAAAGATAAATGGTTGTTGTATCCTCGATTTCTTCAAATGATCTTTGACGACCTTATACCAAATGTGCCAAAACACGGGGAGGTGAAAAGGCTGGTACTAATGAATCCTCGTATCTTTGCTGATTGTTGTGCTATTCGCCATGATTTTAATGGAAAGATAACCCATCTCTGGGAAAACATGCACCCACCAGAGAGATGGAACTACATTAGACGGGTGGATGAATCTGAGAATAAAAGAACTGAAGAAACCAGAGCACAGCAAGCTGATGCAACCAAGAAAAGAAAAAGATATGCTAAGGAGAAGGATTATGATTTTCTAGAAGAAGTAAATAAAAGGGCTGATGAAATAAGGGTTGAAAAGGAAAAGAGATCGAAGAAGAAAGCTGATGTAGCAGAATCAGAGAGGCGAACTAAACAGAGACATCAAGCGTTCACTGAGAGGAGGGAAGAAAGAGGAGATCAAGATGAAGATATGATCCGTAATCTTAACAGTTCTTTGGCAAATGAACTGAGTATGATAAAGACGAAGCTCATCAACCAAGAGATACGGGAGAAGCAAAAAGATGAGATGATAGATGGAATGAAGAAGATGCTTGTTGATCAAAACTATCTGTTTAAGAAGCTGTTTGAGGAGATTGGCCAACTGAAAGCTGCTGCCGGCCTACCCAATCAACTAACTCAATCTGATTTAGATGAATTAACTGACACTTCTAAATACCCGTTCTTGAACGTGGGTACTTCCTCCAGGGCAGGAGAGGGCGCATCTGGTGCAACATCTGTTGGTGTTGAAGATCCTGAAACAAGACGTGAAGATGAAGGTAGGGAAAATGAGGAGGAGATTATTGAAGCTAGGTTTGTCAATATGCAGTTTGATTTTGAGAAGGATTTAGTGGGTGAAGAAGTGATAGTAGAGAAAACTGCTGAAGAAGCTGATGAGAAAGGAAAGGGACTAGTTGATGAAGAAGTGGATGATGAACAACTTATAGACTATGATTCTGAACCTGAGTTCTATGAAGTTGATGAGAGGCCGTTGACTTATGTAGCCAAGAAAGGAGAGCTTGATGACGATGTATTTGAGATGGCTAAAGATGAGTGGTTTGTTAAGGACAAAGAGGCAGAAGAACTGAATTCCCTATTCCAACACATGGAAGGGTTGAGTAGGAAGAGGCTGACAAGCAGATTATAAGTTGGTACTAGAACCCCAGCCTCAAAATGTTCATGATAAAGAGGAGAGGGGGTGGAATTAGCTACTTGCATAAAAGGAAGGCTTTCAAGACCTTACCTAAATGGGATCTAAGGCGCCTGGCATCACTACCTTTACTAAAGGAAAATCTGAGTGAACGAGCCTCTCTGTTAGAAAAGGAAATTCAGAATGGGCTCAATGACAATTTTGAGTCTTTTGGTTACATGAAAGCTGAGAGGAAACGTTCAAAGAAGGACAAGGATTGGGAGACCGGGAAGGGAAAAATTGTACTAAGGGTGAAACCCCCAAGGACCGTGAATAGGGTCAGATTAGCAGAACCCCTTCCCCAAAGATTACAGAGCTTTGAAAAGTGGTTTTATGACAATAATATAGGGGAGGCTGTCATCAGAGTGAAGAATGGTGCTGAAATCAAAATTTTTGATCCAGTGGAACTCTTTAGCTTTTGTGATGATGACCTGCTGGTTCTTTGCGAGAATCATATCAAAGCAGGTGCAGGTGAGGAAACGAGGAAGGAAGCCAGTCTATTTATGACTGTGGCAAATAAGATAAGAGGTGTTAGAGCAGAAGTCAAGAGGCTGGCAGAGAAAGTGAGGGACCAAGATAATTTAAACATGGACATACAGGATCTGGGCAGACAGTTTGGTCAAGCCAGTGCTCATCCTGAAGGGCTGGTGAAGCAGGAGGAGCCCATGGAGAATCATGTGCTGAAGCCTCTGAGGAAGTTATTGCAGGAGATGTAGAAGACAAATCAAATGTAGCAGAGGAAACTGGAGCTGACAAGATAAATCAAGATGAGTGAAGGTGGTGAGGTCCAACCTAGGGGGAGTATTGAAGATCATGCATAGGTTGGACTCACCTTAGATTAGAATGTTTATTTTTGCTTGTAATAGGTCTTATGTTAGTTTCCTTTATGTATGTTATTAGCTTTATATAGTTTTGCAGTCCAGCGAAACTGTGAGCGAAACTATAGTTTCGCTCACAGTTAGTTGTTTAGTTCGCCGGGCGAAACTGCTGTTTCTGCCGGGTGAAACTACAGTTTCGGCAGAACAGTTTCGCTGACAGCGAAACTGTCTACGAAACTAAGACTGCTATATATACTTATGTTCATTTTCATTGTGGTAGGCTTGCAAAAACCCTAATCGTGAATCGTTGTTGAAAGTTACCTTTTCAAAGCAGTTATTACACAGAAATATCATTGTGCTTGAAATTGATTGTTATGATGTTCATTGTCTTATATTGAATGAGTTCTTATTGTGATCAATCTTCTTTGGTCATGTTGTTTATTGTGTTTGTTGGATATTGAACGATTATTCATATCATTTGCACTGTAATACGATCAAATGGACCAACAGGTTTACATGAAGATGATTTGAAGAAAGTGAAGAATGATATTAAAGCTTATTCTCTTATGTAAAGGGTTACCTTTGGAGGTTCTCTCAAGGCTTGAAAGTTACCAAACTGGGTATACTATGTATAAAGCCTTGAAAATTATCTGTGAAGAAGAAAAAGAGATTCAAGATCCCAAAAGACAGAAATTAAAAAGGCAACTTGAATTGTTTGAGCATATCTCTGCAGAAACTATAAACCAGATGATGAATATATATGTGCAACTTATCACAGAAATGTCAACTTTAGGGATTAAAAATGATCTTAAAGACCTAAATGATAGACTTCTAAATGCACTTCCATCATCTTGGAAACAAACAGTAACCTTGTTAAAACATACTGAACAGTTTCTTATGGATCTTGATCTGTTAATTGCAAAGATTGAGCTAGTGGAAATTGATGAAAGTTCATGGAATAATGATAGAGCTGAATTTACTTCTCAATACAAGTATGTTGCTTCTCAAGCAATACTGTAGAGAATGCTTTTCTTGCTAAGGATGAAGCTACTCCAGAAGATGAGGGTGATCTGTTTGTGGGAGCAGGATTCTTTACTAGCACACTTGTCTACTCAACTCAACCACAATCACAGTCTCCTCCAAAATCTCAAATGCCTAAAACTCAAAACGAGACTCCATCTTTTAACTCCGCTAACCCTAGCAAAGTTAAAAATGTTATAAACATCTTTTTACAGGATGAAGAGTCCAAATATGCATTTACAGCCTTTATGGCAAGTTTTCAAGCATACCAAGGTAGCCATTTAACACAAGTTGATTTAATTTTGCAAGATTTGTTTGAGATGGATCCAGATGACGTTGCAGAAATGGATCTCAACTGGCAAATGGAGATGATAGCTTATAGAACACAAAAGCATTCATATGTGAATAGAAACTATAAGCCAAGTGCAAACAAAACAGTTGGATTTGATAAGTCGAAGTCAAGGTGTTTTAACTGTAATAGCTATGGTCACTTTTCTAGAGAGTGCAAAGCTCCAAGAACACAAGGAGGAAATAGTCAAAGTAGCTCTAACAGTCTGAGGTATCATCAACTGACTCAGAAGACAGTTTAGAAACCTTATCAGTGTCTACCAATGCTAGAACTAAAGGAAGAATCAAAGACCACTGAAGAACCAAAGAAAGCACTAGTAGTCAGCATCAAGGATGGTTATGATTGGAGTGCTTATGCAGAACAGTTTACTGCAGATCTTACTTCTAGTCTAGCACTTGTTGCTGAGATCAAAACTGAAGATTGGTCTGAAGATAAAGATCCAAAGACAGAAGGAGATTCAGACAATGAGGAAGACTATGACTGGAGTGACGAATCAGACCCAAAGGAAGACTCTGAAGAAGTTGCTCTTTTGGCATATGTGAATCCAAGGATTGCAATCAGGAATTATCAGTGTTGGTTGAAATCAAGTCAACATTTGCGGAAACAACGTTGGCTTGGTTTAATTGTTTATATTAAATTTCAATATCAATAATAATTTAAGAACACATTAAAAGAAACACAATTAATGAATGAACAAAGTTTAGATTCAAATATATTTCATTAAAACAAGTTAATGATTACAAATAATGAACGAATGATATTAAATTTTGTGATGAATGATGTGACGGCTGCTAGGGTTTGGTTGTGTGATTTGATGTGATGTTTTCTGTTGTGGAATTGTCGTATTGCTATCGCTGTTGCCGTCCTTGATTCGAAACCTAGGATCCATATATATAGACAGTGATGTTTCTGTTAAGGAAACATCGGATCTCTTGGGATTTGAATTGTTTCTGTTAAGAAATCATCGGATTTCTTGGGATTCACATAACTGCCTTGTTGACTTGTTGACTTGTAACACTTGTATTATACAAGTGTTTGGACTCCGCAGGAATATTGTCTTCAGTAGATGTTTGTTCTTCCGCACGAGTCTTGTTCTTTCAAAGTAATCTTGTTCTTCCGAGGGTACATTGTTCTTCTGAAGTAATCTAGTTCTTCCGAAGAAATCTTGTTCTTCCATCCTCAGAGCTGGTTGTTCATCCGCAGAAGATCTTTGGATGCATTTTAAATGTAAGAAACATATCTACAGAAGAACAAAATGTTCATCCGTAGATGTTTCTTACACTTAGTCAATTTCAGAAATTGACAAAGTATAATGTTTGTACCTACAAACATACATAAATCAACACATATATATATGGGTTAACCTATATATATAATGCATACACAATAATGAATTACAACCATTCATTATAGATATTAATTCAAGTACTAAGCCTATACAAAATGGACTAGATCTACTGATCCTAGACCTAACAATACTCCCCCTTAGGCTTAGATACTTGTAATAAGCTCTTCAAAACTGAAAGTTCTTTCAATCTTGCCACCATCCTTTTGTTGAAGTATGATACTGCATCCTTTTGATCATCGTACTTGTACTTGATCTCCATTCTGCATATCCTTTGTAGAGTCTCAAAACTTAGGCCTAAAATGTCTTCTTTAGTGGTAAGTGTTTCCACTACACTTTCATTGTGCACTATCTCAAGCTCATCTTCCTCTGAGATTATGAGTTCTGATACTTCTTTAATGTCAGCTCCTTTCAGCAGCCCAGCATCATGTCTTCTTCTTTTGTATGCTTTAGCATGTAGTTTATCCACCACTTGAATCATGTGCACATATAAGCATAGATCATTCTGTGCTCTTTCATCTGACAGCTTTGGAAAGAATTTATCATGCAGGTATGATGTGTAGCTAGGGTGTAGCAGTTTGATTTCTACTAGGTCAAAAATTCTTATCTTTTCACCTTTCTTCCCCTTAGCATTCCTTAGTAGCACCATTTCTTTTGTCTTCTCCATATATCCCTACTCAGTTATGGGAATAGTGTATTGATTTCCTGCTATGACTTTGATGGCTGCGGTTTTTCTGTTAGAGTATCCAACCCTCCTTAAGAGTTTATCATCAACCATAGTAGAGGAGTTGGTGTTTGATCTTCTTCCTTTTTGAAGTCTTTTCTTATGTCCAGCATCTTCCCTCTTAGCATCCTTCAGTACATCATCTATAAATCTTGTTTTCATCCTACCCACTGAAACAGAAAAGTCTCTTCCCCTTGGATGGATTGGATAGTTTGAGATGATTAGGCTTTGCAGGTCTTTGATGTCTCTCTTAGGAAGTCTCAGTAAAGATTCTACATCATGGAAGTATTCAATTCTTCCAGATGTCCTCTTGATGATTGCACAATCCCAGTCTGAATCATACTTCCAGGCCATTATCTTGTTTTCTTCTGTAGAACTGGGAGTTGTGATGTGGTCATACAGCTCTATCAGTGTAGATTTTTGTTTAGTGATTTCCCTGACTGTTGTTCCTAGAGGCCATACTTTTCTAGGGATGATCTTTAGATTCCACAGTTACAAGATCAGCAGGAAGTTTGCTTTGTTGCTCATAGGATGGGTGTGGAGCTTCAGTTCTGAATCTCACTCTTGTGTCAAGTTCAACAGCCATTACATGCTTCATCATCCTTCTAAGCTCACTAACTTTTCTTCCCTTAAGCTCATATGCCTTGTAATTGTGACCCTGTAGCCAACAGATCATATTGTACTTGCTAAGCTTTGCTATGTCACAGTGGCCTAGATCTTTCTTGATTTTCTGTATGGCTTGAAATGTTGTGAATGCTTCATAGTCACAATTAGGGATCATGAATCTAGCCAGCTCAAACTCTTTCAGTAGATCCTTCATCTCAGACATATTCATCCTTTCAACCATGTCATATGGAAACCCATAGTTGATAAGGGTCATGAACATTGTTGACTCAGGCCTCTCTTCCAATATGTCTTTTGTTGTAAGTAGAACATCAGCCTTTGATTCTTCTTGATCTTTGTTAGTTTCATCTTCAATCAGCTCTTTCCATTCAACATCACTCTCAGCTTCATCTTCATCATAAGTTACTTGCTTTAATGTTGACACATCCACTGAAGGAGTGTGTTCTGAAGATGTATGCCTTGACCTTTTGGGTGTCTCTTCAATATTGATTGTTTGTATATTTGTTGAACCCAAATAGTCCCTTTTCCTTGAGTATTGAATAAGTTGCTTTGAAGATTCAGCAGGTTTCTTTAGTTAATCTGATTCAAGAGCACATATCTTCATCTTCAGCTGATCAATCTCTTCTTCTTTTCTTCTCAACAAAGCTGATTAATCATAAAGAGAGTCATTCATTTGATCAACCTTCAGCCTTAGCTTCTTCTTTTCATTCTTCTCATTCTTTGTTGAATCTTTAAGTTCTTTAACCAGCTCATGCAATGCATCAATCATTTCATTGTTTTCTTGTATGTTCTCCCTCAATCTTTTCAGACTTGATTCTTGCTTTATCAGCTGATCATCTTTTACTTTTATCATTCCCTTCAACTCTTGAATTTTTTGCTTTCTATTGTTAGACTTTATAACAAGCTTGTTGTATTTAGCAACCAGATAACTCTTGCTGACTGGGATATCATTATCACTTAGATCATCTTCATTGTAGGCAATTACATCAACATAGTTTGCCTCTTCTTCTTCTTCCCGATGTTGAGCAGCAATCTCATCATCATTTACTTCTTCAGGGGCTACACTTGCTGAGCTTGAACTGGGCTCAATGGCTTGATCTGCTAGTTCTTGATGTGGTTGTTGTTGTTGCTGATGGTCAGTGACTGGAGAGACTGGTTTAGTTTCATTTGAGAGAACAGGTGATTCAGTTTTGGTTATAGACAGTTGAACTGTACTTGCTTGTGAGGCTAACTCTGTCTCCATGGTGTAAATGCTTTTAGTGGATAGATTTTCTAGATTTGCAGGTTGTTGAAAAAGTTGCATTTGGAGCTGATTTGGTGATGAATGGTGAATTAGAGAGATTGGTTGAGTGTTTTGGCTGGCTGGTGATTGTGGTTGGGGTGTTTGTGGTTCATTTGGTGATAGAGGGTGGATTGGAGAGATAGGTTCTGTATTTTGGCTGGCAGGTGAATTTGGTAGGGATGGTTGAGGTTGATGGTGTATGGGTGATAGATCTGGTGAATGAGCGGCTTGACCAGAGTTGGTTGGTGAAACCTCCTGTTGATCTTCCCACACAAGCTCCTGAGAAATGTTTGCATGAGCATCTACCACATGATCAAACATGGGCATGTCTCCTCCTTCATACTTCCCTGATATTTTATTTAGTACGGGTCTACCTAGGTGAGCTTGAACAAACACACCACCATCTACCGTAGTCACAGGCAGATCAGCATTGATGACTAGTTGTAGAAACCTTGGAAACATATACATCTTGTCAGCCTTCTGTACTTTGATGTGATCACATAAGCAGTTGAAGATGTACTTTGAGTAATTGTAGGTTCTTCCCTCAAAAACACCAATAATGCCTGAAGAGATATGCCTTGAAAATCTGTCAAGTCCAGATTTCCTGTTTGAGATGCACTTAAGATAAGTGTGGCAGAGAAATCTGTATGGCTTGCAGAGTCTTCCTTTCTTTATTTCTCCCTTCTCGAAGTCACCATCATACCCCATCAGAAGAAAGACTTTTTTCTATGTATACATTCTCGAACACATCAGGGTGACCAGCTTCTACATCTCCCAACTCAAGAACCCTTCTTATTGTCTGTTCATCCACTCTCATTCTTTGATTCTTCACATCAGCCACAATAACTTGACCATCTTCCTCTATTTGGGCGGAGTTCCAGAAATCAGTGATGTGCGATTGATGAATCACAGGCTCTGCTGATAAGGCATAGAACAACCTGGATCTTCTTAGATATCGGATAATGTCTTGACACCCTACTGAAATAGGATCGTCAGGGTTTAAGAAAGCACACACATTGTGCTCTTTCGTAAATCGATTATCCATATGTTCATAAGAAGAAGATTTCGTTAGAATCACAATGGGAATACGAACAGTTGTGAGATTAAACGAGAATCAAACGGTTCATTATTGAACATTACGACATGTTTTACCTTGAACACAGTAATCTGAGAGCACAGATATATGTTTGTTTGATGTTTTGATTTGGTAAAATTTAAATGTTATAAAAGGTGGAAAAGTTTGTTGAGGGTGTGTTTTCCTAGGTTTGAAAAAGTGAACTGAAAAAACGAATAATGAATTTTGAAGTCAAACAACATCATTTGTACTTTCTCAGACACATTACTTTTATTCATTTAATGAAGTGGGACCCTCAACAAATTCTACCGCAGATCATCTACGGATTCCATAAATAATCTGAGGATGTCAACGACATCTGCTGATGAAGTATAACTTATATATTCACAAATTACCAAACTATGGAATTAAATTATATTTGTTGATCTTTGCTCATCCATAGTTTACCAATCTACGGATAAACGTTCAGTGATTTCCACACTGTAGCTTTTGCTGATGCTTAAGATGGCACAATGCAGAGAAATTTTGTTGTATGGTCCAAGTCCATTGCTTAGAACCATTTATTGCTTTTGAACCTTGTTGACTTTGTATTCATGACAATTTAGCACAAGAAAGTTTAATGATTTTAAAGAAAACTTCATGTATCCACGAGCTAAGTTGGTGCTCAGATTCCAATTCCTTCAAATTGATAATGAAATAGACAAAGCTGTTGATTGATAAACTTAACTTCATGAATTCTACTCCCCCTAAATTTGTGATTAATGATGACAGTAGGCATTTATCATAAATTTCTAAGAAGAATATCATGAGAGTTATTTAACTGTATGATGATGTTCAAACATATATACACATATGATGGGATCATACTATAATACTAAGCCTCTTCCTGATGAGTTATTTTGTTGAATTGATACCTGAACAAAGTTCTGATTGCAAGTATATTGTCCACTTAAATCCATACAAGAGCTAATGTATCAACTAGGCATGCTGTTTATCATGTTTTCATATTGATTTGGAAATAACTGTTATGGGCTTCACATTCAATTCACAAAGATTTTGTCCTCCCTTTGCAAGTCAAATCATCACTTTTTCACACTTAAGAACTATGTACTTTAAGTTATAAGTTCTATCTTGAGATGCATTTGGCATCTCATTAATGCATTGATGTAAAAGCTCTAGATTAATATACAATTGATCATATAGGATTCTTTTGAGAGCTTAGATATGATCATCATCAGGTCACCACGTCTTTACTCACTTAAAACAAAGGTGCCTTTAACCCAGGTCTTTGTTTACACAAAATAGAGAGATGATGAGGATCATGATCTTTTCACCTTTTGTAACTGATATTCAGTATGGGGTGAGCACACACCCAGGTCTTTGTTTACACAAACAGAGGGAGTATGATTTGCAAAGATAGATATTATAAAGTGTCGGTACATAGTGTGTTTAGATGAGTGATTTGGTCACATCAGAATAAGACTCACTTTGTATCCTCAAAGTGAAGTTTCCACAAACAATCACTTTGCATTATGTTTGGCATGCACTAAGTGTAGTTTCCACTCAAGATGAACCTACTCACATATCAAGAAACTTGCTTAGATTTAATGATATTTATGAATTCAGGAATAAGCAAAGATATAGTGTACTATCATTTCCCAAGCATATGTCAGGCTGAAGCAGCATTACACATAGTATTTTGTTTGTTCAAATTGATTAATCTAAGTTAATCATGCACAGAGACTCAATTAGAAAATTAAATCTGACTGAATGAAAGGCTTTAGTGAATAAATCAGCAAGCTGATTTGTTGTATCCACTTTTACTAACTTAATCAAACCCTTTTCTGAGAAATCTCTCTGAAAATGATATCTTATCTCAATATGTTTTATTTTACTATGTTGTACAGGATTAGCAGTTATAAACATAGCAGCAGAATTGTCTATGTAATTTGAAGTTTGAAGGAAGTTGTAACCATAGTCAAGCAATTGGTTTTGCAACCAAAGGACTTGAGAGCAACCAGCTGAAACAGCTATGTACTCAACCTCAGCTGTGGATACAGATACATTAGTTTGTTTCTTGCACTGCCATGATACTAGTCTTGGTCCGATGAATTGACATCCACCAGTTGAGGATTTTCTGTTACTGTTACATCCACCATAGTCACTGTCTGAGTATGAGTAGAGTGTAAAGTCACCATCCTTTGGGTACCAAAGACCAAGTCCTCGTTTTCCTTTGAGGTATCTGAAAATCCTTTTCACAGTATTCAGACGAGACTCATTTGGATCAGGTTGGTACCTAGCACACACACACACAGCAAACATAATGTTAGGTCTACTGGCAGTTAGATACATAAGTGATCCTGTCATTGATCTACATAATTTTTGATCAATAGGTTTTCCGGAAAGATCAGGTACAATCTTATTAATTGTTGATGCTGGTGTTTTGCATGAGGATATATCAGCAAGATTGTATTTCTTTAAAATTTGATGTATGTTTTTTTCTTGATTGATAAATATCCTATCTGGTTTTTGATGAACTTGAAGACCAAGAAAGAAAGTTAATTCACCCATGGAACTCATCTGAAATTCAGATTTCATCAGCTCTTCGAAATTTACACACAATCTCTTATTAGTTGAGCCAAATATAATGTCATCAACATTTATTTGAACAACTAAGAGCTCTTGATGTTCTTGTTTGAGAAAGAGTGTCTGATCAATGGTTCCTCTTTTGTTTTTGTATAGCCACATTTATTTGAACAATTAAACTTCGCTTTATTTCTTACAATAATCCCTCTATCATCAAGTTTGTTTTTGTATAGCCACCTTGTTCCAATAGGATGTTGGCCTTCAGGCAAATCAACTAGAGACCATACCTTTTGCTTTCTAAATTGTTGAAGCTCTTCTTGCATAGCTTCAGTCCAACTATTGTCTTTTAAAGCAGCAGTGATGTTTGGAGGGACCACTTGTGAAAGAAAACAACTGAAGAGACAAAGGTTGGCAGTACCACTTTGGCTTATTGTAGTTCTCTTTGTAAGATCTCCAATGATGTTGTTGACAGGATGAGTCTTATGGATTCTCATTGATGGAGTTGACTCAACTGGAATAGATGATTCTAGGTTAGTCATTTCCATTGGCTCAGACTGATCCAACCCAGGTTGAGTGTTTAGAAAATAGTCAAAATGTTCAACATGAGGTGTAGGATCATGAGTGTCTTCTGCATGAGCTGTAGGGACATCTCCAAATCAGTTTGCTCTTCTGTGGGAGTTATAGGAACTTTTTTGGAATCAGTTTGCTCTTCCGTAGGAGTTATAGGAACTCCGGAATCAGTTTTCTCTTCCGTAGGAGTTACAGGAACTCCAGAATCAGTTTGCTCTTCCGTAGGAGTTACAGCAACTTCTCCAAATGATAAGTGAGGTCTTGAAGCATTTCCAATGTTTTTTATATTCACTTGAGAGCATGGATCTGTTGTAGGGACATCATTCACATCTCAGGATGCACAGTGTTCATTTTCACATGCAGTGTCAACAGCTACTGCTGAAGTGTTTCCACCAAAGGATGTCTGTATCCTTGGAGGATCAGCAGATAATGTTACTTCATTCATATGAGATGGAACAAATGGATAAATACTTCATCAAACCTGCAGTGTTCAAATAACCATAGTTAAAATGATTCAGTTAGAGCATCTATGTCAAACAACCATGATGAACCTTTAACTGACTTAGTGAATACGGATTCATCAAAGGATACATTAGGAGTTTCTTCCACAATGATATGTTGTGGAATATAGATCCTATAAGATTTAGATGTTGAAGAATATCCAACAAAGAAACCATCATATGCTTTTTCTGAAAATTTTCCCAATGACTCTTTTATGTTTAAAACAGATACATGACATCCAAAAACTCTAAGATATCCTATGTATGGTTTTCTTTTAAACAATAGCTCATAAGGAGTTTTGTTGTGTTCTTTGACAATTAATGTTCTCTTTTGAACATTGCATGTAGTATTCACTGCCTCAGCCCAAAAGGTGATGGGCAATTTTGAATCAGCTAGCATTGTTCTGGCTGCTTCAATGAGAGTTCTGTTTCTTCTTTCAGCAACTCCATTTTGTTGTGGAGTTCTTGGTGCACTAAATTGCCTTGGAATACCTTTGCTCCTGCAAAAGGAATCCAGCTCAAAATTGACAAATTCAGTACCATTGTCACTCCTAAAAATTTTAACTTTTGCATCAAGTTGATTCTCAATCTTGATCACAAAGTCCATTAATGTTTCTGATGTTTCACTTTTTTGTTTTTAGAAAAAGACCCATGTGAATCTTGTGAAATCATCAACTATCACCAAACAATATCGCCTTTTTCCAATGCTCATCACATTGGTAGGACCAAACAGATCCATGTGAAGCAATTTGAGTGGTGTAGTATTAGTATTGATAATTTTTGATTTATGTGACACTCTATGTTGTTTTCCTTTGTAACAAGAAGAACAGTGAGTTGAGCAATGAAACTCTTTGTTTGGCAATACAATGACTAGGTCATTTTTCACCAATTTGTTCATGTTCTTCATGTTAAAATGGACAAGCCTTCTGTGCCACAATTGAGATACATCTTCTGATAACTTAAATAGAAGGCATGTTTCATGTTTTGTGAGTGAGGTGTTGTTCATGTCCAAAAGATAAGTGTTTCCTTTTCTTGCCGCTTTGAGGAGGACCCAATCTTCTGAAACAGAAAACCCTGGCTTAAGAATGTAACAGTTAGTATTATCAAACAATGTGGTATAGTTTTGATCACAAATTTGAGACACACTTAGTAATTTATACTGTAAATTTTCACAATAATTTACTTTCTCAAATTTGAGCACACCATTTGTTATCATTCCTTCACCAACAATTTTACCTCCCCTTTTATCCCCACCAAATGCCACATAAGAAGCATTTTTATGTTTGAAATCATGGAGAAGTGAACAGTTTCCTGTCATATGCCTGGAACAACCACTGTCAACATACCACTTGTTGTCAGCTCTCCAATATTGTTCCTGCATTCAGAAATAAATCAGTTAGAATTGACTACCCGAGTCTTAATGATCTTGGGTTTGTCAGCAATGTCTAAAATAGTTACCCCTTCATGAATAAGTCTTGAAGTTTCAGTTTTAGTTTTGGTTGATTCATTCTGAGGTGTTTCAGATGAGGATGATTATGTTGAAGGGGATGTTGATGAACTAGGTTCTTGTTTCCCCATTTCTTCTTTATTCAACTTAATTTTGTTCATTTGAGGCTTTGGTTTTGATAATAAAACTTTATGATTAAATGTCTCACAATCTTTTGTTTTTGAATGAGGTATATGAATTCCCTTTTCAAAATTATCAAAGAATACATCATCATCCTTTGTTTCGTTATCAGTCAAATCTACCCTTTTGTGAGGTTGTTGGACCAAAAGAACCAATGAGCCTGATCAGAAAAACCTCTAAGTCCCACAGACATTACAACTGCTGAAGATAATCACATCAGCTGAAGACATCTGGAAAGTTGATCTTTTCTTTAATGGATGATCACTTGATGATGTTTTGTCCTTCGATTTTGACTTTGATTTTAGTTTAGACTTCTTCAGTTTTGAACCCTTTTCACAATCAGAAGATTGAGTATCTGATTCAGACTTATCTGTTTCTTTCTTCTTGGTGCCTTTTTTCTTGTTCTTTTTGTTGAAATAACATTTCTGAGTAGAATGGTTATTTTTGTTGTAGATAGCACAATGTTTGTTGAAGTAGCAGTCATCAGTCATGTGATTGTTCATATTGCAAATAGAGTAGTAGCTACTAAAGTAACAATCTTCAGTATTGTGATTATTCATGTCACACCATTTGCAATACTTCTCATCTGATTCTTTCTCAGAATCATTCTTATGGTTTGCTAACTTTTGAGATTGTTCATTCTTCTTCAACTTTGGAGTAGATTCATGCTTTTCCACTTTATGCAGCTTTTGATTGTTTGTTGCTGAATTCCTCTTCTGTAGATCATCTACTGAATCAACATTAACTTCTACTGAAGTTTTCTTTTCCGCAGATCTGGTACTTGAAAGAGGTTCTTCTTCCGCTGATGATCTGCTGATGCCTTTTTCTTTCTTATTTCCATGGATTTGTGTCTTTCCTCAGTAGAGGCAGATTTCTCATTTACTTTATTGGAGGAAGTTTGTTGCTGATTTAGCTCTTGAAGACCTTCATTCAACTGAGCTATTCTCTTGCAGATGGTTTTCAACATGTTTCTTTGTTTAGGAGGGTATGACAGCTTTGTTTCTTCAAGCATTTTTGGAATATTTGTTTCAAAAACAACATTCTTACCCTTATTTAAAAGACCATCATCATGTTCATCAGAATCATCAAAGTCATCCCACTCATCAAAGTTGAATTCTGAATTAAATTGATTAATCTTTTCTGATTCAGAAGACTCAGTTTCATTCACCTCATTATCAATGTTTTGTTGATTAGAACTAGTTCCTATATTGGTGCTAGGCACAAAATGTTTTGATAGATTATTTGTCATTGATTCAGGCAAAGGAACATAGTTATTGTCAACATGAGGTGCCACAACATTATAACCCAACCCAGACCTTTTCTTTGATTCAATATGAGAATTTAAAATTTTCTCTTATTGCTGAGATGAGAGCTGAAACTTCTGAAGTTTCACTTTAGTTGATGCATGATCAGCCACGGATTTGGTTAAGGAAGTGGTCAGATGCTCAACTTGTGCTTTCAAACTGTATTTTTCAGAAACAATTTTGTCTAAATCCTTTTGTAAAGAGTTAATTTTAATTTGATATAATTTATGTTCTCTTACATGAGATTCATTCAAAATCATTGTTTCTTTAACTTTATCAGCTAATTGTTGAGCATGGACTCTTTATTTTTCTACTTCCTCAACACATATTGATGAACATAACCTGTCTCTTACCTCACTTGCCATGGGTGGAACTTTGTTTTCCATGTGAGCCATTAGAGCTTGATTTTCTTCTAAGACTTCCTTCTCATACAAACTCCAGTCACAGGTTCCGTCTTGAAGAATGATCAGCCTAGATTCTTTAGAGTTACTAGTTCCTGCTGGTGAATTGGTGGCTAGTGGGGATGAGTTGGTCAATTGTGGCTGTCTAAAACATCTTTGAGTTGATGAGGGTTGTTTGGCATGATGATTCTGATGTTGTGTTGTGTCGGAATTTTGTTGATTGCATTCTCTAGAAAAGTGTCCATAGAGATTGCACTTGAAGTATCTTACCTTAGACTTATCAACTCCAATACGTGATGATTTACTTGCAGAAGCCAAATTCTTGTTTCTTCTTAGATATTGTTTGGCTCTATAGGCAATCATTTCCATTTGCCATTGTAGATCCATCTCCTCCACTACATCCGGAGGAAGTTCTTCTAAATCTTGTTGGCACATGTTGGCAGTGGGCAATGTACTTCCTAGGCAAGCTTGAAAGCTTGAACTGAAGGCTGCAAAAGGTGCCTTTTGTTCTTCAGAGTCTAGAATGACAGTGATAGACTCTGATTGATTGTTGGATGATGTTTTTTCGGATGATTTATCTCTTTGATCATCAGTTCTTTCTTTCTCTTTTCTTGACTTACTTTGAGAAGATTTTTTAGGAGGTTTTGAAGCATAGAAACTTACTTCCTCTTTATCTTCACTCAAAGTACAAGAGTTATCAACATCATTACTGGACATGAAAGCACTTCCAGCACTTCTTGTTTCTTTAAAGTGATATGGTGATACATGAGTTCTTACACTCTTGTTTCTTGATTTCTCATCCATTTCAAGAGCCTCAACTTTAGCCACTAGAGTGTCTAGTCCGACTGCTTAGAGATCTATGGTATTCTTGAACATGGATACAGTTTGCTTCCAACTTTCTGGTAAAGTATGGAGCATTTTCTTGTTCAGTTCCTCATTTGTATATTTCAACTCCAGAATGTTCATTTCTGTAACAAGTTGCATAAACCTGTGGAGTTGTTGAGGAATTGATTCACCCTC
Organism: Flaveria ramosissima; assembly: GCA_025215565.1. Lineage (NCBI taxonomy): Eukaryota > Viridiplantae > Streptophyta > Magnoliopsida > Asterales > Asteraceae > Flaveria > Flaveria ramosissima. The sequence continues at coordinate 15,151,093 of CM046034.1, forward strand.
AATATGATGAAATGTTTCATATCGTGAACGAAGGGTGTCCTTCCTAATGCTTCGGATTTCATCACTCCCTTCACAGAGTGTATGAAGAATCTTCCACAAGAAATTTGATGTTTTATAATTTTCACATCTGATCAATATTTCTTCTGGTAAAGCCATACTAAGCAAGCTATATGCTTTGCTATCAACTTTAACCTTCTTAATATCATCAGATGAAAGATCTTTCATGCTTATGGGTTGATTGTTATCATTATAATCCAGCCCGAGGGTGGGTGGAATATAAGAACCATCTGTTATGGAGACCCATAAATCAGAATCTGTATAATTTACATGATTCCTAAACTTGATTTTTCATGATTTGAAGTCTGCTTTTGATTCCAACTTCGGCAGTTGGTAAGATGATCCACTAAAGTTGCTCATGATTAGTTAAGATCTGAGATGTTAACTAATGAATTTATTCAAAGGAAATGAACAAGATAGTGATGCTAGTCAATAACTAAGATCTGCTATTCAACCGATTTGAATATAGATCCAAGTTAACCGAGTACTGCTGAACGACAAATCAAGTTTCACACAAACTCTTTTGTTTAAAAACAATAGATCTAATCAGTAAAAACTGACAAATCTACAGAATTCAGAAAAACAATTAAACACAACTAACACTGATAGATCAATCGATCTAAATCAATGAGCACTTGGCTCTGATACCACCTGTGAATCCAAGGATCGCAATCAGGAATTATCATTGTTAGTTGAAATCAAGTCAACGTTTGCGGAAACAACATTGGCTTGGTTTAATTGTTTGTATTAAATTTCAATATCAATAAAAATTCAAGAACACATTAAAAGAAACACAATTAATGAATGAACAAAGTTTAAATTCAAATGTATTTCATTAAAACAAGTTAATGATTACAAATAATGAACGAATGATATTAAATTTTATGATGAATGATGTGACGGCTGCTATGGTTTGGTTGTGTGATTTGATGTAATGTTTTCTGTTATGGAATTGTCGTATTGCTATCGCTGTTGCCATCCTTGATTCAAAACCTAGGATCCATTTATATAGATAATGATGTTTCTGTTAAGGAAACACCGGATCTCTTGAGATTTGAATTGTTTATGTTAAGGAATCATCGGATTTCTTGGGATTCGCATAACTGCCTTGTTGACTTGTTGACTTGTAACACTTGTATTATATACTCCGCAGGGATATTGTCTTCAGTAGATGTTTGTTCTTCCGCAGGAGTCTTGTTCTTCCAAAGTAATCTTGTTCTTCCAAGGGTACATTGTTCTTCCGAAGTAATCTTGTTCTTCCGAGGCAATCTTGTTCTTCCATCCTCAGAGCAGGTTGTTCATCCATAGAAGATCTTTGGATGCATTTTACTTGTAAGAAACATATCTACGGAAGAACAAAATGTTCATCCGTAGATGTTTCTTACACTTAGTCAATTTTAGAAATTGACCAAGTATAATGTTTGTACCTACAAACATACATAAATCAACACACATATATATGGGTTAACCTATATATATAATGCATACACAATAATGAATTACAACCATTCATTACAGATATTAATTCAAGTACTAAGCCTATACAAAATGGACTAGATCTAGTAATCCTAGACCTAACAGCATAGTCTGAACAACCCAAGGTTGTAAACTCTTCATCTGACACTGACACTGAATCTTCAAACTCTTATCCAGAAATTCCAGTGGAAGTAAGGGAGAAAATGTGCACTAAAGCATGTTTTGAACAAGTAGAACACTACAGAACCTACACATTCAAAATATGTGATAAACTAAAACAAGAAGAATTAATGCACAGTAAGCTAAAAGCTGATCATAAAATTTTTGATGATAAAACCTTATCTCTCCAAACTTTTTGGAACAAAACTTTAAAAGAACTTGAACTTGTCAAGAAACAACTTGAAGAGATGTCAAAAACACTTGAACAAGAAAAATTGGCTCATGCAGCAACTCAAATTGATTTAGCCAAAGTGAAAAGCTCAAAAACTATTGTTGAGCAGTTCGTGAATGGTAGAAAAGATAAGGATAAAACAGGATTAGGATGCACACATGAATAATGCCTGAATCAATCTCCAATACCTTACCTGAAAACTTTGATACCCATGATCATTCACCAGAGAATAAAGCTAAGCTTAAAGAATTTCAAGAAAAGAAAAGAAATGTTCAATCTAATGTCGAGAGTGAAATCGAAAAGAAAAACATTGAAATATTTGAAGAGAATGATTCATAGAAGATAAAGAATGGTCATCCAATTAAAATCAAATCTTATGAACCTCGACAAAAGAACAAAAAGCTATTTGTTTTAAAGGGTGAATATGTTTTTGGGAAGGGTGAACTTGAAAAAGAGGATAACAAATTAAAAGGGAAATCTAAAGAAGAGAAATCTGAGACTTCATGTTCTGACGATTCAAGCTCTTCTGAAACAAACCTTATTGATCAAAAACTGAAAGAATCTGAAAAAGAATCTTCTCAAGATTCAATCAAAACCGAAAGCACTAAAACTTCATCAAGAACACGAAATCAAAGAAGACGAAAAACATCTTCTAAAGCCAAAAAGTTTGAATCAATCAATCAAACAAGTCAAATTAAACCAGTAAAGTTTGTGTCAGCAGGAACTTTTGACATGAACACAATCTCTGAAACAACATCAAAACCTAATATCAAATATAACTCTGATCTGAAAACAGGTTCAGGTCCGAAGTCTTCCGCTGTTCATAAAAGATTTGAATCTAAGGAGTTAAAGAATTGTGAAAATGATAAAAAGCCAAATCCTAAAAATCAAAAGGCCAAACTTACACAGTCAAAAAAACAGTTTAACCTTACTACCCCTAAATCTAGACAAGGATCTAATGTGGCTTCCACATCTAGGGTTAAGCAAATATTGTTCAAACAGTCATAAAGGTACTGTGACATATGTGATATGTACACTCATAACACATCTGAGTGTTATTTTAACAAGTACTGTCATATTTGTGATATGACTAATCATTCAACAGCTGATTGTTATTTTAATAAATACTGTGCCTTGTGTGATGAAAGAAATCATAATACTAAAGATTGCTTCTTTCGGAAGAACTCGCCTCGAAAAAATATTGATAATCAAAGATTTCAAAGAAATCAAAATTATGTTTTTCAAGGATTATCAAAACAATCTTCTTTAGGCTTGAGATCTCCTAAAAGAATCAATTCTATTATAATAATTAGTATACTGTTAGATCATAGCAGTACAATCAAGAAATTTCATTCCACGTTCAGTACGAATGAAAAATGACACATTTAACAAGAAATTTTTTTAAAAAATGTCTCAAATGATGGTTCAAATGATCTTAATGAGGATCTTGAGAATCGGTTTAATGCTTTGAGGTTAAAACAAAGAAAAGATAATCAAACAGTTTTTTAAAGTTTTTCAAAGAGGATTTGAAAATCCTAAATTTCAAAAGAAACCTAAATTGCACGAACTCCATTTCAAGCAATTTACCATTATGGATAAATATGGCAAACCCAAGACCATCTCGGCTTGGGTTGATAACTCATCTTAAATGTCTTTGAAATGCAGGTACACCCAAGAAGACCAATGAATACATGGTATGTTGACAGTGGGTGTAGCCAACATATGACAGGCAACCAAGCCTTGTTACAAGACTTTAAGACAAAAGATGGTATACATGTAGCTTTTGGTGGAGATGCAGGTGGAAAGATAACCGGAGAAGAAACGGTATCTAACGGAGTTATAAGTTTTGATAAAGTCAACTTCTGTGCTCAGTTGAACTTTAATCTTTTAAGCGTCTCTCAAATATGTGATAAATCTTATTCTGCTTTATTTGATAACTCTTATTGTTATATTTTAAAGCCAGGTTTCAAGATCAGCAAGGAATGGGTGGTTGTAAAAGCTGTTAGAGATCGAGATGTCTATAAGCTAGATATGTCTCAATTTGATCCTTCAATTGAAACAACTTGTCTTATTGCTCATGCTTCAAATGATGAAAGCCAGCTTTGGCATAGACGGGCATTCCAACTTCAAAAACATGAACAAACTTGCAGCAGGAAATCATGTTGTGGGCATACCATCAAAGAAGTTTTCTACAACAGATCTCTGTAAAGCTTGTTCGAAAGGGAAGTAGCACTGGGCGTCTTATAAGTCCAAACTTATAAACTCAAACTCCAAGCATTTGCAGATGTTACACATGGATTTATTTGGTACAGTAAACGTACAAAGTATTGGAAAGGAATGAAATTGTCTAGTTATCATTGATGACTATACAAGATTTTCTTGGGTTTTCTTTTTTACGTGCAAAATCTGAAACGGCTGAGTTATTAAAAGAGTTTATCACTAAAGTAGAAAATCCACTTGATCAAAAAGTCAAAATAATTAGGAGTGATAATGGAACAAAATTCAAGAATGCTAATGTTTACATGTTCTGTGCAGGGAAAGGGATAGCTCATCAGTTCAGTGCTCCAAGAACTCCTCAACAAAATGGAGTTGTAGAAAGGAAGAACCGAACATTGATTGAGGCAGCCCGTGCAATGTTAGCAGATGCTATGATTCCTATCACTTTCTGGGATGAAGCCATATCAACTGCGTGTTTCATTCAGAATCATACTCTATTGGTGAAAGACAAACAAAAAGCTCCTTATCAGTTATTGTTTGGCAGGAAACCAAACATAGATTTTCTTAAATCATTTGGTTGTCCAGTTTTGATTCTAAACTCAAATGATCAGCTAGGCAAATTTGATGCAAAGTCTGATGACAGATTCTTCTTGGATATTCGTCAGCTTCTAAAGCATATAGAGTTTATAACTCTAAGACGAATGTTATCATTGAAACTTTCAATGTTAAATTCCTTGAAAATTCATTCCCATCAGTTACAAATGGTCCAGCGTGGTTATTTGATTTAGGTTCTTTGTCAAATTCACTCAATTCTAATATGTTTGACTCTTCTTGTGTTCATAGGAAACATGTAGGAGATCTTGGATCCTTTAGTGACAATTCAGACTCTGACGATATGGATGATTCAAGATCGGACTATTTGTTTTTCTCGTTTGTGAGAGATTCTTTATTCAATTCAGATGTTCATGAGCAACAAATTAATGAGCAACACCAAGTATATGCAAATTATGATGTTTCTCAACCAATTTCTAATGATAGACCAGAAATTCAACAACCTGAGTCTGGAATTTTATCTGTATCAGGAGATATAGATGTAAATGACAAGCTTGATTATTTCATCAACTCACCAACTCAAGTTCTGAATTTCACTCCATATTCTTCAAACTTGTTGCAACAGCTCTCCGACTTGAACCAAACAAATCTAGATGTGAATGTTCAAGACGACGAGATCCCAACTACTCGTATTCACAAGAGACATCCCATCTCATATATTATTTGTCCTTTGAATGAGAGAACTACAAGAAGTCATACAAAGCAAGCAAACATTTGTTTATACTCGTGTTTTCTTTCTCAAATTGTCCCTAAAAACATCACTGAAGCTTTACAGGACAATAGTTGGATTGAGGCTATGCAAGAAGAGTTACTTCAATTCCGTAAACAGGAAGTGTGGAAGCTTGTGGATTTGCCTGAAGGAGAGAATGCCATTGGCACAAAATGGTTGTTCAGAAACAAATCAGATGATCGAGGAATAGTTGTTCGAAACAAAGCTAGGCTTGTAGCACAAGGTTACACCCAGGAGGAAGGAACTGATTATGAGGAAGTCTTTGATCCTGTTGCAAGACTCGAAGCAATTCGTGTCTTCTTGGCATATGCTTCTTATATGAAATTCAAGGTGTAACAAATGGACGTTAAAGGTGCATTTTTGTATGGACCAATCACCGATGATGTGTATGTCAAGCAACCTCAAGGTTTTGAAGATGCTGAATTTCCTCATCGTGTGTACAAACTAAGCAAATCTTTATATGGTCTACATCAAGCTCCAAGAATCTGGTATGAGACATTGTCCTAGCATTTGATCCAACACAGATAGACAAGAGGGAAAATTGATCCAACTTTATTCATCAAGAAGGATGCAAATGATCTCTTATGTGTGCAAGTGTATGTGGACGATATCATATTTGGTTCAACCAGTCCAAAACTGTGCTCAGAATTTGAAGAGATTATGAAATCGTTTTTCCAGATGAGTTCTATGGGAGAAATCAACTTCTTCCTTGGATTGCAAGTAAAATAATCTGCAGATGGTATTTTTATTAATCAAGAGAAGTTTGTTGATAAGCTATTGAAGAAATTTAAACTGCAAGATTGTTAGTCTATCAGAACTCCAACTGATGTTAATACCACGATTGATCCTGATCCAAAAGGAAAATCTATTGACCAAACATTATACAGATCTATGATTGGATCTTTGATGTATCTTACTACATCTAGACCTGACATAATGTATGCTGTTTGTGTATGTGCCAGGTATCAATCAGACCCAAAGGAATCTCACCTAATCACAGTCAAACGCATATTCAGATGTCTCAAAGGAAAACTAGCTCTAGGATTATGGTATCTTTATGAAGGAAACTTCGAGTTATATGGATATACTAACAGTGATTATGGGGGATGTAGTCAAGATAGAAAATCTACTACGGGTGGTTGTCAGTTTTTGGGTCCCATATTAGTCTCATGTCAGTGTAAGAAACAAACAAATGTCTCTTTATCAACTGCAGAAGCTGAGTACATAGCTGCATCAGCAGGATGTTCTCAAATCCTTTGGTTACAAAACCAACTGCTGGATTACGGGTTCAATTTTCTTAAAACTCCTATCATTGATAACATCGCTGCTATGTTTATAACAACTAATCCTATTCAACATTAAAAAACAAAGCATATCAAAATTCAATATCATTTTCTCAGAGATAACTCCTGAAAAAGGTTTAACCATTTTGATTCAAATTTCAACTGACAAACAATTAGCTGACCTGTTTATAAAAGCCTTTTTACCAGGAAGGTTTGAGTATCTGCTTGAGTCTATTGGCCTTATTAATCATGTTGAAAACTGATTTTGTTTCATCAAAATGATAATAACCCTCCCTCCTTTTCATAAACAATCTCAAAAGGAAAACCATCAAGGTTGACTACCTGATTGTAAATATTGTGTGTATGTGTGCTAAATGAAAAAGCAAATTCAAAATTAGAAATTGAAAAATCAATATAGAAAATTATAAAAGAAAAATACAAAAATATTGTTTAGATGTTTCATTTTTTAGGCTTGAATCTGCCTTTGCAACATGTGAGAAATGATATTACATCAGATTTTATCAGTTGCATACTTCACTCGATAATAAAGTTTGATTTGATCAGATATGATGTGCTGGTATAATCATGCAATTATACTGAAAAAGTAGATTCTTGTGATTTAACTAAATCATTATGCATTTGTGGGTATTCATCTTAGTTCTTATGAGTGGTGTTGACTTTTATGATTAATTGCTTGTCAAGTCACAAACTCACATATGATGGTGATATGAATAACCATGAGATTTGTTTACTGCATCTATTCACTTCTCTGTTATGAGTCATCATAGACCTGAAGTGACGAGGTATCCTCTGTTATAAGTCATTACAGACCTGGATACTCTCACCTGATGCAAAAGATGCCAATGTGCATGATCCTTTCAAAAGTCCAAAAATGGATGTCCTCTGATTCTTATGAATCATATATATCTAATTCTTTATGAAACGGATTCAGGGATTACCTAATGGCTTGTCCATGGTGGTTTTCTCATAGATTATCAAATGGTTTTACCATAGTGATTCTCTTATTGACCTAAACATGAGATCTGGTTATTCATATATGTCAGGTAATTAAGCTAAGAATAAGTGCTTGCTTGCATACCTTCACGAGGGTCGCACTCTCTAAGTCTAAGTGTGGGTTCCATAATCTTATATCTAATAGAACCTTAACAATCTAAAATTGAAAAAGTAAGTGTGCTGATACTTTTACCAAAGTACTCATTGTCTGTCCTTAGATCTTGTGTCTCCTTTGCTGCAGTATTGCTGACCTGGAACACACATGATCAGGATTTTATCATTGTCCAAGACTATTCATAATTTCTTTTATTTTAATGAGCTGATTATTCTCTGATATGATCTTACTTCAGGCATATGATTCAGTGTACATATAGTATTATTTTATTATTATTTTTTCTATTCTGCTTTATTTTGATTTTTGCATGAATTCATGTGTGCAGGCATGTTGATACTGATTGTTTTTTTCCTAATTTCCAACTTATATAAACTTCTAAGTCTATGAACATAAAAGTTTAGGGGGAGTAAAAATTAACAAAGAGAAAATCAAAAAAAAGTTGAAAAGGATGATGTTAAATTTTCAAGTATGTGTGTGTTTGATATGATTCAAAAATGAACCTAACAAAAATTTCAAATTGTTTTTGATTTGAAATATGAAAAAGCTTTATGCAAATGATTGAGTTGAGATTATTTGATTTGAGACTAAAATAACGGGAATTTAATTGAAAAATAAAAGTTAAAAAGTTGAGTGAGAAAATAAAATTTTTAAATAATAAAGTCTAAAAGTCAAAATTTTTGTGTGGTCAAAAAGTCAAAGTCAAAGTTGACCAAGGGTTGACAATTTCATGAAGAACAGTGAAAATTTTCAAAATTAGGGTTTAAATGTTTATTATGAAAAATTACAAGTGTTTGAAGTATAAAATGAACCTCATGTGTCTAAATAGTGACCATAAGTCCAAGTTTAGAAACATAATGAATTTTTTAGTTTTAAGACAAGCGTTGGGCGTTTTGATTCCAACTCATGCGCCTAAACAGTAGTCATGAGTCTGAAAATTTGGTTAAGTATTGGGCGTTTTACACTATGTCATGCGTCTAACAGTGCCAGTCATTTCATGTTGAAAAATAAACTAAGTGTGGAATCTTGAAAGCCCATGCGCCTAAACAGTTCTCATACGAACTAAGAGCATATGTTTTTGCTTAAGTGTTAGGCGTTTCAGGATAGGTCATGCGCCTGAACAGTGCTCATGCGCCTAAATAGGGATCATGTGCCTGAATAGTGCAAATGCACCTAAGTCCTTTGATAAATTGACCAAGTGTAACTCATGCGTCTAAGTCTCATGCGCCTAAACAGGAGTAATGCGCCTGTACAATGCCAATGCGATTAAACCTCATGCGTCCCAACAGTGGTCATGCGCCTAACACAGTTGCAATATGTCCAAGGGTTTTTCACACTTATATAAATTCAACACTTGACAGATTTCATTTCATTCGAACATTTTCACTCAGTTTACACTCTGTTCTTACACTTAGTCTCCCGACTAGCATTATACTCTTTATTTAGATTGATTATCAGAGATTGTTGACATTTAAAGGTATAATCAGTGATTCTAAACAACATGTTGATCATATTTCATTACATCAATGTCCTGAATCATCACATTATAATAGGCGTTTGAACCCTATTTGGGCGTTTGAACCCTAAGAACTTGAACAAATTGAAATTGTTGATAAAGTGTGATTGATTGTTCAAAATTGAATCTGAGATTGTTGTTTATACATGTTTTCGACTTGTTTAACACCAATAAATCTAAATTTCATCACAAAAGTTGTCTAATGATTCTTGAGTTCATCTGTGATAAATAATAATAAAAAATTTGAATAGAATTGAATTGTCAAATTGGATTTTTCAGATAAATTTGGTTGTAAATCATCAAAAACTCAACAAATCATTTAAAATTAACAAGAAACAAGTTACTTAATTGATTGTATATGTTAAAATTTGATTAAATATAAAAAGTCAGTACGTGTTTCAACACTTAGAATTTTTTAAGTAAAACTTAAAAATAATGAAGGTATTATATCTTGATATAAAATTGTTAAAAACTCATAAGAATGATTATTTTGTATTAAAAAACAATTGAGAACTAAAGTGTGTTGAACATTTAGAATATTTTCAAAATTTCTGAATATGAAATTAATAAAATGTTTTGAGAGTTATATTAATAAAATTCCTTCATAATTATTGTGTTTCTTTTTGAATTACAGATGGCTGAGTTAAAGTTTGAGCCAAAGCATAATGTTGCAGCTTTTCTGGATGAAGATGTTAGAGAAGCAACCGGCTATGAAGAGATGATTAGATTCATTCTGAGGACTATGTTTATGCCATGTGTGCACGCCCAGCTATCAATGCTAGACTGATAAAGTTCTGGAGAACGGCTGAGGTGGAAAGAGATGATGAAGGGCACAAAGTACTTAAAGGTTTTGTGACTAATGATAGAATGATAGAGGTCTCTGAGCAGTCAATCAGGGTTGCTCTTAGACTGGGAGAGAATGAACCTCAAGATTTAGCTGAATACACATTTGATGAATGTAGAGAGGTTTTCATGTTGATGGGACACCCAGATAAGTTACCTAAGAAACAATTCCTCAGGGCAAGGGTGTATAATCATTGGAAGTTACTATGCTACATATTCCAACATTGTATGTCCAAGAGAAGTACTGGATGGAATTCATTCCCAGTGGACGTTGCTTCTCTTATCATTGCTTTAGCCACAAACATGAGATTTAACATGGCTAAATGGATGTTGAATGGATTCATTTTCAATTTGGAAAAGGGGAAAAGGAACAAGTACTTGATGTATCCAAGATTTCTTCAATTGATCATAAATGAAGAACATCCAGACATGTATGTACATGGTGTAGAAGTGACAGACTTGAGCTTGAACATATGTCTGAGATTGTTTATAAGAGGTTGGCTGTTATTACTAGAGCTCCAAATGTTCCTTTATTTGAGTATATGAGGAATGTTGCTATGGATGAGGTTGATATTCATCAACAACATTTTCATTTGATTGAAGGAGAACCAGTGGATCCAAATAATCTGATTGAAGATGTAATTGACGAAATTGTAGAAGAAAAAGATGATGATGAAGATGAGAATGAAGAAGAAGAAATAGAAGAAGAACAATATAATGATGATAGTTCTTCAGATAATGATGATATTTCTTCAAATGATGATGATAGTGATGATGGAGAAAATCAATGTGGTGACATTAGAGGAAATTAAGAAGAAGTTGATCAGAAAATGGACAGTGAAGAGACTGTATCTGATCAAAGAGATGAAACTGTTAGTCATGATGGAGATGATAATGAGATAAATGATGAAGAAAGAAAAATTGGTAATGATGTGAATGATGAAGCTGATGATGCTAATATTGATCAAAATCAAACATTTGATTTTGAGTTTATGGATGCTATGTTATCTGAGCCCATTACACAGAATGTAAGTTCTGGTGTACAATCTTGTTAGGATCATGTATTGCAACGAAATACTATTTGATTGGCGATCCAATCAGTGAGAACGCACGTCGAATCAATTATAGATTGAATCTAAACGTTAAGAATGATATGGATTCGATCTAGTGCGATTTGTGAACTTGGAATAGGTTCTTGGAGGTTTCTGGACGGCTAGGGTACGTCTGGAGTCGAAATGATATGAATTGTTACGTTTTTTCACGAGTTAGGTGGTATTTATAGGTTAGGGTTGCTCATTCGGGCGACTGAACCATTAGCATGGTTCATTCGTGCGATTGAGCCATGCGGTTGATCCATTCGCACGACTGAGTGTTCAGTCGTGCGACTGAGTCAGTCGCATGAAGTTGTTCAGGCGTATGGACTATTTAGGCGCATAGACACTCAGTCGCATGGCCATTCGGATGCATGACCACTGTTGGGGCGCATGGTCCAGTCGGACACATGAGAACTTCACTTAACCAAGTTTGAATGTATTCATTATAATAACATTATATATATCAATTCAAACAATCACAAACCTATATAATCAAGTAATATACATTACACAACTCATTAATGAAATATTAAACATTATAAATCACAACCAAACATTCTCATTTCATTAATCACCCAAGCATTACACAAGTGTAAGACATTCAAGACATATTACATTCAGTTCAGAAACTAGGGACACATGTACCTACAAACTCCCCCTTGGACCTAGTTTCATCTAATGTCTTACTTTCTTCATCACCTCTTCATATTTCTTATACTTCTCTTCTTTTGTGACTCCTGCGTGTATCTCAAATGCAAAGCAGAGTCTTATAATGTTCTGAAAATGTAGAGCCTATACAATATCTTGAGAGTCATAGAATAGTGGCCACTTGTATAATGTGTAGACATCATTTGCAGACAAGTTTGTGAGCCACATCGGGTCAAATACCCTGATAGTATCCATTTTTCCTTCTTTGTTTAAGACTATGACTGCCTCTCCTGTCCTCCAATCATAGTACCATCATTTGAAGTGTGGAGTGAAGTCCTGTGGCATTTCCCGTAGTGGGATCTTGGACATGGTGCGTGGAGGACTCCACTTCAGCACTATTCTTGGTTTCCCAGTTATGGCGTCAACCTCAGACCTTCGGATATACCTCGTAGGTTGTTGAGGTTTGAAGTTGACCCATCTGGTGTGGTACTCTTTCTTCAATGTAGCCTCAAACCAGCCTGACATCTTTCTCGGGTCAGCATATAGCAGCTTCAGTCTGGCCAGCTGGTTGAGCTCAAAACCAGGTAGAGTCTTTAGATCATATGGGAATCTAAAGTACTCAATACCCTTTTCTCTCTTTATTGCGTATACATTAAGATCATCAAAATGGGCCCATGCGATAATCTTTCCTGACACCTTGTGATTTTTCTTCACTTTGTAGAGCTTGGTGTAGACATTCGGTTTAGGAGCAGCGCGTTGGGCTCGGATCTTCTCAAAACATGTAGCCCATTCTGCCTTTCGGATGTTAACATCGGCGTCTGAGGCTTGGGATTGTTCCTTAATTTTCTCTGACACTTGCTCCATTTTATCCAGTATCTCAAACGTATCACTGACCAGCGAATCACCCAGGTTGGGAACCACATTTCCCTCTTGGTCAGCATACTCTGGATAGTGCTCTGCGGTGACGTCCTCGATCTCTATCTCATCAATGTCGTTCAGCTCGTCATCACTGGTTGCTTCAAAGGTTGGAGCGTCCTTGATAATCTCATCAGGATTCAGCTTGAACATTTTGGCCAGTTGCTCATTTGTAAGATTATGAATTATATTCCCCTCTTCAGGGGTGTAACACACTGATCTTCTGACAATCCCTTGCAGATCAAGAATCATGGTTAGTTGCGTCTTGACCTGCTGAAGGGGAGCAACATCGTATTCGTCCCACTGAAAGTTTGGATCTGCTTGATTTAGACATGTAACACATCAATCATTAGTTAATAATCAGAAAAGAAACCCATTAAATATATATATAAACATTAAGTACAGAAGTTTAATACATGATTCAAGTACAAAAGCTATCAAATACATAAGTGTCTAATCATTACTTTTGTCCTGAATCGCAGGCTCATCAATAGGTGAGGCAGAAGACGAGGCTCGTTGGTCTTGATTTCTCTTTGAACGTCTCTCTTGACCCTAAGCTGAGGCAGATGCAGCTGCACCTCCTTCTTCATCAGCATCATCATTCCGCCTTTCACTTGTCTTTTCTTCATCATTTGCCTCATCATCATCACTATCATCATCTTCATCCTCATCCTCATCCTCATCATCATCACCATCGTCATCACCATCATCATCACCATCCCTTTCCTTTATCTTCAGAGGCTCATCCTTAGTTCCTTTGAGCTTGAGCATGATGGTCTTTTTGGCCTCCTCCAACTGCTCTATCTTCTTTGCTGATAGAACTTTATGCTCCTAGAGTTGTGTAATTTCTTGGCTCTGAGCAGCCATCTGCTGTGCCTGCTGCTCAATCAGCTGAGCCTGCTGACAAATCTGCTGAGATTGTGCAGCTGTAAGATCTACCAACTGACGAATCTGAGCTGTCTTCTCATCATCGGCTGCTAACAGCCTCAGCACCATACGGTTTAGTGCTGAGAGCTGTTCCTCTACCCCACTGGGAGGTAGAGGTGATCCAGATGTATGGGCGGGATGTGATGATGGGCCGGCTTGGTGGCTAGTAATGGTGGTGGTGGTGGTGGTGAAGATTGGGGTTGGTATAGATGATAGTGGTGGTGGAGTGGGTGTGGTAGATATGGTGGTAGATGGGATGTATGTAGTGGTGGGTGGTTTGGTGACAGTGGTAGATGGTGTGGTAGTGGTGGTGGTAGCTGTGGTGGTGGCTGTGGTGGTGATCAAAGTAAATCTCCTTCTCTTACTCTTCATTCCATGAGGCTGAGCCATCATCTTTTTCCACGTTCCCTTCGAGGAGGATGCTCCCCCTTGGCTGCTGGGGTTGTCTGGGGTGTAAGATGGATCAGTAACAGCCTCCCCAAACTCACCCTGGCGTCCACCTACCGCCCTAATCCCTCTCTCGGTGGCAACCACCTTGCTGCCCACCATCCGAGTCAACGGCTCCTCGTCCGGCTCGTCATCTTCATCAGCCTGAAAATCCTGATGAAATCCTGCTATCTCTGCTCCTTTGTGGGTGGATGATGGTGATATAACATCTGCAGGAGTGGCCCTAGACTGGGTGGGACCAGTATCACCACCATCACCACTGTCATCGTCATCTGAGTCATCAGATGGGAGCACAATCGGCTCAGAGTCCGAGTCACTATCATCGTGATGCCACTTCCTCTTCACTGTGATATACCCTCCTTTGTTACCAGCAAAAGAAACATGCCCTCCTTTTATTTGTTTGACGTTTGATAAGAGTGCCCTGTTCCCTGTCATGTGCCTGGATGCTCCGCTATCTACAATCCACGTGTTGGTTTCAGCACTGTAGCGAACACCCTGCACATTCAATTTAAAACATTAGTTAAGGTTAGGAACCCAAGCCTTTACTGGCTTGGGTTTCCCAAAGGCATCACACATCATGAATTCAACCCATTGACCTTTAGATGGTGAGGGAAGCTCAGGTGTCTTCTTGTCCTCATTATCAGACACAGAGGTTGACTTTTCTTTCCATAAGCCAAATTTGTGTAAGGCTTGTTTGTGATAAACCGACGACTGGCTAATGGGTTGAACTTTAGGTTCACTAGCTCTTCTAGGTGGAGTCAATGAGCTCCTCTTAGAAGACTTGGATTTTGATTCCTGAAGTTCAACTTTTTTCCTAGTTGTCTGATAGTAAGGACAGTAAGAAGCAATGTGTCCACACTCTCCACAGTTGTAGCATGATCTGCTATCAACTTTATGATGGAACTATCTTTATGGAGACGTGTGTGACACCCTAGTGACATTGTTCTCTTTGGGTTTTGACTCTACTTCTTTTGATGTTTTATCTTGTTTTACAAACTTAATTGTTTTAACATTCTTAACATCTTTTCCATTTTGTTTATCTGGACTTTGACATGAAACTCGTGATTGGTTAACATTAATAGTCTTTTTAGGTTCAGATTTGACTTTGTTTGACCCTGACTTTATATTAACCTTTTCAAACTCTTTTTCCAGATTAACACAAGGCATTTTACCTTTTGCCTTTGCAGTGGCCTCCTTTTGTTTAGTTCCAGATTCATTTGAAGTACATGAGGAACCTGGATCACTTACACGAGGAGTAGACACCACATGATCCTTGATTGGATTGTTATTTATTGGTTTACTCTTAGTGTTCATCAATGTCTCAGGTGGTGGTGGAACCACTTTATATCCCAAACCCTCCCCATTGTTACGCTCTCTCACTAAGTGTTGGATAATATGAGATGAACTTGTCCAACTATGCAGTTTTTGCTTTAATGAATTGACTTCTACTTCTAAAACTGCTTTTTGTTTCTTAGTGTCTTCTAGGGAGTTAAGAAAGTACCTAATGTCATTAGCTTGGTTAAAGGCTACTACTTCTGTTTTCCTAAGCTGTTTATTCAAAAGGTCTATCTTTTCTTTGTAATTGTGCTCATTTTGTTTTAAAACTCTATTTGCCTCGGTGCACAGTTGCAAATCTTTTACTAAGCTATCATTATGATCTAATAACCTAGCAAATTTCAAGTCAATGCTCTCCCTAAATATATTACAATCAGAACAAGCATGATTATTGAAAAGTTGTGCTGTGGTACTTACCTGAGATGATAAAGATGAATCAGCCATGAGTGCAGAGTCTGTTGTCTCTGGTTCTGGTGATTCTGACGGTGTTGCAGATGTACTTTCTTCAGGCATATTGTTGACCACTGGTGCAGTGTCATCAGAATTTGACATCGCGAGCTATACAGCTATGTCCCTTTCACTGGCGGAATCATCATCTATATCTTCCACACTAGCAATGTTGGATTCTCCCGGTGAGACGAACCGAAAACTCCAGTCCTGTCCTTCATCCTCATTAGCAGTCAAGGCTTTAGGGTCCTTGCTTGATGAAGTAGAACTACTAGATGTGGCTTTATCCTGCCGATTGAAGGAGGAGAAAGGATTTCCATTGCCAGTCTTCTTTGGCTTCACGCATTCACGTTTGAAGTGCCCTTTCTCACCACAGTTGAAACACGTTACCTTTGACTTGTCGAAGCCAAAGGTTGTGTCCTTAGTTGCAACCAGGTTCTGTCCGGTCTTTTTGACAAACTTCTTGGCTAGTCGGACAACACTTGCCAAAGCCTACATTATATCCATTCGTTCCAACTCCATCTCGTCCACCTGTTCATAATCCTCATCTGCCAGGTGACAATTTCTTATCTTTCCAGCAATGAGTCCATCATAGGAGTGGACTACAGCAGCTAAAAGATCCATATGCTCTCTTGCTACTTCCACTGTCACATTACCGAGATTCTCGGTATTCAGTCTTGTAGCATTTGCTTCAGATGCAAAGTATTGGGAACCAGACGACCCTGAACTTTCTGACCCTGAAGTAGAGGCTTGTGAAGGACCAGAGGAGCTTGACACAAAGGCTGTCTGAAGTGGTGCTCCAGACGTCTTGACTTGTGGAGTCACGTTGTACAATGCCGGATTCTGAGTATACGAAGACTTTTGAGCTCTGTACTTCATCCTTAGTTCTTCCTCTCTCAGCTTTAGAATGAAATCATTTATGTCTAACTTTGCTAGCATTCCATTCTGTCTGAGATTTAAGACAAAAGAAGCCCATTTTTCTGGCAACCCGTCTGCAAAGTTCGACACTTTGTCTTCCATGGTCGTTGTGACACCATGAGTGTGCAGCTCACTCATCAAGTGGTAGAGTCTATCGATGACATCATCCAAACTCTCATTACCCATCGATGAGAAGTTGTCGAACTCTTTCTTCAACTCTTTAGCTTTTATAGCCTTCAATGACGCATTCTCGTCATACATTTTCTCCAGCTCATCCCATAGCTTCTTTGCTTGCTTGTTCTCAGAAAATTGATGGAAAATATCCTTAGGAATTGACTGAGTAAGCAACGCATACACTCTCTTTTCAGCATTGTATTTGACTTTCTGTGCATCAGTCATGCCACCTAATGTAAGTTTGACTCCATCAGCACCTACTGGCATACTGTACCCCGTCTCAATGGCTTCCCACATATTGGGATCTACTCCATTTAAGTAGATCTCAAAATGTTGCTTCCAGTGTGGGAATTCATCTAAAGTTATTAGCTTAGGGGGTTTATTGTGATTCCCTACTTCACTCTCCAGGAGTAGTAAATTTTGAATACATGAGTCTTTCCTTGCTGTAAATGCTGAATACTGGTCCTCAATTGCGATTAACTTTAGTCTTTTAAACAAACTGTTTTACTAGTGCGAATGAAGGTGTGCGATTGGGCTATTCGTGCAATTGAACAATGCGAATGGTTCACTCGTGCGGCTGAACTAATGCGGTTGGTCCCGTCGTGCGAATGAACTGATGCGGTTGAACAATGCGAACAGTCTGCTCAGTCGTACGAATGATGGTACGAATGAGTCCAATCGTGCGTTTGAGGGATGCGAATGTGTCCAGTCTTGCGATTGAGTCAATCGTGCGACTAAAGCTGCTGGATTTCAAAAATTTCTAGGTTTAAGGTGTTTTGGCCGTAAAAACCTGGATTTTTACTAACCCTAATCGCCGTATGCCGGAAAAAACCAAACTTTATGAGCAGGAGACGTCCAAGACACCGTTTGACACGAAAAGATTGCGTTTTTAGTGAAAAACACAATTTTTGTATCAAAAACGATTGAATCACACGTAATTAAGAGCCAAAGCTCTGATACCACTTGTTAGGATCGTGTATTGCACGAAATACTAACTGATTAACGTGTATACCAAATAAAATAGTGTGGAATCCTATTTGATTTGGGATCCAATCAGTGAGAACGCACGTCGAATCAATTATAGATTGAATCTAAACGTTAAGAACGATATGGAATCGATCTAGTGCGATCTGTGAACTTGGAACAGGTTCTTGGAGGTTTCTGGACGGCTAGGGTACGTCTGGAGTTGAAGTGATATGAATTGTAACGTTTTTCCACGAATTAGGTGGTATTTATAAGTTAGGGTTGATCATTCGGGCGACTGAACCATTAGCATGGTTCATTCGTGCGATTGAGCCATGCGGTTGATCCATTCGCACAACTGAGTGTTCAGTCGTGCGACTGAGTCAGTCGCATGAAGTTGTTCAGGCATTTGGACTATTTAGGGGCATAGACACTCAGTCGCATGGCCATTCAGATGCATGACCACTGTTGGGGCGCATGGTCCAGTCGGACGCATGAGAACTTCACTTACCCAAGTTTGAATGTATTCATTATTATAACATTATGTATATCAATTCAAACAATCACAAACCTATATAATCAAGTCAATATACATTACACAACTCATTAATGAAATATTAAACATTATAAATCACAACCAAACATTCTCATTTCATTAATCACCCAAGCATTACTTAAGTGTAAGACATTCAAGACATATTACATTCAGTTCAAAAACTAGGGACACATGTACCTACAAATCTCCAATTCAAATTCAAGAACAACAGTTTATGATGTTGAATGAATCAGTTTTGAAACAAACAAGTAATATTTGTGTTTTCAAACTGAAAATGATAATGATGAGGAAGTAGTTGATGATTTAAAAGCAAAAATTGTTGAACAAGATGAAAGGATAAAGAAACTTCAAGATGAGAATGATGTGCTGAAGGTTGAAAATGAAAAGAAAGAAAAATTGATTGTTGATTTGGAAGGAAAGATTAAAGAGCTTAATGAAGAGATGAAAAGTGCATGATAGCAGAGTTATCAGCACCAGTTGATCCAAATGAAATAAGTTTAGAACATGGTGAGTGGGCACCTATGAGTGAAAGTATAAATGTTGATGATATTCCTGAGGAGGAATTGCACCATCCTGATCTTGATGATATGAGTATTCCTGCATTGAGGATGTGGTTGCAATCAAGGAATTATCCTTGGAAAAGATTAAAAATATTGCAAGGAGAATCATTAAGAAAGTTGGTGAGAAGTTTTCAACAAACTGAGAAGATGTATAACAAAATGATAGTACTATACATGGATAATCCTCAGTATCTAGAGATTACAAAGACAACTAAGATTCTAAAGCCTCTAGAGATAATATCCATGGAGTTAGTGAGAAGAACACATGAAAGAAGGAAAGAATTGATGAGGATGTTTCCAAACACTGAGCAACAAGCCTACAGAGTTGATTTGGATCAAAAGCAATTGTGGAACAAGGCAAGATCTGCAGGTGATTTAGTGAAGAATGTGTCACACCCCCGCTAAAAGCGGAAACACGGGGATGTAACGAGACCGGGATCGTCATAACACATGGTAAGCGATAGAGAGCAATATAAATAAATGATGACATGCGTGTCATGACGACACCCGACAACAAGGGGACTTGTGTCGTGTTTAGTCAATGTTCACGACAACATAGCCATAAGCAGCATGATAATGATAACACATATACACATATGATGAAAATGTAATTATTAATTCCCACAACCCGGGAACAAGTTTCAAAAGTTGATAATTGTTTACATGCGATAACATTGTTCAAAAAGATTGTTTATCAACATGAGCTAAGTCCCAAAATGCATCCTAGGGTCTCCACTAAGGCAGCACACCTAGATTCCTGGACTTGCATGATCACCTGAAAAGATATGCTTAAAACGGTCAACATAATTGTTGGTGAGCTCGCAGGTTTATGTAATAAAATGTAAGTGATGCTGTAATAAATAAGCGCGTCGGAATACCGTGAATACAGTTATTACACAAGTAAATATCACATGACATGAGCTTTGCAACCAAACCTAGCGACGTACACAAAGAAATTGTCGGCATATATTCACCCAAGGGCCCGTTCCTGGCCACTGATGGTACCAACTAGTATACCATCGAACGAGGGTGGGGTGTCAACCCAGTAGTACTACCAATACCTAACCGTCGGTTCCCACACTGAAATTAAATAGTTGCAAAGATAGAACCACACAGCAGACCCAAGCATGTATCAAATAGTACTTGCAACACAGTATCACGTTGATTCCTTGTATGTAAAATGTATGTAAGTTGTACAACATTGAAAATGAGTAAGCATACTTTTCCCCCATGTTGTAAATGATTGAACTATTGTATAAATGTGAAAAGGGGCCACGAAACTCACTTGTTAGGCGGTAAGTATGTATGATCGATGTATCCCAAATGTTGAATGCAAATAAACAGTCAAACACCTATTGACAATTATTGTATAGCATTAATGATATGATATATGTATAACCGCGCAATAATGATGGGTCGGTTCGGGTCGTATCGGATGGGTCACGCACAACACACACAGACTGACACACGTACTAGATCCTATGTAGATCCAAGTACAAGACATTGTCGCCACTAATGATGATGTTTAAATAAAAGTATCGTTGTTTATTGAAGAAGCATTGAATAAGTGTCAATAGTTATAAGTCAATTTGGTCGTTGTAAAATGTTAGTTCAATTTGCTCAAAATAGTTTCTGTGCCCTTTCCATGTTGACTTTAATCTTTGTGGCCGAACAATGGCATTATTCTGTTAGTGTTACCTCGACACCACACGACATACTCACGCCACGCACAAGGGTTCAAACACAACAATTTCAGTCGCATAACAAGGTCAGACGCACGACTCAACCTCCATTCGTGCGAATCAACCCTCAATCGTGCGAATCAGCTTCATTCGTACGATTGAGACTTCATTCGTATGATTGGCCTTCAGTCGTACCACACAACACCCAATCGCACGACTCAACTTCCATGCGCACGAATCAACCTTCAATCGTGCGAATTAGCTACTTTCGTACGACTGAACCTTCATTCGTGCGATTGGACTCCAGTCGTGCGAATCACATTCATTCGCACACATTCAGTCGGTCACCTGACTCAATCGCACACAATCACTCAATCGCATGACTCAATCGCATACACTCAATCGCACGCATGACTCAATCGCACACAGACACTCAGTCGCACAACTCAGTCGCACGACATGCCTAGTCGCACAACTCAGTCGCGCGATTGACTCAGACGCATGATCCAGTCGCACGACCCACTCAGTCGCACGGCTCAATCGCATGGATGACCCAGTCGCCTGATCTGCAGAATCGCGACTGTGGTCGGGATGAGCAGCCCCCGAGCTGCTCTAAACACGGGTTTTACACCACAAGGACCTCCAGAAACACTCAACAAACATACACCAGCATGAAACACAAGCAAAAAGACCTCACACGCACCCATACGACCTTGTATGTTCGGGTTGAACCCGAACACCCGAAACCCTAGTTTGGACAGCCGTGAAAAGGCTAGAAAACGGACAACCAAAGACAACTACCTGCTAGAAAGAAGTAAGCTAGGCTGTAGACGGTGTCAAGACGAAGAAAACAAGACCTCTCGGGTTGGATTTGGTGCTAAAATGGTGATTTTGTGTGTGAAGAATATGAAGATGAAGAAGATGGTGAAATGGGGATTAGGGCTAGTAAGGGGGTATTTATACCCAGCCCAAGTTTGCAAAATTACAAGTTTAGTCCCTGTACTTAACCCCCGAGTTTTCCCAAATTTTGTTCGGTTGAAAAACGACTTTGTTAGGTGTTTTATATTAATTGTAAAAGTTCATTTAATGTTATTATGACTTAAGAAATGGTTATATTAAATATTTATTATATTTATAAAATGATATATTTAACGTTTTCCAAAATGAAAGTTTTAAAGGTCTTTTTAAGGTCATCACATGGTTATAACCAATGCACACACAACGGTAATATTGCACACATGATATCCACATAAAGAGTCAAATAGAGATGAGGAATGACCAATCATAGAATAGATGACGGACAAACACGTTAATTGACGGACCTTAAAGTGACGGATGTCACAGTATCCCCCAGTTGAGAGAATTTCGTCCCGAAATTCAGCTGGAGTTAGGTCCAAGAGTGTCATCCTCGAAAAGATGTGGATTTTTGAGTTTCATCTGATCTTCACGTTCCCATGTAAACTCTGGCCCTCGTTTTGAATTCCACCTTACGCGAACAATAGGTATCCTACTGCGCTTCAGTTGCTTGACCTTTCGATCCATGATCTCAATGGGTTCTTCAACAAAATGAAGCTTGTAGTCAATCTTGATTTCCTCGATTGGCACGTGAAGGGATTCATCGGCCAAACATTTCTTGAGGTTTGACACGTGAAAAGTATCATGCACACCGCTAAGCTCTTGTGGCAACCTTAACCGGTAAGCCACTGGACCGATCCTTTCAGTGATCTCAAATGGTCCAACGTATCTTGGGGCTAACTTCCCTTTCTTTCCGAATCGAACGACTCCTTTCCAAGGGGAAACTTTGAGTAACACATGATCCCCAACATTGAATTCTAGAGGCTTCCGACGATTGTCGGCATAGCGATCTCGCGCGGCTTTAAGTCGATCTTTGATTTGGAAAATCTTGTCTGTTGTCTCTTGGATGATCTCTGGGCCTGTCAGTTGACTCTCACCAATTTCGGCCCAACAAACGGGAGATCTGCATTTCCTTCCATACAACGCTTCAAATGGAGCACATCCAATGCTTGTATAGTAGCTGTTGTTGTAGGAGAACTCAATCAACGGTAAATGAGCATCCCAGCTACCTCCAAAATCGATTACACACGCTCTCAACATTTCTTCTAGCGTCTGTATAGTGCGTTCACTTTGGCCATCTGTTTGAGGGTGATAGGCTGTACTCATGTCTAACCGAGTACCCATCGCTTTCTGTAGTGTCTGCCAAAAACGTGAAGTGAATCTGCTATCACGGTCGGATATGATTGACACCGGCACCCCGTGCCGTGTCACAACCTCTTTGATGTACAATCTTGCCAATTTATCCATCTTGTAATCTTCTCGGATAGGCAAGAAATGTGATGACTTTGTCATTCGATCTATAATGACCCATATCGAGTCATGTCCGCTGTTTGTTCTAGGGAGTTTGGTAATGAAATCCATAGCTATGTTCTCCCATTTCCACTCGGGAATCTCAGGTTGCTGCAATAATCCCGATGGCTTCTGATGTTCAGCTTTGACTTTCGAACACGTCAAGCATCGACTGACATATAAGGCAATGTCTTTCTTCATGCCTGGCCACCAGTATAGATCCTTAAGATCATGATACATCTTGTCTGCACCAGGATGAATAGAATATCGCGTCTTGTGGGCTTCATCCATGACTAAGGTACGAACAGCTCCCCATTTGGGTACCCATATGCGATCCATGAAGTACTGAATACCGTCATCCTTGCGAATCATCTGTTTATCCAACCCCTGGAACTCTTCTCCCGCAAGGTTTTCTTCTTTTAATGCCTCACTCTGTGCAATTTGAATCTGAGCT
Organism: Flaveria ramosissima; assembly: GCA_025215565.1. Lineage (NCBI taxonomy): Eukaryota > Viridiplantae > Streptophyta > Magnoliopsida > Asterales > Asteraceae > Flaveria > Flaveria ramosissima. The sequence goes on from CM046034.1 coordinate 15,174,828, forward strand.
TTCAAGTTGGTTTGAATGGTCAATCCCAACGCTCGTGCACGTAATGGTTTCACACGTTCTTTACGGCTTAAGGCATCAGCCACCACATTAGCTTTCCCCGGATGATACCGGATCTCACAATCGTAGTCGCTAAGAAGCTCTACCCAACGTCGTTGGCGCATGTTGAGTTCCTTCTGATCCAGAATGTGTTGAAGGCTCTTATGATCGTTGAAGATGATGCATTTGGTGCCATACAAGTAATGCCTCCAAATCTTGAGTGCAAATACTACAGCGCCCAACTCAAGATCATGAGTGGTGTAGTTCTTTTCGTGCACTTTAAGTTGCCGCGAAGCGTAGGCAATCACATTGTCCTTTTGCATCAGTACACATCCTAATCCCTGATGTGACGCATCGCAGTAAACCACAAAATCATCTATTCTGTCTGGGAGAGACAATATTGGCGCGTTGCACTACTTCTCTTTCAACGTTTGGAACGCTTGCTCTTGTGCATATCCCCAGTCAAACTTCTTGTCTTTCTGAGTAAGCAGGGTTAACGGTTGCGCGATCTTTGAGAAATTCGCGATGAAGCGACGATAATAACAGGCCAATCCTAAGAATTGCCGTATCTCTGATGGTGTCTGGGGCGTATCCCACTTCTTCACCGCTTCGATCTTGCCGGGATCTACGTGAATCCCGTCCTCGTTAACCACATGACCCAAAAACTTTACTTCCCGCAACCAAAACTCGCACTTTAAGAACTTGGCGAAAAGTTTCTCTTCGCGTAGCAGCTCCAGAATAGCCCGAAGATGTTCTACATGATCCTCCTTTGATCGGGAGTAAATAAGTATGTCGTCTATGAACACGATCACGAACTTATCCAAGTAAGGTTTGCACACCCGATTCATTAGATCCATGAACACAGCTGGTGCGTTGGTCAACCCAAACGGCATGACCAAGAACTCGTAATGTCCATAACGAGTTCTGAACGCAGTCTTCGGTATGTCGTCCTCGAAAACCCTTAACTGATGGTATCCAGAACGAAGATCGATCTTTGAAAAATACAAAGCTCCTTGCAGCTGATCAAATAAGTCGTCGATCCTGGGGAGAGGATATCGGTTCTTCACCGTTAACTTGTTCAGTTCACGGTAATCGATGCACATACGGAACGATCCATCCTTCTTCTTGACAAATAGTACCGGCGCTCCCCACGGTGAATGACTCGGTCGAATGAAACCCTTTTCCAGTAGTTCTTGTAACTGACTAGACAACTCTTGCATCTCGGATGGCGCTAGTCGATAAGGCGTTTTTGCTACCGGCGTAGCTCCAGGAACCAACTCAATACGGAATTCCACCTGACGTGGAGGAGGTAAACCAGACAAGTCATCTGGAAATACTTCCGGGTAGTCCCGTACCACTGGAATATCCACCAGTTTCCTTTCCTCGTCTTTCTTTTCAACTACATGAGCCAGAAAAGCGTAGCACTGCTTTCGTAAACTCTGGCGTGCTTTCATGCAGGAAATAAGCTTTAAGCTCTTACCCGGTCGTTCTCCCTGAACCTTGAGTACCTCCCCGTTTGGCATAGGGATACGTACTACTTTGTCTCGACAAACAATCTCTGCTCCGTTCTGCGACAACCAATCCATACCCACAATCACGTCGAAGCTTCCTAACTCGAAGGGTATCAAATCTATCTCAAAGGTGTGATTTTCCAGCGTTAACGAACACTTCCTAATGATCTCATCGGCCTGAGCAACCCTACCATTGGCCATTTCTACGGAGTAACTAGTTTCTAGCCTACTAGGACTCAAATCAAGTAATTGCACAAACTCAGAAGATATGAAACTATTGTCTGCCCCAGTATCAAATAATATAGATGCGAAGTGATGATTGAGTAAGTGCGTACCCGTGACAACATTCGGGTCCTGACGAGCATCATTGGCTCCAATGACGAATGCACGTCCCCGAGCTGCGTTTCCCTGAGTAGCCGGGCCTTGATTCCCAGCGATAGCCAACACCTGCTGCTGTTGTTCCCCTGTTGACCTGGTGCCCGATTCAGCCTCGGGCACATGTTCCTGTAGTGGTCGGGGCTCCCACACTCAAAGCAAGCCCTTGCATTTCCGGCGGGGTTAACCGCGTTGACGGGCGCTACAAGATTCGGCGCAGTTCTGCAATCTCTTGCCAAATGACCCGGGCGCCTACAGTTAGCGCACACCCGGCACTGCGTCCCTGGGGGATGATGATAATTGCACCTTTCACATTTGGGGTGCGGCCCCACATATTCTCTTCTGGCCTGAGACACGGCCACAAAATTCCTGGTCGGCTTAGACCTCTTCTCAAACTTTCCGGCACTCGACCGGCTCGATTCCCCAACATCTTTCCTCTTCTCGGCCCCTCGGCCCAAAACCCCTGTTCTAACCATCTCATCAGTCAGAGCGCCAGCTTTCAGAATTGTGCTCTGAATAGTAGGAGGAGCGGCTGCTGTGACCATAGCTCTAATTTGAGGCGCGAGTCCCCAAATGTACCTTTCAATCCTCTTTGATTCCGGCGTAACCAGATGCGGAACCAACCTTGCCAGCTCATGAAAACGATCAGTATAAGCTGCATGCCCTGCCCCCACCATAGCATGATTCCAGAACTCATGCTCCAGTTTCTGCATCTCGTTGAGAGGGCAGTATTCCTCAGTAATCAAGGTTTTAAATTCATCCCATGACATCTGCATCGCAGACTCTCTTCCTCGTGCTTGAATCTGGGTGTTCCACCAGGTTAGGGCTTTACCCTGTAGAGAACAAGTAGCATACTTGATCCTCTGGCTGTCAAGGCACTCATTGATGTTGATCACTGCCTCCATCTTTTCCAACCACCTGGTTAGGGCTATCGCCCCACCTTTCCCGTCGAATTCCCTTGGCTTACAAGCCACGAACTCCTTGTACGAACATCCTCGACGAGCATTAACCACCCCGGTTTCGATACCGGCAGTGCCACCATTTCCGGTTTCCTGGTTGCTCTCGTTTCCAGTCGGGTTCCCGTTTCCCGTTTCAGTTTCTATCCCACCTTGGGCTCCATCATCGTTGCCACCATCCCCGTGAGGGTGGTGTTGTTGAAGTGCGTCGCTCACTTGGGCCACAATAGTAGGAATAAGCGCGGCCAATTGCTGAGCGATCAGGGCTGCCATGTCGGCGTTCCCTATTCCTTGACTGTTGCTGGCAGGAGCATCATTTGCTCTTGGTGCTCTGCCTCTGCCTCGGCCTCTGCCCCTTGGGGCTTCACTCCCGCCACTACTGCTACGGGTGACTCTTCGAGGCGGCATGTTCTAATCATAAAAGAGGTAACATATCAGCTTTAGTCACCATAAGATACACAAGTATTCCACTTATCAAATTCCAATGTTCATGTTCCGGTCAGTCAAGACCACCATGCAGCCCATTTCAAGCATATTCTCGGTATACCGGTGATGTTTAAATATAGGGTTCCCCGCAGCGTTCCCACCACACCCACGATGTACCGAGAATGATGCCCGATCCGGTTACATGACATCCGACTTTCCTTTACATCATATCCATAATAATCCATCAGGTCCATGTATTTCATGTCAATATCATGCTTATTGTCATCACACATCACAACAGTTGTAAGTCCATGTATACAATCACGTTTAGCCTAGCGGAGGTTGTCTATTTCCTCCTCTTTCGAGGTTTCAGACATATTCCTCCTCAGGGTTAATCTTAATGTCCAAGGTCAAGCGCAATAGCATGATCTGTGATGATCTCTTCGGGTTTAATACCCGGATCTGATAAACTAACTTGGCGCGCAGAGGGAACGGAAGATCTAATAGAAGCATCCCCATAAAAGAGTGAGCACAAGGGCTCTCTCATAGGGTGGAAAGATCACATAACAAATAGATGAACAAGTCAAGCAGCGAGGAACACATACACGAGATATAATATGCATACAGAGCCCTAGCATGCAAATCTACATGAAGGTTCCTAGGTTATAGTCTAGGTCAAGCGTATTGCCTAATTCTCTATAACCAATGGCTCTGATACCAATCTGTCACACCCCCGCTAAAAGCGGAAACACGGGGATGTAACGAGACCGGGATCGTCATAACACATGGTAAGCGATAGAGAGCAATATAAATAAATGATGACATGCGTGTCATGACGACACCCGACAACAAGGGGACTTGTGTCGTGTTTAGTCAATGTTCACGACAACATAGCCATAAGCAGCATGATAATGATAACACATATACACATATGATGAAAATGTAATTATTAATTCCCACAACCCAGGAACAAGTTTCAAAAGTTGATAATTGTTTACATGCGATAACATTGTTCAAAAAGATTGTTTATCAAAATGAGCTAAGTCCCAAAATGCATCCTAGGGTCTCCACTAAGGCAGCACACCTAGATTCCTGGACTTGCATGATCGCCTGAAAAGATATGCTTAAAACGGTCAACATAATTGTTGGTGAGCTCGCAGGTTTATGTAATAAAATGTAAGTGATGCTGTAATAAATAAGCGCGTCGGAATACCGTGAATACAAAGTTATTACACAAGTAAATATCACATAACATGAGCTTTGCAACCAAACCTAGCGACGTACACAAAATTGTCGGCATATATTCACCCAAGGGCCCGTTCCTGGCCACTGATGGTACCAACTAGTATACCATCGAACGAGGGTGGGGGTGTCAACCCAGTAGTACTACCAATACCTAACCGTCGGTTCCCACACTGAAATTAAATAGTTGCAAAGATAGAACCACACAGCAGACCTAAGCATGTATCAAATAGTACTTGCAACACAGTATCACGTTGATTCCTTGTATGTAAAATGTATGTAAGTTGTACAGCATTGAAAATGAGTAAGCATACTTTTCCCCCATGTTGTAAATGATTGAAATATTGTATAAATGTAAAAAGGGGCCACGAAACTCACTTGTTAGGTGGTAAGTATGTATGATCGATGTATCCCAAATGTTGAATGCAAATAAACAGTCAAACACCTATTGACAGTTATTGTATAGCCTTAATGATATGATATATGTATAAGCGCGCAATAATGATGGGTCGGTTCGGGTCGTATCGGATGGGTCACGCACAACACACACAGACTGACACACGTACTAGATCCTATGTAGATCCAAGTACAAGACATTGTTGCCACTAATGATGATGTTTAAATAAAAGTATCGTTGTTTATTGAAGAAGCATTGAATAAGTGTCAATAGTTATAAGTCAATTTGGTCGTTGTAAAACGTTAGTTCAATTTGCTCAAAATAGTTTCTGTGCCCTTTCTCATGTTGACTTTAATCTTTGTGGCCGAACAATGGCATTATTGTGTTAGTGTTACCTCGACACCACACGACATACTCACGCCACGCACAAGGGTTCAAACACAACAATTTCAGTCGCATAACAAGGTCAGACGCACGACTCAACCTCCATTCGTGCGAATCAACCCTCAATCGTGCAAATCAGCTTCATTCGTACGATTGAGACTTCATTCGTATGATTGGCCTTCAGTCGTACCACACAACACCCAATCGCACGACTCAACTTCCATGCGCACGAATCAACCTTCAATCGTGCGAATTAGCTACTTTCTTACGACTGAACCTTCATTCGTGCGATTGGACTCCAGTCGTGCGAATCACATTCATGCGCACACATTCAGTCGGTCACCTGACTCAATCGCACACAATCACTCAATCGCATGACTCAATCGCATACACTCAATCGCACGCATGACTCAATCGCACGCATGACTCAATCGCACACAGACACTCAGTCGCACAACTCAGTCGCACGACATGCCTAGTCGCACAACTCAGTCGCGCGATTGACTCAGACGCATGATCCAGTCGCACGACCCACTCAGTCGCACGGCTCAATCGCATGGATGACCCAGTCGCCTGATCTGCAGAATCGCGACTGTGGTCGGGATGAGCAGCCCCCGAGCTGCTCTAAACACGGGTTTTACACCACAAGGACCTCCAGAAACACTCAACAGACATACACCAGCATGAAACACAAGCAAAAAGACCTCACACGCACCCATACGACCTTGTATGTTCGGGTTGAACCCGAACACCCGAAAACCTAGTTTGGACAGCCGTGAAAAGGCTAGAAAACGGACAACCAAAGACAACTACCTGCTAGAAAGAAGTAATCTAGGCTATAGACGGTGTCAAGACGAAGAAAACAAGACCTCTCGGGTTGGATTTGGTGCTAAAATGGTGATTTTGTGTGTGAAGAAGATGAAGATGAAGAAGATTGTGAAATGGGGATTAGGGCTGGTAAGGGGGTATTTATACCCAGCCCAAGTTTGCAAAATTACAAGTTTAGTCCCTGTACTTAACCCCCGAGTTTTCCCAAATTTTGTTCGGTTGAAAAACGACTTTGTTAGGTGTTTTATATTAATTGTAAAAGTTCATTTAATGTTATTATGACTTAAGAAATGGTTATATTAAAACATTTATTATATTTATAAAATGATATATTTAACGTTTTCCAAAATGAAAGTTTTAAAGGTCTTTTTAAGGTCATCACATGGTTATAACGAATGCACACACAACGGTAATATTGCACACATGATATCCACATAAAGAGTCAAATAGAGATGAGGAATGACCAATCATAGAATAGATGACGGACAAACACGTTAATTGACGGACCTTAAAGTGACGGATGTCACAGAATGTGTTACAAACAGGACAATCTATATCTGAGCTTCTGAATGCTATGATTGTGTCTGATCAAACAAAGGATGTAAGGATAGTTGCATGGAAGTATGATGAAGTGTTTGATGCTTTCTTGATAAAACGAGTAAATGCTATATGTGATGTGTATCATTTTTACTCGAGTATAGTTACTTTGTCAGTACAAGATTTGAAGGAATTACATAAGTTACCTCTCATTAACCCATCCAAAGCTGCTAGAGGAGAGATCTTTATGAAGTTACTAGATAGATGAATCACCCGGATGCCATCTTTTCTTCAAACAAGATGTGATCAAGAGGATAAAGCTTATTTTGACACACTGAGGAGAGTTGAGAAGAAAGGTGAATCTAGATCAGAAATGGCTGATAAATATCTAGAAGCTTTTGCAGATAAATACTTTGAGAAAGTAACCAATCCTGGTTTGAAAGTAATTGATGGTACTCAAACAACAAAACCAATCAAGAGATGGTTTTATGATTCTGATACATTTTATTTGAAGCTGGTGAGAGATGAAGATGATTGGGAGAAAGACTTGATAAGTTTATTTGGAGTGTTTGAGCTGAAGTTACTGCATCCAAGCTACATCTCATTTTTGTCTAATCAGAGATTTAAGCAAGTATCGTCAGTTGAGGCTAAAAATGATAGAAAGTATTTTATGACGATCATCAAAGTGATGAATGCAGCCATGGAGCGAATTTCGTTGAGGAAAGCTCTGGCATATGCAAACATTGTAAAGAAAGATATACACAACATAGAGTTCATGAGAATATCAATTAAAGGAGTGTTAGAGGTGCATGTGAAAGATCAGAGTGATCCAATTGAATTCTATGAAAATGTTGATATAGCAACATTATCTAAGGAGACTTTCTAGGTGATGGATGCTATGGAGATAAAAACGAATGACTCAAAACCCGAGCAAGGGAAATTAGCTGAAAAATTCAAGTCTTCAATAAAGAAAGCTTTGAGAGAGCTGGAGATGTACAAAGAGAAGCCCATGTTCAAGACCAAAGAATAGCCTGAAGATTTTTTTGACTAAAGATAAATGCAAATCTTAGGGGGGTATTGTTGGAGCCTTAAAGATTAGCATTAGTTTTTAGTTTTCGTTTTTGTCATAGTATAAGGACTTATTGTGTAAATATATATTCCTTAGTTTCTTGTATTAGTATAAATAGGATTATTTGTATTTTGTAGGTAGACTTTTTGCAACAAAACTCTCTCATTTTGTACTTGTAATCCTTTGCTAATATCAATGAAATTACTATGAATTTTTCTGATAATTTGCTTAGTTGATTACTTTGTGCATATTATTGTCAATTGTAGTTCATCATTAACATAGATCGATCCATTTGAACCTATCACTTCACCATATTCATCATCACACTAATCATCGAAGAAGATGACTTCTTCAACCTCGAGGCTGATGGTAAGACAATGTAGTTGTTGGACCTTGAATTGATCATCCTACCAATTCAAGTGGAAAATGGAAAATCGCTCCGGTAGGAAATTTTGACAAGTATGGAAAAGAAATGCTAACAAGGAAGAAGATATGGGGATGAAGAAAAATTCTAAGTGTTTGGTCAGCCGCATTAGTCTTATGTGGGTGACTTAGACAAATACGGATAAGCATTTGTCTACCCGCATATACAAATTATTATGTCAGAAAAGAAGAAATGCGGCCAAGTTTACACATCCACATTAACAAATGCGGATGTTGTAAAAATGAATGTGGCTGAAGAACAACAAATACTTATACATTTATTTTGTACTTTGTACTTAATTATTCTAGATATTGTGTCATGTAGTTAAGTAATTCTATAGATCATTGTATAAGACGTATAAATAGATAAAGTTTGTGTAGTTTTTGTAACTCTGAAATACCCTTAAACAACAAAAAACCCTTACTATATTATTAAATCAAATCATCAATAGACAAACATCTTATGAGCATTTCTATTGCTTTTGATCATTGATTTTTGTAATTCCGTTATAACTAATCATCGAAATCATTCAATCATTAGATCTTATTGATAATTACTTAGTTATTTGGTATCAAGGCCTTGGCTCTCAGATTCAATCAAAAACCCACTATTTCTCATTGATTCTTGATTTCTATTGATTGATTTGTATTTAATTGTGTTCTACACAATCTATTTTTAATCAAATCAGAAATACCCATTGTTTCAATAAAATTTAAATTCATCATGAATTGAAGGTACTGTTCGATTGATTAAACATTAATGAAAACCAAACAAAGCATTTAATTAAAGAGGGTTTGTGAGCAAAATGGCAGGAGATTAGTGGGAGTTCCTAATCGAAGGCTTTCGTATCCATTTCAAGTGAAAATATCAATTAAAATCATCAAAATTCTAAGAACAGAATGAGATATTGTTCATCGCATTGCTACAGTTGTGAACTGTTCACGCATTTTGCCTTGAATTCTACTATTTATCGCATTTTTAATTAACTATATATCACATTTGCCTAAATATATTGTTCATTTCATTTATGATTCGTTAAAGTGTTAGAACTGCCACTATTCAACGCCTTTGTCTGAATACTTTTAAGCATATTTCTCCTTAATTGTTAACAAATTTTGTTCTTTATGAACACTGTTTACCACATTTTTTTAAGAACTTGGTCTAAATTTGGACTTTCGATTGATTGGATAATTTAGGCTTGATATTCATCTTAAAATCAATTCATTAAAGTCTAAAATCAATCTGATCATATCAAAACCAAATTAAAATCATGGATACTCTAACTTAAGTTAAACTTGGTTATAATCCTTAGCCACAAATGCTGAAACACAAATATGAATTTAAGCCATGGAAAATTAGATTCAAGAATTATCTAATTAGTGTTGATGAAGATTATTAGGTATCAATCTAGAGAGGTCGTCGTATTCTAACAGCTCTAACTACTGATCAATACATATAGGTCAAAATCCCAGTTATAGATCCCAATCTGACTCTTGATCGTGAAGATTAGAGTAAGATCAAGATTAGCATGAAGGCCTACATACAACTCACACAAGCCTTGAAGATGGATATGATGAAAAGACTTATGTTGGTCCATATGATCAATAATCAGTGCAAATGATTCACAAAACATAGATATCCCAATGAATAAACATGAATCTCACAATGATACAATGAACAAGTTTCAAATGTTTTCAATAATCACAAAACTCACACAATGAATATGAAACAAAGACTCAAATATGATCAAAATAAGCTTCCAGCCGAAAACACAGAATTGCAATGATAATATTTCACTATTGGGTTTGCGAAACTTGCTTACAATGAGTGAAACTTTCAATATATAAGCAAAAGCTAGTTTTGCAGGACAGCAAAACCGTCTTTCCCATGACCAAGTTTCAACCAGCGACGAAACAAAGTTTCACCTGGAAACCAAATCAGCTGAAGTTTCGCTCATAGTTTCGCTGGGCATAAAAACATACAAAATACAAATTACAAACTAAGTAAACTAACATACAACCTATTACAATAATAAACAAAATAAACACTAACAATGATGAGTCCAACCTATTCTAGACCATCAACTTGAGAAGTATAACACAAGTAGAGGAGTGTGGGATGCCTTTAACGTTATATGTGAGAGAAGTAGTGAACTCACTGAGATCAACAAAGATAAGTTGTTGAGGGGACCTTCCATAACATCAAGGGTGAATCCATCTCCAAACAACTACATAAATTCGTGCAACTTGTAAATGATCTGGAGATCATGGTGTCACTTACTCAGAGAAAGACCTTAACAAGAAGATGCTTCATTCTCTTCTTGAATGTTAGAAGCAAAGTGTGACCATGTTAAAGAACACACTTGATTTGGAATTCACTAGCTTAGATACCATGTTTGCGAAAATTGAAGCCTTAGAGCTTGATGAAAGGTCAAGAAACCTTGGTGGTCCACAAGTAATAGAGGCATACAAATTTCCTAGTGAAACTCATACTGTGGAAAATACCTTTGTCACTAAAGTGGTTGATTTCATGTCAACTCAAGAAAGCCAAAGCTCAACAACATTTGTTTCTACTCAACAAGTTAAGATGAGCAAACCATCATCTTCCTCTCATCAATCTATAAGTCAAACATATACTCCATGTGATCACACCAATGATAAACAAAAACTACCTATAAGGCTTTTGTGTTACGCTTTGAAGCTTATCTTGGTGGAAGACTTACTTTAGCTCATGTGATCCAAGAAGACCTTGAAGAAATGGATCCTGATGGTGTAGAAGAAATGGACTTGCAATGGCAGATGACCATGATTGCATTAAGAGCCAAGAAGTTATTCTAGAAAATGAAAGAAGCTCACTATGAATGAGAATATGAAACTGGGTTTTGATAAGACAAAGGTGAAATACTACAACCATGGATTCAGTGGTTATTTTTCAAGAGAATGAAATGCACCAAGGAATATCATTAACAAATTCTCAAGGGCTTATTATAGTCAATCATCAAATCAAAGCTTTCACTCACATCAAGGTTGTAACCTTTCGTGTTTTCGTTAATTAATAGTTAACTCCGTTATGTTCTTGTAAGGACCATTTATGTCATTTATGAAACTATGTGGGTTACTTATGATTGTTTCTTTTATGTTGCATTAATTCGTTAGTTTAGGAGTTAATAATTTGATTTACTAAAATAAATATAACAATAATAATAATAGATAATAATAATAATAATAATAATAATAATAATAATAATAATAATAATAATAATAATAATAATAATAATAATAATAATAATAATAATAAAATAATAATAATAATAATAATAATAATAATAATAATAATAATAATAATAATAATAATAATAATAAAACAATAATAATAATCATAATAATAATAATATTAGTAATTATAATTTTTGCCTATTATCATGGAACTTAACATTTAGTTATAGTAATAAAATAATATTAATAACAAAAAAATAAAATAAAAATAACAATAATAATAAAAATAATAAGCTATAAAAGTTAAACAATTAATAAATTATAATAATATTTGAAACTTAAAGCTTAATTAAGTTAAGAGGGCATTTTTGTCAATTTGGAAACTTTAAATAAAAGTTTTTGCATAATATGATACAAGTTAAAACTACATAGGCCAATGGTGTAAAATGGTTTTAAAACCCAAACCTTCCCCCCTTTACCCCGTAATTTCGGCCATTACTCCGGCCGAGCTCCGGCGAGCTCAAAAAAGAGATTAAACTCTTCGAACACGAACCCAAATCGTTCAAATCGTTTCATGGAACCGTTTCGAACTCATAGTTGCAATTAATTTGAGTATTAAGTCGGCTATGGAAGCATTCGAGTTCGGGTAACCGAATGCCATCAATCGCGAACCGTTCAACAATAATGAACCAATAATAACTCAATTAATAAGGTATACACGATCGACTAATCAATTCAAACTCGTTAATGATCTTAATTCAGATTCAACTGTGAATTAAAGACCGAATTGAACTCTTTACATTCGTACTCCAATCGAAACCGTCTAGTATGAACCACATCGAATCATGACTATTTAATAGAGGGCAAAGGTGCCCTTCGACCCCTTTCAACTCTCGGTTTCTCTAAAATTTCACTCTAATATCGATCACAAACTCCCTATTCTTCGTATACGAACCGAGTCAAAAACCAAGCCTAATCACTACAATCTGTTTGTAAACAAGTAAGTTAAACATACTCATCTACTCGTTTTTACATGGGGAACAAAATCCCCATGATTATTCTTGTTAACAACATCGTATGATACATCAATTTGATCGCAGTTGAATCTAGGGTTCTTGGGATTTTTGGGGGTTTTATTTGATTATTGTTTTTAACATTTAAAAACCCGCTTCTATCATGCATAGGCTACCCAGCCTAATGGTAAACCACTCTCATGACATCCTTGAGGTCCCGGGTTCGAACCCGAGCACCCTCAAACATTTTTTTAAGGCTTTTCAGCCTTTAATTATGGAAATTTTTTGATAATTATAAAAATTATTTTTGTAAACTTCAAATATTTTTAAGGACATCAAAGTATATTATGTAAATTTTTAATTTAGATAATTAAATTTTCTTTTAATAAAACATTTTAACAAAGGTTATTTTGGATTATTTCTAGTAAAATGGATTTTAAAAAATAGTTTAAACTAATAAATTATTATTGGCCAATACGTTAATTGTTGTTTAGTCATGTTTATTTTTAAATAGTTATAAAACAAATGTATTTACATCTTATATTTAAACTTAACAAATTATTATAAATCATTTAATTTCTTTTCTCCATATTAAATTACCTAAATGGTATATTTTTTTCATTGGATTAAAATATATTTCATTTCATTAGATAACCCTATTTATTTATAAAAAACCTAAATTCCTATTGAAATCCTAGTTCACGTTTAATCATTAATATTACCTCTAAGCTTAACCTTGAAATATATACCTTAGGTAACTTGTAAAAGGAATCGTTGGAGCACCGTTTAATTTGTTGTTATCATATTATATATATCAAGTGAGTTTTTCATGCACCTCTTTTACTTTAGTTCACACCTTTTGGGGTGAAACATGTTAATGTATAAACTTACACTTGTAAACGTCTTGATACTTGTAATGCACTAGCAATTCACCTTTATTTTTGTCATGTTTATTTGTAATATTGTGAGACTTATATGATAGACATTATATGTTGACAATCATTAACTATTGCTAGCCTGGAGACGTCATAGATCTATGGGCCTGACAAGCCTATTTGGTGCTAAAGCCGAGGTTATTGCCGGCTCCAGATGACGTATGCTTGTTCATCATGGAAACCAAGTACACTTAGCTAATCGTTAAAACTTGTAATTGATATCTTTGTCAAGATTTGATTGTAGCTATATGTTATCTATAAAAATGCTTTATTCGTATCCATTGACATGAATTGCGACTTGTAAACTTATATATATATATATATATATATATATATATATATATATATATATATATATATATATATATATATATATATATATATATATATATATATATATATATATATATATATGTAAAGCCCCGTTCCCGGGAAGCCTCACAGTTGGTTAATCATAGCATAAAATCAGTTTAATAATAAAACATTGCAGCGGAAATAATTAGACATTCATTTAAAACTTAGAAACCATATTGTACTCATACATTTGTCCTTTAATTTCAAACAAAACATGTTACTTGTTCTTAAATTACAATAAAGATTTCATAAATAAATGCCATCCATAGCTCCCCAAGTAGCTCCATGTGCCATCCTCAGCATCAGCACTTACCTGCCAACTATTATGCATAAAAGTCAGCTTCGCTGAGCGAGTTCTAGTTTTAAATATTATAAGAAAATATAAACTTTATCCTTCATATAATGACCATGCATACAACATAGTATATAACATTACATGCATCATAATAAGCATGTTCATTATCTTTCATTCTTTCATTATCTTTCACTTTCATCATAAACGAGATTGCACAAAGCAAGAGCTCCATGTTGATTGACAACAAATGCCAATCCCTGTCGGTACACATGAAAACGGTAGCTAACCCCCGACAGTTGATCCACACTGCAAGGCACATAGCCCGCTCATGAATACAGATCCATCATCATACATCAGACTCACATAAGTGAAGTCTATCATAGTGCTTGCAAGACTTTTCATCATCAAACGGGCCCGGGGGTAACATTCATTAAGTTTCGCTTTTCATTAATATCATCTTCCACTTTAGTATATAATACTTAATTTATTAAGTACACAACATGCCAGGTAAAATCATCATAAAACATAACCGAACCGCCGCGGGACAGCGGGGGTTCGGGGGCGGCAGCCCCTGACAGCGGGGTCCTAGGGGCAGCAGCCCCTAGTGGGGTCCAAGGGGCAACGCCCCTGGCTGGGGCCGGGCTGCCAGGTCAGCGCGAAAAATTTTTATATTTAAGGTTTTATATAGAACATTTACTTATAGAAAAATCGTTCTTCCTGTTAAAACCCCTTAAAATCTTAGTCATTTAAAAACGTAAATTTAGTATGCATAATAGCCCCAAAACATGAAAAACTTATAAATAGGGGATCTAGAACTCACCTGGATACCACGAATAACTTCTAGGCTAAGCTTACAAGGCTAGGATCACTCTACACAGCCTGCAGAATAGCTAACACTTAAAGGGGTTAATTTCTGCCTAAATTCGCTGCTAGTTTCGCTGCAAGATCAGCAATTTCGCAGCTAGGTTCGCCAAACGTTTCGCAGCTTAGTTTCACTAGCAGTTTCGCTGCTAGTTTCACCAGCAGTTTCGCTGCTAGTTTCGCTAGCACCTTCGCTGGCAGTTTCGCTGGCATCTTCGCTGCCAGTTTCACTGCCAGTTTCGCCCAACTTTCGTTGGAAAACCATGTCTGCGAAACTACCTGCGAAACTATAGTTTCGCAGGAAGATCCACAGTTTCGCTGATGGAATATGCAAATTCGCTGGATGAACACGCAGTTTCGCAGATCGCATAAAAAGTACGGACCAGACCGTTTTTAACCCAAAATCATAACTTTTTACGTCCAATCCCTTAGTTTATCATCCATGAGGCTAAATCTAAGCTTTATACATGTTTTCATACGTAAAAATGTGACCTGTATGGCGATTCTTTGCAACTTTTCAAAACCCAAAACCCTAGAATCCGGGTTTGATCTACAAGAAGGGGGTTAGAGGTCGATTCTTACCTGATTTGTTGCTTCTTTCTTAGATCTTGATGCTCCAACACCCAGATCTTCAATCTCTTCACCTTAGAAGCTTCAAATCTTGAGTTTTTCTCCACTTTCTCTCTCTACTTTCTCTCTCTACGAATTTTGGTGGCTAGGGTTGTAATGATGGAGATGGAGGCTGATTTGGGTAGGTTAAGAGCTGATTATGGGCTTTAATCACTTAGGCTCTTGTCCATAAACCCAATTTGGCCCATAACCTATTTCCTTCTTTTATTAATACCCCATTATTTAAGCTCATTATCCTTAATGACTCGTTTCGGACTTTGGAGGTGTGACAGATATAGATATATATATAGATATGATATATATAGATATATAGATATATTATATATAGATATAGATAGATATATATATATCTATATATAATATATATATATATATATATATATATATATATATATATATATATATATATATATGCTTAACCCATGGAAACTCACAAACTTTCAAAGTTGACCCTTTATTTTTTAACATGTTTCAGGAAATGTACAAGGTTGATGATTAACTTTTGAAGCATGCTTACACCGAGGACTTGGACCTAGGAAAATAAATAACATGTCTTGAATTGTTGGAAGTTTGAACTTATGTTACTTTATTTCGTTGAGACTTTTGGTTGTAATGCTTACTTAAACTTATGGTTAATCATATTTACATTTAATGGTAGTGTTATGTGGCTGTGAACAATCTTAACCCTCACATCTCAACGTTTCCGCAGTTAAGGTTGGGGTCTGACAGATTGGTATCAGAGCCCATAACTATGAGATTTAGGTTATTAGAAATGATAACCTAGACTATAGTTGATGCATGAACCTCATAAGAAAAATCTTTAGGATCTTGTTAAATATATTTGTTGCATGCTACATGATGCTACTTGTTTAGGAAGGCCTCTTAATGTGCAACTTGATGACTTTAGTTAGGATTGCCTTGTAATTGAGAAACTTGGTTGCTTCGTCTCCCCTAAAACTTATTCTTAATCCTTTATTTTCACGACGATGAAATCTCTTAAACTTATTCTCGACGACACGTGGGATTGTACACATTATATCGAAAGGTTCAAATCCTTAGACTTTATGTCTCATCTGTGAAAAATCTCATCAAGGTTTTAATTTCATTAGTAAATTTGTTGCTTCGTCTCCCCTAAAACTTATTCTTAATCCTTTATTTTCACGACGATGAAATCTCTTAAACTTATTCTCGACGACACGTGGGATTGTACACATTATATCGAAAGGTTCAAATCCTTAGACTTTATGTCTCATCTGTGAAAAATCTCATCAAGGTTTTAATTTCATTAGCCTAAATAAATATTGTGTGACACATGGACACCTGTATTCTGGATTTCCTGGCAAAAAGCCTTTGGGTTAAGGTAAGCATTTCGCATAAATCCCTATCAACTGTGGGGCTAGTTATGCTTACCTGGGGATTTTTGGGATGAATGATAAACTATGGTCAATATACACAAGTTCCTAAGGCAATTGTAGTTAACTCACCTTAACGTGTCAACGTTTCCAAATGGTAATGTGTTACCAAATGGAATCATTCCATGTGTGTTTTACAAGTCTTGAATAATCTTTGCTTGATTTATTATCTTTTACCTCCAAATTTCTGTGACTAATTTACTTTGTATCCAGCATGTCTCGTCATCATGGAAAGCGTGGTAGCTCCGACCGCAAATTGGCTACCATGATCGCTCGTCAAATGGCTGCCGTCATTCCGACTATGGTTGCCGAACTAAATAGCACCTTGATGACCAACTCTAACAACAATAACAATGGCAATGGGCAAGGAGAGAACAGTGCGAATCAAGGAAGAAACAATCAAACCTGCACATTTAAGCACTTCAACTCATGCAAACCCACTAGCTTTAGTGGAAAGGAAGGAGCCACTAGACTTCTAGAGTGGTTCGAAAGCATGGAGAACACCTTCATCAACTGTGAGTGTCCTGAGGCACTCAAAGTCCGTTATGCCACAAGTGTTCTTCAACAAAGAGCACTTACGTGGTGGAATAACGAGAAAAGAAACCGAGGTGTTGATGTTGTGTTGGCACTAACTTGGGATGAATTTAAGAACATTGCCATCCAATAATTCTACCCGAGAAGTGAGCTACAAAAGTTGGAGGAGGAATCTTGGAATCTCAAGCAAGATGGTGGAGATCATTTGGCCTACTCAACTAGGCATCACGAGTTGAGCATCCTGCTGCCCCATATGGTCAACACTGTTCCTCGTAACATTGAGAAGTTCATCAAGGGGGTGCCACCCCAAATCCAAGATTTTGTGGTGGAAAGTAGACCCACAACTTTGGACGATGCCATTACCATCACCGCTCAACTTACTGAAAACCACATTCGAGCGGGCACCTTGTCTGTCAAAGGTGCTAAAAGGACTGAAAAGGCGGTTCCTGAAGCAACTAAGGAGGGTAAGAATGAACCGTCTTACAACAACAAGAAGAGCAAGTTCACACCGGCCCGTAATTTTGCTGTGGCTACACCCAAGATACCTCAACGACAACCCGTTCCTGTTGCACAAGCACCTGTTGCTAGGGCCTATGCTGGTGCTCTACAATTGTGCAATGTATGTAGGTATCACCATGCGAGTAACAACCCGTGTCGCATCTGTAGACGGTGTGCTAAATATGGACACTTAGTGGCTACTTGTCACCATGCACCAAACAATGCCACGTTAGTTGCTAATCGTGCTCGCTAAAACTGTGGGGAACCTGGTCATTTTCACCTATAATGCCCTCGTCTTGCGGGTAATGTTCCACAAGCCCGAGGACATGCTTTTAACATCAACGCAAACCAAGCACAAGCAAACAACGATGTGGTGAACGGTATGTTGAATCCAACTTCAACCTTTATGATCTAAGCTCTTTTGTTGCTTTACCTATTGTTGGAGCTGTAAAAGATAGTCTATATTATCAACACAGTGAAAGTCAACCAAAGTCAACGTCATGGTCAAAGTCAACAAAAGTCAAACCCGACACGTTCGAGACGAGGAACCGAGATGAGACGTTGAAGATTTAGATGACTAGGAGTTTTATTGTAATAAATATATTTTGTATGAACAAAATATATTTTACTTTCTTTGAGTCATGTTTTAGTCTAAATATATAGTCTAGGGGGTTATGTGTAAATATGGAACTTAAACTAGACTATAAATAGCCTAATTGTAATAGAATTAGGTTAATGGTTGCATGACCAATAGATTGAGGGATTTACTTGTAAGCACATATTTTGCAATCTAATTGAAGATCAAAGGGGTTTTAATTGTGATTATCATATTTTGATCTAATTCTTCATGATTTGATTCAAGTTTGATTATCCTGGAATTACAATTTGGTATCAGAGCCATTTTGGATCACATTTACTGAAGATTTGAAGATTTTTAGAGAGAGAAATTGAGGTTTTGGTTGTTTTTGTTCAATATCAAGTTTTCATCAATTTCGGATCAGATTTGAGTGTTATTGATATGGAAATTGATTGAAGTTTGCTTGTTATTGGTTGGGAAAGCTCTGTTAATCATCAGATTTCAAATCCATTGAGATTTGAGCGATTTCAGATTGATTTCGTGTTGAAAAAGCTTTTCAGCTTCGTCCAGCGAAACTACGAGTTCTTCCAGCGAAACTGTCTGTTCTTTCAGCGAAACTACAAGTGTTTTACACTTTGTAGTTAATTTCAGCATCTCAGCGAAAGTAGTGATCTTGAACGAAAGTTCAACAGTGCTTGTGTGCATATTACAAGCGAAATTGCTGCCGAAAGTATATTTGAACGAAAGTTCAAGCTTGTTTTGTGCAAAATTGTCGGCGAAACTAAGCACGCATTTGGCTAGCGAAACTGCTGCCGAAATTGCCAGCGAAACTACTGTCGGCTCAGCGAAACTAGCTCTGCGAAACTATAATTTCGGCGAAACTATCATTTCTTCAGCGAAATTTGAATGTTAAAGATGACTTTATCCCTTTAGTTGGACCCCAGTTGCTAAGATTGTCTAGCGTGACATTTAAAAAGAATATATTTTTCCCGGGGGAGAATTATTCAAAAAATTTGGGAAAAATATTTTGAATAATTAATTGTTCAAATTTTTTAACACTATAATGTCATCTTAAGAAGACTTTACATCAGATAATCTCACAATGGCACAAAGTCGGTTTGACTCTTTTGCAGCAATGAAGAAAGAAAAATTGACAGATTTGATTGATCGATTTTTAAAAGTGGCAAATAATCTAAAGAAGCATGTTCCAGATCTCAGTAATCATGAACAAATTCAAAAGCTTCTTGACTCTCTTCCGTCTGCATGGAATCATCAAGTT
Organism: Flaveria ramosissima; assembly: GCA_025215565.1. Classification (NCBI taxonomy): domain Eukaryota; kingdom Viridiplantae; phylum Streptophyta; class Magnoliopsida; order Asterales; family Asteraceae; genus Flaveria; species Flaveria ramosissima. The sequence continues at coordinate 15,194,616 of CM046034.1, forward strand.
AAAATGCTAAAGCAAGAAAAAGGTTATGTCGACACAAAACTTATGGATATGATCAACAGACTAAAATCTTTCGAGCTGGATATCCAAAGAAACGAATTTCAGCAAGCCGTATTCCCACATCAAACCCACGCGCTTAATACTGATCTTGTTTCTTCTGTAACAAGCATACTTGATTACAAATCAGAGATGATTGAAAAGTTGAAGTTATTGAGAACTGATTCGGATTTAAATTATAAATTCAAAGAAACTGTTGAAGAGAATCGTGAAGTTTTAAGAGTCGACAATGACAGTAAACCAGAGTCTATGAGAACCGATGATGATAAGGCTGGAAAAGCTGATAAAAGAGAGAAAGAGTCTGAGGCTAACAAGATGCTGAAGGTCAAAGAAGAGGAACAACAAGAAATCACATGTGTTTGCAACTGTGAAAAGAGCTTAGCTGCAGAACGAACTATCATGGGTCTTCCTTATGAGACTGTTCAGGATATGTGTTCTTCGTCATGCAAAATCCGGTTATTTGGGATTTATAAGGCAAACAGATTGTTATTGGAAAATGAAAAAGAATTAAAAACAATCAATCAGGAATTAAAGAAAAATGAAATTGCTTTTTCAAGAAAACTTAATGAAGCATTGGCTGAAAATGATCTTTTAAGAAGAACCATTTTGGAGCGTAATGTTGAAATTAATATTCTGAGAGAAAGGGCTGTTTTAGCTCAATTTGAAACGACAAAGCTTCAAACAAAGCTTGATAAATGGACCCTTTCACACATGAAAAAGGATGAGCTTATTGCTAAACAACAAGAGGCGCGGGTGAAACATGGGATTGGATATAAATCTGATAGTGAAACTGTATTTAATTCAGTTCCACCCCCTTCTACTTTATGTTATTAACCAATTCCCAAACCTCATCCTAAAAATGATTTGTTTGAACAATCTAATAGTAGTTTGCATGCAGGTTTGAGTGGTGTGAATCTTAAAGAGGTGCGAGATGATTATGATTCTACAACTTGTATGGGATACAATAAATCGAATGCTGACAGTCAAGCTAACGATTATTCAGTCCCGGTTGTTTGTAAATCTATATCTTCTATTTCCTCTAACTTCTTTGATAAGTTTAAAGCAGGTGAAATTCCTACTTTTGAGCCTGTCAGGGTTGTGAAAGAAGAGATAAATCCGAAATCACCCAATCATCAAGTTCCAACAACAACACATCCTATTCCTGTCAATCAAGATACATTGGAAGCAGATCTGTGTATACGAGACTGGACAAGCTCAGATGATGAATCAATCACAGAGGTGCGTGTTGGTTCCTCACTAATCAAGATGTCTCCTAACATTGTCAAGTCACAAAAGCTTCCAAAAGCTGAATCAAGACCAATACGGATCTCTTCTTCAATTGCAAAGCAACCCAGTCAATCAGTGAAGATCTCATTCCCTGTTCAGCATAGCAACTGCCAAAACAAGCAAGAATTTGCTACAAGCTCAAAGCAATCCTCATCTCCACCTGCATCACACGGGACTACAAAGAATCAAAAGTCATTCAAGGCTTGTTTTGAGTGTGGAAAAGAAGGTCATGTGGTAAAGAAATGTCCTCAAAGACTTGTTTCGGATGGTAAAGGCAAACCAAATTGCTTCTCCGGATCACAGTCCACAAAGAATATTCCAGATGGTAAAGGCAACACGAGTTGCTTCTCTGGATCAAAAATTAAAAAGCACACATCTTTGAATGGTTGGATGAAAAACCCTCCATCCAAACCTTCTCATGTGAAGCCGGTTTCACATGATTCAAAGATAACAATGACCAAAGGTTCAAAACCAAATTCTTTTCCTTCCGGTCTTAAACAGAAAATGATTTCCAAATTTAATTCATTTAAATCCAAATTAATTGAACCGAAACAAATTTGGCAAATTAAAAAGAGAGATATAGATATTCCCGATTGTTTAAACAGTTGTGTGCAGAAGCTTGTTACTTGTCTTGATGAAAAAGGAACTTCTAGGACTACGATGGCCTGGGTTCCCCTTTCAAACTAATCTGTTTATGAGTGCAGGAACAATTCAGGAGGACTGTTAGTAATCCGGTTTACTGACATGGATTGTTCATAATTCAAATTTGAGGCGGAACAAACAGGTTAAGGTCATGGTATTTTATCCACAATCTGGATTTTTATCTACACAATCACAGTTCTCACTTCACAATCACTGCATATTTCTTGAGCATTCATTTCTTATCATCATATCAGTGTAGTTTGGAAGACCTTCTTTGATAAAATTTTATTTTTGTGCAGTTTTATAAAAAAAATATAAAAAAATAAAAAATAAAAAAATAATAAATATAATTAAAAATATTATTAATAATAAAAAAATAATAAAAACAAAAATAAAAAAATAAAAAAAATATTTTAATTAAATATTGGTGCGAAATTATTTTTTCGCTAATAGCTTCGCAAAGCGAAACTACAATTTCGCTAGGTTTGCTAATAAGTTGTTAACCAGTTATCTCCTAGCGAAATTACAGTTTCACTGGACGAAACTGTAAATTCGCCTGACGAATTTCTAGTTTCGCTGTCTGCGAAACTATTTGCTATATAAGTCATGTTTGCGAAATTTCTCTCATAATTTCGCAAAATCGTTCTGTATCACACTTAGGGTTTCTCCGTGACTTTTTTGGCGATTTTGATTTGTGTTAGTGTTTTGGACTGATTTTTAGTGCTATTTGCTTCGTATGTGAGTTTCGAACCTTGATTCATCCTTTAATCTGGTTAAAATCATATACATTTAAGTAATCTGGATTGTGTCTCTTCGGTGGGTTCGCTGTTCTTTCAGCAAAACTACTGATTCCTCTGCGAAATTGAACGAAAGTTCACTTCTTTTCAGCGAAACTGTAAAGTTATGCTGTCCGGGCGAATTTAACAGTTTCGCCATATTTTCTTTAATTTCGCAATGTATGATCTTTAACTTGCACAGTTTCGCTTGATCTTGTTTTCTTCTGGACAGCGAAACTAATTTTAATACAGCGAAACTAATTTGTAATAGCGAAACTAAGTTAATGCTTGGAGAAACTAATTGCGAAACTTCTTTAATCTATAATAATATTGCCGAAATTGTCTTTTGTTCTGCGAAAATAACAAGTTTCAATGAGCGAAATTATAGTTTCGCTTGTCGAAACTGTTTGTTTTCTTTGTCGAAACTGTCTTTGATTCAGCGAAACTATCATGTCTTAGTGAGCGAAACTATTGTTTCGCTTGCCGAAACTGCTAGTTTCTTATATTTTAGTCTTATTTTCTTATTTTCATTATTTCTCATTCAAATTTAGTTGTGTTTCTTTTCAGGTTATCATGGCAAATCTCAAATTTGATGAGAGGAATAACATCACTGCCATTTTAGACGATTCTCTTCCCAAAGCAGCCGGATTCCGTGACTGTATTAGATGGCTTCAGAGATCACCTATTGGCTATGCTATTTCTCATTCACCTACTATTTATGATCTTCATATTAGAGATTTTTGGAGATCAGCAGAATACGATACTAGAGGAGATTTACAGAGAATCACAGCCAAAGTGATTGATCATGATGTGACTATTACTGCTGAGAGTGTTTCTAGGATTATTAGACTAGATGATGATTCTGGAGATGAAGTGGATATGACAGAGTCTGAAGTGTTTCAAGCTTTCAGACGAATGGGGTATAAGGGACCAGCTTTTGGTTCAAGGAAAGAGATCAAAAAGTCTTTCTTATCTAAGGAGTGGAGATATATCGCTCATGTTTTTATTATGTGCTTAGATCACCGTAAGGGTGGATCCGATGGACTTAATCTCAATTGGGCTAAAGCTAGGGTGCTATGTTGTAAAGGGGAGAAGGCAAACATTGCTAGACTGATCTTTGCTTGTATGGCAGAGAACGTGATGGCTGTGAAGAAAGACAAATGGCTATTATACCCTCGCTCTCTTCAGATGATTTTTGATGATCTTATTCCTGATGTTCCTAAGCATGGTGAAGTCAAGAGACTGGTGCAGATGAACCCTCGGATATTTGCTGATTGTTGTGCTATCCGTCATGATTTTAGTGGTAAAATCACCCATCTCTGGGAGAATATGAATCCTCCAGAACGCTGGAATTATATCAGGCGGGTTGATGAATCTGAAAGCAAAAGGGCTGAAGAAACAAGAGTGCAGCAAGCTGATGCAACTAAGAAAAGGAAGAGATACGCGAAAGAAAAGGATTACGATTTTGAAGAGGATATTGATGCACAAGCAGAGGAGATCAGGGTAGAGAAAGAACGGAGATCTAAGAAGAAAACTGATTTTGTTGAGCCTGAGAGGAGAACCAAACATTGACATGAGGGATTTACAGCCAGGAGAGAGACTAGTGCTAATCTTGATGAGGATGTGATACGAAATCTAAATACTTCATTGGCAAATGAGTTGAGCATGATTAAGACTAAACTGACGAATCAGGAGATCAGAGAAAGACAAAAGGATGAGGTGATTGAGGGAATGCAAAGGATGTTGGTTGATCAAAATAACTGATTAAGAAGTTGTTTGAGGAGATTACTCAGATGAAAGCTGCAGCCGGCCTACCTAGTCAACTGACTCAATCTGAGTTAGATGATTTGATTGATACATCTAAGTACTCATTCTTGAATGTGGGTACTTCATCTAAGGTAGGAGAGGGCACTTCTGGAGCAGGTAATACTGAAGAAGGAGAACAGGAGATCCCAAGAGAGGATGCTGGAAGGAATGAGGATGATGATATTATTGAGGCTGGGTTTGTTAACTTGTAGTTTGATTTTGATAAGGATATTGTTGGTGAAGAAGTGGTTGTTACAGCTACCACTGAGGGAGTGTCTGATAAAGGGAAAGGTTTGGTTGATGAAGAGGAGGAGGATGAACAATTGGTAGACTATGATTCTGAACCAGAATTTTATGAGGTTGATGAGCGACCACTGATTTATGTTGCTAAGAAGGGAGAAGATGAAGCTGATGTGTTTGAGATGGACAAGAATGATTGGTTGGTCAAGGAAAAGGAGGCTGAAGAACTTACTCCTTTATTTCAAAATCTAGAAGGTTTAAGCAGGAAGGAAGCATATAAGAAGATCATAAGTTGGTGCTACAATCCTAGCTTAAAGATGTTCATGATCAAAAGAAGAGGAGGAAATATCAGCTATATGCTTAAGAGGAAGGCTTTTAAGACCTTGCCCAAATGGGATTTGAGACGTTTGGCAACTTTGCCTTTGATCAATGCTCATTTAAGTGAAAGGGCATTATTTCTTGAGAAGGAAATCAAAAATAGACTTAATGATAATTTCGAGTCATTTGGATACATGAAGGCTGAAAGAAAAAGGTCAAAGAAAGATAAAGATTGGGAGACAGGCAAAGGAAGGATTGTACTGAGAGTCAAACCACCAAAGACTGTAAATAGGGTAAGATTGGCTGATCCTCTTCCCCAACAGTTACAGGACTTTGAAAAGTGGTTTTATGATAAAAATAAAAAAAAGGAAAAGTTTGAAAAAATAAAAATTTAGGGGGAGAGTATAAGTAAATAAAAATGAAAAGTGTACTGAGAACTTGAATCGAGATGACTGAGAAATGATTGTATATCATCTTGAAATGCTCGTTTTTGCATGACTTGCGTTTTAAAATGAGAAATGATAGTAACTGATGCTGTTATCTGATTTACATCTTATTTTTAAGTGCAAATAATAAAAAAACAAACAGATTCTTTATTGATATGCTTGGTAGACTCAGCCTGAAGAATAAAGTAGACAGCAGCATAATGATTTAAATTAAAACATCATGCTTAAGGATGTCTGGATTTACGCAATCATTTTGGCCTGCACAAAAACTGAGTCCCGACAAAAATTGGATTGAGAATTGATCTTTCACCCACCATGATACAAATCATATAAGCCATATCTTTGAGCCATGATTGGTGTATTTATGTGTCTTGTGTTTGTGCTAATCTCCTTTGCTGTACGGAAGTACTGACCTGGAGTGATGATCTCCTCTGCTGTACGATAGTACTGACCTGGAGCTCTCATCAGCACAGGATTAAATGGTCATCTCCTTTGTTATACGTGAGTATAGACCTGGAGCTCTCACCATTTTGGTCTAAGTAGTGTCAAATCATCTAATACATCACAGAATGCAATATTCTGTTGATAATCACTTGCACACTACACGCCTTGCTCTATAAAGATTGTAACAAAATTCAAGAAATCCTGAGGTTGGGTGAGGGTTTTTGCCAAATGATTGTGGGGTCCTAGCATTCTAAAGCATTTAATCGAACCTTAACAAATCATCTTCTGCTTGTTGAAAAAGATAAGGCATGGGTTTAAGTGGACAAACATATCAGCAATCGTTATTGATCTGTTTGAGAATTTCAAAATCATTTAAAGACTGTGATTAGATTCCGTTATCAGTGTGATCTCATTGCTTGTCGATGATTAAATTCATCTTTGTGCTAAAGTATATCTTGAGGATATGATCTCATGATCGATTCAGTTCTCGGTTTAAAAAAAAAACAAGTAAAAAAAAAAAAAAAAAAACAAAAACAAATAAAAATAATAGATAAAAAAAATGTTATAAGAAATGTATATAATATAAAAAAATATTATAATAAAATTTCATTTTAATTTCTCTTAGGTCTTCCATATTATGCTGATTACATTTTATCATTTTTCATGCATTTCACAGAAATTGTGCACAAACGAACACGGGTTCGCTTGTTTTCACACACAGATAAACACGGGTTTATTTTGTTAAATTGAAATGATCTAATTAGAAATGTCGAGATTGTGTTTGTGAATGTGTTTCAGGTTTTTGCTTTAAGTGATGGCCGATCATTAGTTAAGCAGTGTACCTGATCAGAGAACCTGTTCCTCAAATTTGCAGAAGATACCAAGCTAGAAATCCTCCTCCTACATCTTCTGAAGCACTCAAGATTAGAGATTTAGGAAAGCTGTTCCAATATATTCACAAAGGATGTACTCAAAAAGGGGGAGCATATAAATAGGGGGAGCTTATGAGATGAATAACTTTTCTCATCAAGTTCAAAAAACTTTAAATTGAAGATCTTTCTACTGTTGACTTCTCGATGCTGATTTCGTTTGAAGAAGTTGATAATGATAGACTAAGGGGGAGTATTGTTGGAGCTGTAAAAGATAGTCTATATTATCAACACAGTGAAAGTCAACCAAAGTCAACGTCATGGTCAAAGTCAACAAAAGTCAAACCCGACACGTTCGAGACGAGGAACCGAGATGAGACGTTGAAGATTTAGATGACTAGGAGTTTTATTGTAATAAATATATTTTGTATGAACAAAATATATTTTACTTTCTTTGAGTCATGTTTTAGTCTAAATATATAGTCTACGGGGTTATGTGTAAATATGGAACTTAAACTAGACTATAAATAGCCTAATTGTAATAGAATTAGGTTAATGGTTGCATGACCAATAGATTGAGGGATTTACTTGTAAGCACATATTTTGCAATCTAATTGAAGATCAAAGGGGTTTTGATTGTGATTATCATATTTTGATCTAATTCTTCATGATTTGATTCAAGTTTGATTATCCTGGAATTACACCTATATCGTTAAACGTCTTGAAAACTAAACATGTATGTTTCTTATTATTAATTCCTATGCTAACGTAAACTTTGATTCGGGAGCCGATAAGAGTTTTGTCTCGTTAGAATTTGAGCCTATACTTGCTAAGACGCATACGAAATTAGAAAGACCTCTTACTGTCGAAGGCGCCAATGGAGAACCCATCACCGTTGATGTTGTTATTCGTGATTTCATTTTGAGCCTAAATGAACATGATTTCCTTATCGATCTTATTCCTATGAAACTTGGAAGCTTTGACGTTATCATTGGCATGGATTGGTTAGCCAAATATCATGCGGAAATTATTTGTTTTGAGAAGTGCATTCGAATTCCTTTACATTCGGGGGATACATTGAAAGTGTTTGGTGAAAAATCCTCCAAATGACTCAAGCTTATGTCATGTACTCAAGCTCAAAAATATCTAAGCAAGAATTTCATGTCTTTCTTGGCCTACGTGGTCCACACGAAAGTCAAAGGGAAGGACCTTAAGGATGTCCCGATTGTAGGAGACTTTCCTGAAGCGTTTCTTGATGACCTTAGTGGTTTACCTCCCGTGCGTGAAGTCGAATTTAATATCTATTTGATTCCGGGAGTGAACCCCGTGGCTAAGTCATCATATCGACTTGCACCATCAGAATTGCAAGAGCTAGCTAGTCAACTTCAAGAACTGTCCGACAAGGGCTTTATCCGTCCTAGCTTTTCGCCATGGGGTGCACCTGTCTGTTCGTGAAGAAGAAAGATGGATCGTTTCATAGGTGCATCGATTATCATGAGCTTAACAAACTTACCATCACGAACCTCTACCCTCTTCCTTGCATCGATGATCTTTTTGACCAACTTCAAGGAGCTGCTATTTTCTCAAAGATAGATTTACGTTCTGGCTATCATCACTTACGAGTTTATGATGATGATATCCCAATGACTGCATTCCGTACTAGATATGGGCACTATGAGTTCATGGTTATGCTTTTTGTGTTAACAAATGCTCCTACTGTCTTCATGGATCTCATGAATCGAGTATGCAAACCGTATCTAGAAAAGTTTGTAATTGTCTTTATAGACGACATACTTATCTATTCAAAGTCCAAAACCGATCATAAACTTCACTTGCAACAAGATCTTGAGCTATTGAAGAAAGAACAATTGTACGCAAAGTTTTCAAAGTGCGAATTCTGGCTTGAGGAGGTCCAACTTCTAGGACACGTGGTGAATAGCCAAGGAATTCACGTTGACCCTTCAAAGGTGGAAGCTGTGAAAAATTTGTGTGTTCCTACAACCCCAACCGAAGTTCGTTCTTTCCTTGGTCTTGCTTGCTATTATCGACGTTTCATTGCCAACTTGTCTAGAATCGCGAAGCCGCTTACTTCTTTGACTGAAAAGAATAAACCATTCGAGTGGGGGCTTGATCAAGAAGAAGCTTTTGAAGCATTAAAGCACAAACTGTGTAATGCTCCTATCTTGACCCTTCCCGATGGAAACGACGATTTCACCGTATATTGTGATCCATCTAGACAAGGCCTTGGTTGTGTTCTCATGGAACGAGGAAAGGTCATAGCATATGCATCGAGACAATTGAAGGTCCATGAGGTGAATTACATGACACATGATCTTGAACTTGGTGCTGTGGTTTTTGCCTTAAAGATTTGGAGGCATTACCTTTATGGGACATAATTTATAGTCTACACCGATCACAAAAGCCTTCAACACGTTTTCAATCAAAAGGATCTCAACATGAGACAACGTCATTGGGTCGAGTTGATTAGTGATTATGACTGTGACATTCGTTACCACCCTGGAAAGGCAAATGTCATAGCCAATGCACTAAGTCGTAAGATTCATAACAAGATGATCTCGTTTCAAGAAATTCGCGATCGACGACAATGGTTTGATACCTTAGGGGAATTTGATACCGAGATACGTCTGTATGTTAACGAGACTACGGTGCTGCTGCAAAATTTGAGGATTGAGAATGATATCGAGACTTGCATCTAGGAGGCTCAACAACCGGTTCAAAAGGAAGGAAAAATGAGAGAGGAATTGGAGTACAATCTTCGAGCACAACTAGAAACAAAACCCAATGGGTTGATGTACTTCTTGAATCGAATTTGGGTTCCAAATCGTGATAATCTTCGTACCTTCATATGAATGAAGCTTATCAAACTCGTTACTCTATCCACCCTGGTTCCGATAAGATGTATATGGATCTGCGTGGACAATGCTGGTGGCCTGGAATGAAGAAAGATATAGCAACTTACGTAGCTAAGTGTCTTACATGTACGAAGGTTAAAGGCGAACATCAACGTCCTAGTGGATTGCTTGAACAACTTGAGATTCCTATGTGGAAATGGGAACATATATCCATGGACTTCATAACTAAACTACATCGCACCTCTCGTGGTCATGATAGCATATGGGTGATCGATGACCGTTTGACCAAGTCGGCACATTTCATACCCATACGTGACACTTACAAAACATCAAGGTTGGCTCATATATACATTGATGAGATTGTGAGTCATCATGGCGTACATTTGCACATCATATCCGACCGAGACGCTTGTTTCACTTCGCACTTTTGGTCGTCTATGCAAGAACTCTTCGGTACTCAACTAGATCTAACCACGGCTTACGATCCTCAAACAGATGGTCAAACCGAGTGAACCATTCAAACCCCGGAGGATTTGCTATGTCTTTGTGTCCTTGACTTTGGTGGTGACTGGGATACGCATTTACCTCTCGCGGAATTTTCATATAATAATAGTTACCACTCGAGTATCAAGATGGCATCTTTCGAAGCACTTTATGGTCGTAAATGTCGTTCCCCGATCTGTTGGATGACATTGATGAAAATTTCATCACTGGTCCTGAGCTCATACTAGAAACGACCGATAAAGTCTCCACAATTCGTAAGAACCTTGAAGTGGCTAGAAGTCGACAAAAGAGTTACGCCGATACGACGCAAGTCGTTGGAATTCCAAGTTGGGGATATGGTTCTTCTTAAAGTCTCGCCATGGAAGGGAGTCGTTCGCTTTTGGAAGAAGGGTAAACTAGCTCCACGGTTTGTAGGACCTTTCAAGATTCTGAAAAGGATCGGGAAAGTGGCTTATAAAATGGAACTACCTTCCGATCTTAGTGGGGTTCATTCTGTTTTCCATGTCTCAAATTTGAGGAAGTGTTTGGCTGACGAAAGTCTGCATGTCGTGTTGGATGACATCCAGATCGACGAGTCCTTACATTTTATTGAGAAGCCTGTTGAGGTCATGGATCGTATCATTAATAAGACTAGAACCACTATCACCCCAATCGTCAAGGTTCGTTGGGAGAATAAGCGTGGACGTGAGTTTACTTGGGAACGCGAGGATCATATGAAGAAGAAATACCTGCATTTGTTCATTTAGTTACATTTTTTAATTTTAGGATGAAATTCTTAAAAGTTGGGGAGACTCTAACCTTTTATGTTTTAGTTAATTAATAGTTAACTCTGTTATGTTCTTGTAAGGACCATTTATGTCATTTATGAAACTATGTGAGTTACTTATGATTGTTTCTTTTATGTTGCATTAATTCGTTAGTTTAAGAGTTAATAAATTGATTTACTAAAATAAATATAATAATAATAATAATAAAATAATAATAATAATAATAATAATAATAATAATAATAATAATAATAAAATAATAATAATAATAATAATAATAATAATAATAATAATAATAATAATAATAATAATAATAATAATAATAATAATAATAATAATAATAATAATAATAATAATAATAATAATAATAATAATAATAATAATAATAACAACAACAACATTAGTAATTATAATTTTTGCCTATTATCATGGAACTTAACATTTAGTTATAGTAATAAAATAAAATTAATAATAAAAAAATAAAATAAAAATAACAATAATAATAAAAATAATAATCTACAAAAGTTAAACAATTAATAAATTATAAAAATATTTGAATCTTTAAGCTTAATTAACTTAAGGGGGCATTTTTGTCAATTTGAGAACTTTAAATAAAAGTTTTTGCATAATATGATACAAGTTAAAACTACAGGGGCCAATGGTGTAAAATGGTTTTAAAACCCAAACCTTCCCCACCTGCACCTCGTAACTCCGACCATTACTCCGTCCGTGCTCCGGCGAGCTCAAAAAAGCGATTAAACTCTTCGAAACATGAACCCAAATCGTTCAAATCGTTTCATGGAACCGTTTCGAACTAATAGTTGCAATTAATTTGAGTATTAAGTTGGCTATGGAAGCATTCGAGTTCGGGTAACCGAATGCCGTCAATCGTGAACCGTTCAACAATAATGAACCAATAATAACTCAATTAATCAGGTATACACGATTGATAATCAATTCAAACTCGTTAATGATCTTAATTTCAGATTAAACTGTGAATTCAAGACCGAATTGAACTCTTTACATTCGTACTCCAATCGAAACCGTCTAGTACGAACCACATCGAATCGTGACTATTTAACAGAGGGCAAAGGTGCCCTTCGACCCCTTATAACTCTCGGTTTCTCTAAACATTCACTCTAATATCAATCATAAACTCCCTGTTCATCGTATACGAACCGAGTAAAAAACCGAGCCTAATCACTACAATCTGTTCGTAATCAAGTAAGTTAAACATACCCATCTACTCGTTTTTACATGGGGAACAAAAGCCCCATGATTATTCTTGTTAACAACATTGTATGATACATCAATTAGATCGAAGTTGAATATGGGGTTCTTTGGATTTTTGGGTGTTTTATTTGATAGTGTTTTTAAAATTTAGTAACCATCTTTTATTAGGCATAGGCTACCCAGCCTAATGGTAAACCACTCTCATGACATCCTTGAGGTCCCGGGTTTGAACCCAGGCACCCTCAAACATTTTTTAAGGCTTTTCAGCCATTTAATAAATTATGGAAAATTTTTTATTATTATAAAATTATTTTTGTAAACTTTAAATATTTTAAGGACACCAAATTATTTTCTGTAAATTTTTAAATTTAAATAATTAAATGTTCTTTTAATAAAACATTTTAGCAAAAGTTATTGTTGGATTATTTCTTGTAAAATGGATTTTAAATAATAGTTTAAATTAATAAATTATTATTGGCCAATACGTTAATTGTTGTTTAATCATGTTTATTTTAAATAATTATAAAACAAATCTATTTACATCTTATATTTAAACTTTATTAAATATTATAAAGGATTTAATTTTTTTTTCTGCATATTAAATTACCTAAATGGTATATTTCTTTTCATTGGATTAAAATATATTTAATTTCATTAGCTAACCCTATTTATTTATAAAAACCCCCAAATTATTATTGAAACCCTAGTTCACGTTTAATCGTTAATATTACCTCTAAGCTCAACCTTGAAATATATACGTTAGGTAACTTGTAAAAGGAATCGTTGGAGCACCGTTTAATTTATTGTTATCATCTTATATATATCAAGTGAGTTTTTCATGCCCCTCTTTTACTTTATTTTACACCTTTTGGGGTGAAACATGTTAACGTATAAACTTACACTTGTAAACGTCTTGATACTTGTAAATGCACTAGCAATTCACCTTTACTTTTCTCATGGTTATTTGTAATATTGTGAGACTTATATGATAGACATTATATGTTGACAATTATTAACTATTGCTAGCATGGAGACGTCATAGATCTATGGGCCTGACAAGCCTATTTGGTGCTAAAGCCGAGGTTATTGCCGGCTCCTGATAACGTATGCTTGTTCATCATGGGAACCAAGTACACTTAGCTAATCGTTAAAACTTGTAATTGATATCTTTATCAAGGTTTGATTGTAGCTATATGTTATCTATAAACTTGCTTTATTCGTAACCATCGACACGAATTAAGACTTGTAAACTTTTATATATGTATGTATGCTTAACTCATGGAAACTCACCAACTTTCAAAGTTGACCCTTTATTTTTTAACATGTTTCAGGAAATGCACAAGGTTGATGATTAACTTTTGAAGCACGCTTACACCTAGGATTTGGACCTAGGAAAATAAATAACATGTCTTGAATTCTTGAAGTTTGAACTTATGTTACTTTATTTCATTGAGACTTTTGGTTGTAATGCTTACTTAAACTTATGGTTAATGATATTTACATTTAATGGTAGTGTTATGTGGCTGTGAACAATCTTAACCTTCACATCTCAACGTTTCTACCGTTAATGTTGGGGTGTGACAAAGGTAATCAAAGCTCCCATTTCCACCAACCATAACATCATCAGTCTATCCCTTAGATTAATCAACAAGCTCATTCATCATCTCAACCTTTTTTATTGCTCTTGTCATAAGACAAGATGGTGTCTGTGATTAAAGTATGTATGTAGAGGAAGTAAGCCAAACTACTAAAATCATGCACTGATGGTTCCCATAAATGAAACTTCAACACCAATGCTAGAAGAGGCAATGGCCAATCGTTGTAGTTAAAAATGCATCAATGAGGTGCAAGGCCACAGAGAACATAGTAACAAACCGGCCTAAAAGATGAAAAGGTTAAATTTAAGATGTTAAAACATGAGATGAGAGGTTTTGAAACACAATAAAATCTTTACTTGTAGATATAGAAAAGCTTCATGGAGAAAAGTACACACTTGAACCGGAGGTTGAAAACTTGACTTACTTGTTAACCAAGTCAAAAGCTAATCACTCAATAACAAAACTGAAACTTGAGAAGTTCTAATTCTCATCAACCAAGTTTCAAGAGTTACGTGATGCTCAAAAGGATCCAAAGGATATGATAGGTATAGGCTATAATACGTGTGCTCCACCTTATAACGACAACTATACTATCATGCCTGAGTCACTGACATAATTAGATTTAACAAACATTAAGATTATTGAAACTAAATCTACAACTTTTTGTCAAACAACCAATCCACAAAAATAACCTCATATATATGTGGAAACTAATATTGAAAAGACAAAAAATTGTCATCCTATTAAAATCAAAGAGTGTTAAGATAAGATAGTGCACACTGTAAAGCCTAAGAGTCCTATCAAAGGTATCATATCCTTTTTGAAATTCAATTCAACCGGCATCATGACTGATAAGGATGATAAGATGAAACCATCCATTTTAAGCACATCTGATAACGAGGTCAAAAATCATAAAAAGTCAAACAAATCAAATTATGGTTCATCCAAAGGCAAGCATAAGCATCCTCATCATTCAAAAAAACACACAAGCTGCAACATCACCAAAATCAAAGCCACAAATTTCAAAAAGAAAAAAAATGGTGTTTGACATTTTCTCAAAAATAGATTTAAAATGACTTGAGAAGGAATGCAAAAGATCAATTATGAAGCCAAAATAGTCACCTAAACTGCCAACGAGTAGAGTTTTGAATCAATCTAGTGAGGTTAAGAGAACTAAGATTGAATCTTCATCCAAACCAAATTTAAAGTAGTAACACACACTGAAAGCTTCCACGTCTCAATCCAAGAATAATCAAAATATATTATGAAAACTATCACACATCAAATCACACTACAACTGAATGCTACTTTACTCAATACTGTTTGAGTATGTAGTATGCACAATCATTCTACAAAAAACTATTATTTCAACAAATATTATGCATTTTGTGAAATGATCCATCATAATACATCTGATTGCTCTTTCAAAAGGATAGGATTGAGGTCATCATAGAAAAAGCCAGTGTTACCAATCTCACCTAAGTTTGCACATCATGCAAGTCCATAATTTAAAAATCCATGAAACGTCTCTAAATATAATAATCGATTTTATGATACTTGGCATCCAAGATCTGTTAGGATCAATCATGAGAAAACATAAACTTTTATAAGAAACTCAAATTCTAATGTTAGGACTCAACCAAAGCATAAATCATATAATAAAAAATTTGCCAGATTTCTTCATTATAATAGAGATCAACATTTTGATTACATAACTAATAGTTCTTCGGATGAGGAGATTGTGACAAATAAACTAGCTTCATCTAGATTCATCAAACAATGTGAGGTGCATTCCTTTATAGATGAACTTCAAGCTATGTTCTCATAACCTAATCTGACGAGTCAAGGTTCAAAGGAACATATCAGAAAGTCACAGTTCTTAATAAAATTAGAAAACCCAGGACCATCATGGATTGGGTTCCACATTCTAACTAATTTGTTTATGCATGTAGGGTCGTCCTAGAAGGTCCAAGAACATATGGTATGTGGACAGTGGATGCTCTCGGCACATGAAAGGAGACAGTTCTCTTCTGCATGATTTCAAGCCCATTCAAGGAACAATAGTGGCATTTGGTGGAGATTCTCAAGGCGGAAGAATAAGTGGTGAAGGGATAGTGACAAATAACCAGCTTAGCTTTGACAAAGTCAACTACCATGAACAACTAAAGTTCAATCTGCTGAGCGTGTCATATATTTGTGATAATAAATATTCTACTCAATTTACACACATCATTGTTACATTCTAAAACCAGGGTTCCAAATCCTTAAAAATGTGTTCTCTTGAAAACCCTGAGGAAGAATAATACATGTGTCCTTAACATAAATTTTTTCCAACCTACAGAATAAACATGCTTACTTTCAAACGCATCTTTTTGATGATTCACAAATATGGCATAGACATTTGGGACATATAAATATCAAAAACATGAACAAATTGGTCAAAGGAAATCATGTACTTTGTTTACTCTGAATGAATTTCACTCAGTTGACTATTGCTCAGCATGTCTCCAAGGGAAGCAACATAAAACCTCCAATAAGCCTAAGCTTGTGAACATAAACAATACTCTATTGAAGTTACTTCATATGGATCTGTTTGGGCCAATTCACACCATGAGTATATACAAAAAGCAGTATTTTTTATGATCATTGATGATTTTTCTAGGTGCACATGGATCTTCTTTTTATTCTAAGAATGAATCATCATAAATAATTAAAGACTTTATCATTGAAAATGAAAATAAACAGGCTTAAAAGTAAAATCAGAAGTGATAATCGCATAAAATTCAAAAATGATGATTTAAGATCATTTTATACTAACAAATGTGTTGCTCACTAACTTAATGCAGCTAGAATTCCACAAAAAATAGAGTAGCTAAGAGAATAAACAAAACACTAATTCAGGTAGCAAGAACCATGTTAGCTGATGCTAAAATGCTAATCATCTTTAGGGCAGAAGCAGTTAACATAGCCTGTTATGTACAAAATAGAACTTGATAGTAAAAGAGAGCAATAGAAAACCTTATGAATTTCTATTTCATGGAAAACCTTTTTTGTCTAGTTCTTCAAATCTTTTGGTTGTCCTGTCTTAATATTGAACACTAGTGATCATCTAGGAAAGTTTGCGCCCAAATTTAGTGAAGGATTCTTTGTAGGATATTCATCAACTTCAAGAGAATTTAAAATGTTTACTCCTAGATTCTACATAATTGAAGAAGTTGTAAATATTGAGTTTAGTAAGCATTCATTTCCTAAGTCATGAAATGGTCCTGATTGGTTGTTTGATATTGACTCTCTTACTAAATTATTTAAGCAATTTAATATGTCAACTGTAGATAATTAGTAAGGAACTAGAACTGAAGTTACTGAAGTTGTACAAGATTATTTCCAAATGATTCCCTCATTATCTACTTATGTGCAAGCTCAAGAAGTTCCAATACAAGTTGATTGATTTAGAGAACCACATATTAATAGTACTTAAACAGACTATTGTCCTAGTTCAATGCCTATAACTTCACCTTATACCAACACTTGAAGTTCAACACCAAGGATCTGTCCCAACATATGTTGATGGTGAAGTGAATCCAAATAAGGATACTATTCAGAGTGCTTCCATTAAGAGGTTTAACATTATGAAGCTTATGATTATTCCCATGACACTCCCACATATTTCAATCTAGAAGATGCTACACACCAAGCTGAACTGGACATTTCAAATCTTTATGTATCAATTCAGGTAGAAGTAATTCCTACTTCTATAATACACAGAAATCATCTAATGCCAAATATCATTGGTGATCTTAAAATAAGTGACTAGAAGCAAGTCAAGTGCTGCCAAAATTTGTCTTTTCTCCTGTTTTCTATGTCAAACTATCCCAAAGAACATCAAGAAAGCTTTTCAAGACAATAGATGGATAGAGTTATTGAAGAAAAAGTTGCTTCAATTCAAAAAGCAAAAAGTATGGCAATTGGTTGACCTTCCTGAAGGATAGTATCTAATTGGGACCATGTGGCTATACAGAAACAAGATTGATAATAGAGGCATTGTCATTAGAAATAAAGCAAGATTGATAGCCTAGGGTTACACTCAAGAAGAAGGAATAATTATGATGAAGTGTTTGCACTTGTTGCTAGACTAGTCATCTTTTCTCCTTGAATATAGATACGAGAGAGGAAAGATTAATAGGACAATATTCAAAAAGAAGAAAGGTCATGAGATGTTGCTGGTTTAAATCTATGTGGATGATAATATCTTTGGCTTAACAAACAAGCAACTCTGCAAAGAATTTGAAGATCTCATGTAGTTCAATTTCTAAATGAGTGCTATGGGGGAACTCACATTCTTCCTAGGGTTATAAATACAACCAATAACAAATGAAATCTTCATTAACCAGCCAAAGTATATGGACTCAATGTTGAAGAAGTTCCACTTTGTAGATTGTCAGTCTATTAGAACTCTTGTCGATACTCAAATGAAAAAGGGTCCATATCTCGATGGAAAATCTATTGATCAAACTCGCTATTAATAAATGATAGGATCTCTTATATATGTCATGGCTAGTAGACCAGACATTATGTTTGGAGTATGCATTTGTGGTGGATATTAGGCAGATCCTAAGAAGTAACATGTTAATGTTGTCAAAAGAATATTCATATATTTCAAGTGAAAACCTGCATGTGGATTATTGTATCTAAAGGAAGGAAAATTCAATCTGTATGCCTATATAGATAGTAATTATTGGGGATGCAACTTCAGCCGGAAGTCCACATCTAGTGGTTGTCAATTCATTGGTCCAAGAAAGCAGACAAACGTGTCAGTTTCTACTGAAGAGGCTGAATATATCCCGCTTGCTATTCTCAAGTTCTTTAGATTCAAAACCAAATGTTTAAATGGTTTCAACTTTTTGCACACACCTATACACATAACAAACAATCCGTTTTAGCACTATAAAACAAAACATATTGAATAAGATATTATTTTTGAGAGACCGTGCTAAAAAGGAGATAATTAAGTTGATACACGTCCGTACAGACAATCAACTTGTTGATTTTGTTTACTAAGACATTTGAACATAGCCTGTTCGAAATATTGGTTCAAGCAATAGGCTTGATTAACATTGAATAAAATGTATATATATTTTTCACTCTCTTTTTGTTAATTAATAACACTTGTTGCTTTTCATTATTGTGACATCTGTCACTATCAGGTCCGTTAATTGACTCGAAGCTCGTTAACCTTCCTCGTGTATTTATTATCTTTGGGTAATTAATTCGTTTTCGAACCGAACCTTGACCTTATTGTTGAGCACGCTGACCTAGTCTTATAAAATGGTGATCGAAATAATTAAATTCAAATCTTTTTATTAATCTCTATTAATATAATTATGGGTAATATTATTATTATATCCTCGTGTGCGCGCTGACCCTAATCTTATAAAATGGTGACTAAAATGGTGATTTTATTAATCTCTTTAAATTCAAATCATTTTTGTAACACCCAGAAATTTAAAAAGAAAAGAAAGAAAAGCAAAATAACCCAAGTCAAGGGGTTAAAGTTGTACAAGGGGAAAAGTTTAATATAATTTTGTTCAAAAGGTGGTATGGCCGCCCCATACCTATTGTACTATCATCTTCATCACCTTTTAGAGCGTGAAAGCTGGGTTTCTCTCGTGTTTAGAGAGAAGAAGAAGAAGATTGGTTTAAGGTTAATTTTCTCATGCTTCAGATTGTTTTCGGTTGTGTTTCAGCCTTTGGGTATGTGATTATGTGTTTGTGTGTGTTCGGTTGTGTGTTCTTGGTGTGTTTAGGTGTTGAACTCCGGGTGCCTTTGAGTTTGGAGAAGTTTTGCTCTAAGGTTGCTGCAGGTGAGTTCTAGATCCCAGTCTTAATGTTTTTAACTTGTTTTGGGGCTAAGAATGCATGTTATGAACTTTTTATGATATTCAAGTGTACTCGTATGTGTGTATGCGCCCTGCTTTGGGTGGGTGGGTGTATGTTTGGGATTGTTTTAATGATGTTCTTGGTTGTATGCCTGTTTTTGATGCTTAGTATGTTAGAATAAGACTAAGAACATGTTAGTATGAGATTTGGCGTCAGAATTTAGTGCAAATAGGATTTAACCCTACCCATGCGCCCACATAGTGCTCATGCGCCTAGATTTCTACCCATGCGTCTAAGTGTGTGCCCATGCGCCTAAGTGCCCATGCGCCCACTACCCATGCGCCTAAGTGCCCATGCGCCCACTGCCCAGACGCCTAAGTTTGCCCATACGCCTAAGTCTTCCCATGCGCCTAGTTCCCTATGCGCCCAAGTGCCCATGCGTCTAAGTAAGGCTCATGCGCCCCAATAGTGCCCATGCGCCTAAGTGTTCATGCGCCTAAGTAAAGTTCATGCGCCCGAATAGTTATCATGTTTCCGCATAGTGCTCATGCGTCAAAATAGTGCCCATGCGCCTAAATGCCTTAGTAAATATTCTAAAATTTCTGGTAGAATGGAATTTAGAGGCTAAGACTTGGGATGTTTTAAGTGGTGATGTATGTTGATGTTGTGCATGTTTTGCCATGTTTTCTTTATGTTCCCTATTACGTATTATTACGTGCCTTTACGTGGTGTGTTTATGCTATGGTACGTAAAGTATTATGTAATAAAGCGAAAGATTAAAGATAATGAAAAGTTGAACGTGAAGAATGAATGAAAGTCTTGCAAGCAAAATTAAAGGAGGTTCACAACTCATTGAGGGGTTGGTAGCTCAACTGTGTGCGGTTTAGCTAACCTATGAGGATGCACACAGGGGTCTAATCCTTGTAATTGACCAAACATATGGGACCCTTTGTTGCTTGCCCCAGGTACTGGAGTCAGCTTCATGCACAATGTTAGGGGTCTATTTATACACTTCAGCCCAGTACCAGCTTCGTGCACAATGTTCGGGGTATAGCACATGGCATTGGTCCAGATGAAAGTGAAAGATAATAATGAATGAACGAAGCGTAGGATGCGTACGAAAATGAATGATGATGAAAGATAATTATGAATATTATCTATGTGTACATATGATGTGTGATCACTAATGAAAGTAAGGAAGACGGTTTTAAACGAAAGTCAGTATTTTTATTATAAAACTAGAACTCACTCGGTAACGATGACTTTTATGCGTTTTCAGTTGGCAGGTAATTGTTGCTGAGGGTGGCAAGAGGGTGAAGCTACTTGGCGAATAAAGGACTGGCATCCAATTTATGCAGAAATGATATTTCTGTGTTATAATGCAATTGTATTTTGTAATTTTGAACAACGATGTATTATTTGGCAGAAGTAATTGTTAATGCATGAAATAGTTTTTTGTTAAATTATTCCACTGCAAGGTTTTATTATTTTAATGAATTGTAATATGTTTTAAATACTATGTGCGGCGAATGTTCAACTATAAGCATTCTGGGAACGGAGCCTTACAAGTTGGTATCAGAGCCAAAGTTTAAGAGAAATGGGTAAATTATTTCAAAAACCTAAACTTAAACTGAAAATGGGACCAAGTGGAAGGATGCCAGCCCAAATAGCTACGTGCCATCAGGTAATTTCTTTAAATGTTAACTGGTACTATGTGTGCATGCTATTTGATTTATGTGCTCTTAGTAGATTTGGATACCGATGTAGTCATGATAGAAAGTGCTTGGGGTATGAAGAGTACAGTAAGGGGCTAATGACAACTGGCCACTGTAATTAGGGACTTACTATACTTGACATAAACTGAGTTATTACCTTGAATGACCATGTTGGTGTTTGAATCTTATAGTGTTTAGAGGATGGCTGGTGGTAGATCTTCGAAAGCTTCTTGAGGTGGAGGTCATGGTGGACGTGGTGCTGGACCACAGGTCACTAGAAGCAGGGCCAAGACTAGTGAAACGGCCCATGAGGAGCCCGAGACTCATCACCAGGAACGTGGTTATGAGAGTGCTAATCTGAGGGCCTCGGTGAAGGAAGCCGTTGTGGAGGAGGTTCATCAAGTCATGTAGACGATTCTGCCGTATTTGGTGAATGAAGTGATTAAAACGGTGAGGGAGGACGAGAAGAAAGAAAGGAAGAAGACCACCGGGGAAAGAGAGCAACCGGAAACTGAGACTGTTGTTTCTAGTGATGAAGATGAGGAAGAAGCTGGGCAAAAAACAACACGAGGCTATAACTATAGGACATTCCGGAGATGCAGGCCCCCGACTTTTGATGGCCATGGTAACGTTGCTGCTGCTCATCGGTGGGTGACGAAAATGGAGGCAATATTGGATATCAGCGAGTGCAGGGAAGACAAGAAAGTAAAGTTCGCTACTCACTCATTTGTAGACTCGGCCTTATGTTGGTGGGACAATTTTGTCCAGGCGGAGGGGAGCCGGGCAATTGGAAGGATGAAGTGGGATGAATTGAAGAATTGGTGATTGAGTTCTGTCCTCACAGGGAGTTGGATAAGATTGAGAGAGAGTTCCTACAGTTGGAGGCGGGAACCATGACACACCAACAATACACTACCAAGTTCAAAGAGATGGCGAGGCTGGTGCCAGATCAGGTGACCCCCGTGTCACGAAAGATTAAGAGGTACATTTAAGGTTTGCCGGAGAATATCCGTAGGCATATGATCGCCGCCTGGCCAAGTGCTTTTAGGTTGGTGGTTGATTTGGCGGGGAGGCTGTATGACGAGAGGGAGGTGGCAGTGGTGGAAGTGAGCAAGAAAGGTGGTGGTAATAGAAACGATAATGGAAAGCGGTTTTGACGTGGTGGTGTCGCTCCAAACAGCAACAACTCCAGGGTGGAATACCGGCGTGTAGCTACCTCTGGTGTGGGGTCAAAGAGGTGTGATAAATGCGGGAAGGAGCATACGGGAGAATGTAGGCGGGGATTGAATGTCTGCTTCAAATGTGGAAAGCCCGGTCAGATGGCCAGAGAGTGCAAGGCTGTAAGATGTTATAACACTGTGGCGAAGAGGGTCATATGAGTAGGCATTGCAAAAAGCCGAGGGTTGAGAGTTCCGGATCAAAGAAGACGACCGAAAATGAAGGGTACAGAGTGAGCGCCAGAGCTTTCACGATGACCCAGGAGGAGGCTAGGACAGACCCCGATGTTGTGTCAAGTACGTTTCTAGTAAACCAAACTCTTGCTTCTGTATTATTTGATTCTGGTGCTAGTAGTAGTTTTATTTATGCTGCTTTCTATGCTAATTTGCCTGTTAGAAGTAGAAGTATAGATGAGCCCTTCGATGTAGAAACTGGCATTGGTAAGTCTACAAGGAATTCTGTTTTGATAGAAGGTTGTGACGTAGAATTAGAAGGTCATAGGTTTTCTGCTAGACTGTCCGTGATGACCTTAGGCGAGTTTGATGTAGTCCTAGGGATGGACTGGCTGGCAGCCTATGAAGCAAATATTGTGTTCGTAAGAAGATGATCCGACTGACAGCGCCAGAGGAGAGTTTGGTGACAATCTATGGTGATCGAGTTACTACGGTTCCGAAGGTGATTTCGATGGCGGTGGCGGGGAAGTGCATGAAGCGTGGATGTAGTTCCTACCTGGCTTATATGAAGGATGTGGACACGCCAGTACCACAATTGTCCGATGTACCAGTTGTGTGTGACTTTCCTGATGTGTTCCTAGAGGATCTACCAGGCGTGCCACCAGACCGCGATATCGAGTTCCAGATTGAGTTGATACATGGTGTTCAACCTGTTGCTAAGGCACTGTATTTATTAGCTCCAACTGAGATGAAGGAACTGATGGTTCAATTACAAGAATTGTTGGATAAAGGGTTCATTCGACCGAGTATCTCTCCCTGGGGTGCTCCGGTCTTGTTTTTAAAGAAGAAGGACGGTAGTATGAGGATGTGCATCGACTACCGCGAGTTAAACAAGTGGACGGTGAAGAATCGATATCCCTAACCCAGAATTGATGACTTGTTTGATCAGCTCCAAGGTGTCAGTTGGTTTTCGAGAATAGATCTTCGATCTGGCTATCATCAACTGCAGGTAAAGGAGCAGGACATTCCTAAGACAGCTTTTCGCATGCGTTATGGACACTACGAATTACTCGTTATGTCCTTTGGATTAACCAACGCGCCAGCTACCTTTATGGATTTGATGAATCGGGTGTGTCGACCAATGTTGGATAAATCAGTGATTGTGTTTATCGATGATATCCTGTTATTCGCGGAGCGAGGAGGAGCATGTCGGACACATTCGGAGGTGTTGGAGACGCTTAGAAGAGAGAAACTGTATGCCAAGTTCTCCAAGTGCACATTCTGGTTGCGCAAAGTTTAGTTTCTGGGTCACGTGGTGAATCCCAAAAGGATTATGGTAGACCCGGAAAAGGTGGAAGGGGTGATGCAATGGAAGTCTCCAAAGACGCCATCCGAGATTCACAGTTTCTTGGGATTGGCGGGATATTATAGAAGATTCATCCAAGACTTTTCCAAGATAACTTCTCCATTGACCAAGCTGACCTGTAAGGACGTGAAGTTTGATTGGGGTGTCAAGAACAAGATAAGGCTTTTAAGAGCTAAAGACGAGGTTGACGCAAGCTCCAGTCTTGTCACTACCCGAAGGAAGTGAAGACTTGGTAATCTATTCATATGCTTCTTACTCGGGGTTGGGTTGCATGTTGGTGCAGCAAGGAAAGGTTATAGCTTATGCATCCCGACGATTGAAGGTCCATGAGATTAATTACCCTAGTCATGATTTGGAGCTAGCGGCTGTGGTCTTTGCATTTAAGACCTGGAGGCACTACTTATACGGGTCGAAGTGCACTATCTTCACCGACCACAATAGCTTGAAGTACTTCTTCGAGCAAAAGGATTTGAATATGAGGAATAGGAGATGGTTGGAGCTTATCAAGGATTATGATTGTGAGATCCATTACCATCCGGGCAAGGCCAACGTAGTGGCGGATGACTTTAGCCGCAAGGAGAGACCCAAGCCAATCCGGGTGAAAGCTTACCAGTTGGTGATGACCCCCGATGTGATGACACAGGTCAAGGAATTCCAAGATGAGGCATTGAAAGAAGATCGCCTTAACTCCGAAAGGATGAGAGGTCTAGTCGCGGAGTTGGGTGAAAATACTTTTGGATTTAGAACCTGTTTTGGACGGATGTGAATCCCTCGTTACGGAGATCTATGAGGGCGAATCATGGATGAAGCTCATAAGACTTGATACTTCATTTATCCCGGTGCTACAAAGATGTATGAAGATATGAAGAAAGATTATTGGTGACCGGGTATGAAGCGCGAGGTAGCGGAGTATGTGAGTAAGTGCCTTACTTGCTTACAAGTGAAAGCGGAGCAACAAAAACCGTACGCTAAGATCCAACCTTTGGATATACCCGAGTGGAAGTGGGAGCATATCGCCATGGACTTTATCACGAAGCTACCATGTACCGCAAGGGGGTATGATGCCATATGGGTGATAGTGTACCGCCTGACGAAGAGTATGATGCCATGGTGTATCGGTGTCTATTGTGTCTAACCGTGACACCCGGTTCACATCCAAGTTTTGGAAGAGATTTCACGATGCAATGGGGACGAGGTTACATATTAATACGGTTTACCATCCTCAGACAGATGGTCAATTTGTAATAACTATTCAGACACTAGAAGATATGCTTCGGGCATACGTCATTAACTTCGAAGGAAGATGGGACGAACACTTACTGTTAGTTGACTTCTCATACAACAATAGTTATCATGCTAGCATTGGTATGCCGCCATATGAAATACTATACGATAGGAGGTGTAGAACGCCCGTATGCTGGGGTGATATTGGACAGAAGGAGTTGGGGAGTATTGAAGTGATCGAGGCTACGACTGAAAAGCTGGAAAAGATCAAGGCCTTTATTAAAGCAACGAAAGATAGGCAAAATTCATTGATCGAGTTAAAATAATTCAAGGTTTAATTGATCTAATTTTGTGATTTTACATCATCGTCAGTATGGAACGAAGTTACTTTGAGTTTGTTTTGATGTGTAGGAAAAAGGAGCTTAAGGAAGCTTATTTTAAGGTGAATAAGCACAACTAAGTTTGGTGAAACATGAAGAGTATGGAAGAAGCGGGATGGATATCGGAGCCCGAGAAGTGAAGAAATGCAAAAACTAAAGGTTCTAGACCATGGTAACTTAAAATGGGCATAACATGGGCTAGGAAAAGAGTTACAGGGCCCACAACCTGCCAACGGAAAGCTCGTGAAAAGTTACATGTGAAAATCAAATTTTTATAGGGTCCCGGTGTATCATACGCTGCCCTGGGCGTATCATACGCCGGTCGGCGTATTGGCGGCGTATTTATGGGCGTATTTGACCAAAATTTCAGAAAGTTGGGCGTAGGAAAGCTGAGGGGGGCGTATGATACGCCGCCCTGGGCGTATCATATGCCGATGGCTAAACTAACACCTGGATTTTATGGAATTTCAAGTTTATCTAAGCTAAAACAACCCTAATTCGATATAGAACTTCTTAGAGACGAAAAGTGATGAACTTTAGGTGTTTATTGGTGTTCTAAGGCTCCCCAAATCATCCACAAACATTCTCCAAGTCAAGATTGAATATTGAACAAAGATGATGCGTGGCTAGGTTCTCTTGATTGCATTCGGGAGTACGATTCTTGTAAAGTGAGACGATTGGTATGATTGATTAGGTTTTTGTATTAAAAATTGATCTATTGAATGCAACATTATGTTTTGATTGATTTAAACAAGTTACTTATAAATAAAGTTGTTTGCTTGATTATCAGTTTTTCGGTTTCCTTGCATCGTGAACTCATTAAGATAAGTAGGCAACGTGATATAAGTGAATTGGTAACATTGTAAATGAACGAGTCTTAAAAAATATTCCTTTGTTGTCACTTTAATCAAAAGCTAAGATCTTGAAGTATTGTTTTTTACAAACCCAAATTCAAAAGTACCAATTGTTGATCTTGCAGAACTAGAAACCCGGATGTGATTGTTTTTCGTTATTTAATTAAGTTCGTCATAAAGTTTGTTGCTTTATGCAATTGTGTTCCTTAATCCATTCCAAGTTTAAATTTTTATTTATAAAGTTTGACTCTTTTAGTTAATCGACTCAAGTTAATTAAACACTTTCCATATATTCCCTGAGGAGACGACCTTACTTACCCCTGCACAATAAAGGTAGCTAGGACCGATAAATTAAATTGTTTTTGATCAAGTCTCGACAACCAGATCAAAATGGCGCCGTTGCCGGGGAATTAGTGCGCTTAGTGTTTAATTGTTTTTATTATCTTTTCTTGAATACTTATAAAAAAACCCAAAAAGATTTTATTTTTCTGTTTTTCTTTTTAATTTGTTTTCTTGTTCAGTATTACGCAAGGTATTTTTGTGTTTTCTTGTTTGCAGGTAACCGCTACGTTAATGCATACAAGATTTTCAGGAACGACCTCACCATTGCACTTTGATCCAGAAATCGAGAAGAATTTAAGAGGGAATTGCGTGTTTCACAAAGCATCAACTTCAAGGATTTCTCAAATTCGTGGTCAAACAAGATCTGAAGAAGGTACATCATCAGCAACAGATCAACGGATTTTCAATAGACTTTCAAGGACACCTTAAAGTAGCAATTCAAGAATGATGAATAATCCGGAAAATCAAGGCGGGCCACAACCTAATCCACCTATGGGAGACATCCCACTACCCATGTTTCCTCCACCTGATGATCCTCCACATCAACCACAAACTGTGCAACCTCAACCTCAGTGGCTGATCTCTGTGAATCAAGGGGTACAAAACCAACCTCCTCCCATGAATTTCCAACCAATGCCCAATGTTTGGATCCGTAATCCAATTTTTCAGCATAAGGAAGGTAGTCATCACAGTCGTGATCAGTCGAAGGAAGCCATCATACAGCTTATGGGGATGAGTGGATTGATGATCAAGTTAATATGGAAAGACCAAACAAACATGATTTTGAGGATTATGGGGACCAATCGAGCTATCAAAATCATCAACCAAATCAGGATCATGGTGGCTATGCCCAACCACCCATTCGCAACATTGTTGGAGGTCAACCTTTTAATGGCTTACCTGCCAATCTAGGAGCACAACATCATGTACCAGCACATGGTGTGGATAGTCACTTTCGTCCCACCATTGCTATCAATTCATCTCCCATAGTTTCACCGACATAAAGGGGGCGAGCTTTTGAAGTTCGACTACTATGTTTAGGAATTCTACCTCACCTCCATAGTATGGCAACTGAAGAATCGTATTTGCATATATCCGAATTCGAGGTGTCGTCTAGCACCATTGTTGGCCAAGGCTTCTCACCAGATGAAGTTAAATTGGTGCTATTCCAATTCACCCATAAAGACAAGGCCAAAAAATGGTTCCTATCTCTACCATTGGCAAGTATTTATACATGGGTACAAATGCAACAACAATTCTTGGATGAATACTATACTTCGCAACGGACAAGTGATGCAAGGCGAGTCATTTGAGGATTTACATAACAATCAGGTTGAAGCTTTTCACCAATTCAAGGAAATGCTAAGAACTTGCCCACATCATGGCATAGCTAAGTGGGAGTTGATTTCAACTTTCTATGATGGATTATCACCAGATGATGCAAGATATGTAAATTCCACAAGTGCAGGAACATTTACCTTAAACCATGATGATGATGATTGGGATATTCTTGAAAGGATGAGTGTGATCTCCAAGAAGCGTGCACAATCGAGTCGAAGGTCGAGGGGTCAAGTGTAAAGATGGTGAATGATTATATGGCCATGGATAAAACTGTGGTTTTAGAACGAGAATTGCAAGCCTCAAGGTTGGAAAGAGTGGTGTGGCACACATATTTAGTGAATAGGACGTATGTGGCACGTGCAATTACATAGGCCACACCTTGGATACATGCTACTTGAATTTAGGGAAGAGTGAAGAAGTACATTAATTACAAGGCCAAGGAGAAACGAAGACATATGACATGAATTCCAACACCTATCATCCCGGTCTTAGAAATCACCCAAATCTTAAATATGGTAATTCTACTAACCAATTGAATCCTCCTTTTCAGGTACCAATTCAAGGATGCAACCAATATCAAGGCCAACAACAAAGCTACAATCAAGGCGGCTACCAAAGGAATAACTACAATCAAGGGAATTACCAACAAGAAGATCAATACCAACAAAGGAATCAACAACCGCAACAAGAGACTTCTACAAGTAATGGAAATGTTAATGCAATCCTTGCCGTGATTCAAGACCTTGCAAAGGAGATGAAAGAGTTCAAGCAATTCAAAGAGGTGCAAGTAAAGACCAATAAGGCCACTACAAAGCAACTAGGACAATTAGCTGAACAATTGTCCGGACGGGAACAGGGGAAGCTTCCAAATGACACAACCAAGAACCCTCAACATCAAGCCTTCAAAAAACATGCACATAAACTCGGTTAGTATTGTTCCTAAATCTACATGTATTGATTATGATTTAACCTCTACTCCGCAAATAGTTGTAGTTAATAATAAGGAAGGTGATGAAGAAGAAGGAAGTGACACGGGAGAACCGAAACTTCCCATTCAAGTTGGGAAATTTAAAATAAAGAGTGCACTTATGGATCATGGAGCCAGTTTGAGCATCCTTTCTGGGAGCTTGTATGACCTGTATGACCTTGGTCCATTACATGAAACTAACAAAACAGTGGTGCTTGCTGATTCGACATGGAAACAACCCCGGGGGATGGTTAAGGATGTCATAATCAAGCTAGGAGAGTTCTACTACCTTGTAGACTTTATGGTGCTTGACTACGCACCGGTAAGGACAAATGAGCAACCAAATGTAATTTTAGGTCGACCATTCTTGGCAACAACCAAAACTCAAATCAATTGTTGAGATGGAATTATAAACATGACATTCAAAAACCGTAAGTTGTTCTTTAATGTGTTTTCAAAATCAATTACATATGTAGTTAACAATGATTGTTCAATATCAGATGCTACTAATGAGTGTTCTCCTCCTTACATTTCACATGTAAGCGAGGATATCACCAAGAATAATGGTTTTGATCCTTACAGGTTTGAGCTTGATAATATGGAAAATGTGGAGAATGTGAAGGTGGAGCCACCAAGGAATGAAAATCCGAGACGAAAGGTTAAGATGGGTAAACCACCGGATCATAAGAATTCAAGGATTAAAGAATCAATGTTTGGCCAAAGTTTGAGTGAACAAGAGACGCTATCAAGCCAAGAGAAGCAATTATATGAAAAGAAATTTCGAGAAAAGCCCTCAACACGACCACCATAAGTGGTCTCAGATAAGGTCTGGCTGAAGACCTAAAACTTAGCGCTTGCGGGAGGCAACCCAAGAACTTTGTGGGTGTGTTCACTAGAAACCCTCACGAGACTACAACTCGTCCACTCGGGTCTACCGAGGGGTTCAAAGGCTTGTTGCATATGCTAAATTTAATCGTGATTTCTACGAAAGTGAGTTTTACTTATTAGTTTGTGTGTTCTTTGTTTGCTTTTTTAGTTCAAGCATGCACAAGATGCATGCACTCAAGGGCGGGGAAGGGCAAGTCCCGTACTGAAAGCTCTCACTAATAATCAGGTCTATGTACTCCTTCCTTATCTTTCTTATTAATCATCACCATGTTTATTCATGTTTTAAAATAATACATTAGGGACAAATCTATCTCAAGTGTGGGGATATGGGGGAATTGAAGTGAAAGAAAATTTTGACCTTTTTGAAAAATTGAAAAATTAAGTAACTTTGAAAAACTTTGTAAGTAAACTTAAGTGTACATGGAACTCAAAATTTTGCATACATGGTTAATTGTTACTGGTTTGTGCACTTATGGATCCTTTGGCATGTTTATTTTGAAAATTGAGTAATACACCCTAATCATGAATCTTCATAAAAGTAGGTGAAAGTCCCAGGTGGTGTAACAAACCGATTGTAGATAACATACATGCTACACATTTTATTACATATTTCCATCGTTTCCGTGAGAGTTGAGCCTAATTGAGAGACTCATAGTATACTATGAGTTACTTTATTTCTTTGCATAAAGAAGGAATCCACTGTCTGCATCCGAGTTAGAACTCGTTTAATTGATACATATCAAGATCATAGACCAATGTGTGCATAAATATGATAGAGGCATTAGGATTGAACCATTTGTTTAAACCCTTCTTTTCAATTCCATACCAACAAAATATCCCTATAGATACCATGTTGAGCGCCAACTTGTCGTTTTAAGCAAAACAATAAACCCACAAGCCTTAGCCTTCTTATGGAACCTTAAGGGATGAAGTCCAATCCATAACATATTTGGAAGAGTCATGTCAATAATAGTTCAATAATAGCAGGTTTATTCTTGAAAAAAATAAAAAAAGAAGCTAAACATGAGGTCAAAATGACCAAATTATGCAGCAACAAATATAGTGTGAGAAACTGTACAAGTAGTGCAAGTAGAAGAATAAGAGTGAAAAATGAGACATCTATTGTCTTTGAATTGGATTTCATTCTCCGTTAGCCACTCTAAAATCCATTTCAATCCCACCTTAAACCCTAGCCTAACATTACCACCCAAGAAAGACCTTTTGATTTTTGTATTATATTGTGTCAATTAATGGTGTTTTGATTCATATATGAGCTTATGATTAGTATGTGCATTCATGGTTTGATAGCTCCATAAACACTAGTATATCATCACTAGTCCACAAAATAAACCAAGAGGAGTGTTTATTGTGAGGAATGTGAATGCATGAATGTTTGAAGGAAAAGGTAAGTATATGCCAACCAAAGAATTCAAATGCAAATAGTATGGAATTATTAGGTTGTGAATATTACATCATGAAGTCGAAAACTAAGCATGTATTGGGATCTTACTAGTTCAAGGTAGTGATAATGTGGCATGTGTGCCTAATTAGGGAGAAGTGTGAAAGTAAGTTTGTTTGAGGACAAACAAAAGGTTAAGTGTGGGGATGGGATCGAGTGATAATAATTCAAGGTTTAATTGATCTAATTTTGTGATTTTACATCGTCATTAGTATGGAACGAAGTTACTTTGAGTTTGTTTTGATGTGTAGGAAATTGGAGCTTAAGGAATCTTATTTTAAGGTGAATAAGCACAGGATGAAACCACGAGAACCAAATGCGCAGTTACCAAAAGATGCAAAATGGGAAACCGAAACTAAGTTTGGTGAAACATGAAGAGTATGGAAGAAGCGGGATGGAAATTGGAGCTCGATAAGTGAAGAAATGCAAAAACTGAAGGTTCAAGACCATGGTAACTTAAAATGGGAAAATTGGGCTAGGAAAAGAGTTATGGGGCCCACGACATGTGAACGAAAAGATCGTGAAAAGTTACATGTGAAAATCAAAATTATAAAGGGGCCGGGCTTATGATACCCTGCCTTGGGCATATCATACGCCGGTCGGTGTATTAGCGGCGTATTTATGGGCGTATTTGACCAAAATTTCAAAAAGTTGGGCGTAGGAAAGCTGAGGGGGGCATATGATACGCCTCCCTGGGCGTATCATACGCGGTGGCTGAACAAACACCCGAATTTTATGGAATTTTGTAGATACATGATGTTCCTAGTTTATGTACTTAAATGTAAAAGTCTTTCATGTCTTACATATGTGTAATGTGATGATGAAAAGAAATATGTTATATGTCTTGATGTTTAATTGTCTTTAAATATTTCATATTATTAATGTCATATATATCATATATAGGTTTGAGGTTCTTGTACATAGTTCTTAGTCAATAATGATTAAGTAATGTGTTCAACTTAGTCGGGTGATTATTCATGCTAATGGACCACAGTTATGAACCATACAAATGAATATATCATGCTTACGGATCACTCGTATGACTGAGACATAAGATTGACTTAGTCGCACGACTGAACCTCCAGTCGTGCGTATGAATCAACCGCATGAGTCAGCCGCACGACTGAACCATGATGGTTCAGTCGTACGAATGAAAACTACAAACCTATAAATACCACATAATTCGTGGAAAAAGAAAACACTTTGAAAGAGACTTCGAATATTCATAACCCTAGCCGTCCAGAGCGTCCTACAATCCAACTTCATAGTTCGATCTTGATCGATTCCTACTCATTCTTAACGTTAAGTTCATTGTTATATCGATCAGGTTATCGTTCTCACTAATTAAATCGCCAATCAAATAGGATTCCACACTATTTGATCTGGTTCACGCAGAATTCGTTAGTACTCCGTACATACACGGTCCTAACAAGTGGTATCAGAGCTTTGGCTCGTGATTTTGCGTTGGATTCGATTAGTTTTGGTGTTATAAACCTACGTTTTAAATCAAAAGAGTCACCACTTTGCTTCAAAAGGCGTTTTCAACGTTTGCATGCATTAAAGTCTTATTTTTCATTATACGGCAGATTAGGGTTCCTGGGAAACTCGTATTTTGCGTCAAAGTGTCAAAATATTCGATTTTACAAACACAACAACCTTCAGTCGCACAATTGGGCCATTCGTACGATTGAACTCAATCGTATACTCCATCCGTACGACTGAACTCATTCATATATACTCTTCACACAACTGAACTCAGTCGTGTCTCTCATTCGCACAGTTAAACAACTCTAGTCGTTTGCTTTCATTCGTCTTGTTCATACGCACAACTGAATTCAATCGCACGATTTAATTCATTCGCATCCTTCATTCGCACGAGTGATCCATACTCATAGCCCATTCGCACGAGTGAAACTATCCTGTTCTAAAAGTACCAAGGTTAAAGCAATGGAAGACCAATTTGCTACTTTTACTGCTAGAAAGGAATCCCACATCCAGAACCTTCTACTTCTGGAGAATGAGATTGGAAATAATAATAAACCGCCAAAGCTGTTAACGTTAGATGAATATCCACAATGGAAACAACGGGTTTGAAATCTATTTAAATGGAATTGACCCAAATCTTTGGACATCCATTGAGACGGGTTATACGGTACCAGTTAGTGTATATGGAGTCATGTTGACTTTGGGAGGAATCAGTGAAGCTCAGAAGATTCTATTTAATGCTGAAAAGAAAGTATATGCCTTGTTGACTCAGTTGATACCTAAGGACATCTTTCATCAGTTCTCTGAGAACAAGCATGCTAAATAGTTATGGGAGACATTAGAAAAGAGATATGATGGAAACGCAACTCTCAAATCACTAAAGGCTAAAGCTCTCAAAAAGGAATTTGATAATTTCTCTTCGATAGGGAATGAGAGCTTGGATGATATTATTGACAGATTCTACAATCTGATGAGTGAGTTGCACACTCATGGTGTGACAACATCTGTGGAAGATAAAGTTTCAAGCTTTGCTGATGGTTTTCCTGATAAATGGGATTCATTTGTGTCTAATCTGAGACAAAATGACATTCTTCCGATGCTAGACATAACTGTTTTCATCTTGAAATTAAGGGAGGAAGAACTGCAAATGAAATACAAGTCAAAGAAAGGATCCTATGTTTGGAATCCTTCACTTTACAACTCAGTTCCGACTCCAGCTGTTTCAGGAGCACCATTACAAACAACATTCGTGTCTAGTTCTTCTGCTCCTTCACAAAACAGTGCTTCAGGAACCGAAACGTCAGGGTCTTCTAGAACCCAATACATAGTTCCTGAGGCAAATACTACAAAGTTGAAGATTGAGAATCTCGGTAATGTCATAGTGGAACTTTCTAAGGAGGACATGGATCTTCTAGCGGCTGTTGTACAATCTTATGATGGTTTAGTTGCCGGTAAGATTGGAAATTGTCATCTTGCACATGAGGATTACGAGCAAGTTCATGAAAATAAGCTAGAAAGAATGGAAATAATGTGGGCCTTCGCTAGTGCAGTCAGAAGAGCAAAGAAGTTTGTCAAAAAGACGGGGCAAAATCTAGTTGCCACTAAAGATACGACTTTTGGTTTTGACAAAACCAAAGTCACATGTTTCAACTGTGGTAAAAAAGGGCATTTTAAACATGAATGTGTAAAGCCCAAGAAAACTGGAAATGGAAACCCATTTCCTACATTCAACCGTCAAGACAAAGACATGATTGGAACTACTTCTTCAAGTAAAGAGACAAAGGCTCTGACTGCTCAAGGTGATGAAGGGCAAGACAGATCCTTCCACTTTGTCTCTCCGAGTGAATCAAATATTGCCTTTGTCGATGCACTGGATGATGAATCTACTAGTGAAAGTTAGATCATAGCTGAGCAAGCGATGTCATATACCGAAGAAGCTTTGAATGTTGTAAATCACTTGGTTGAGGAAGAGCTCAGAGCAACAAACTCAAAATCTCTAGTCAACGAAGATTCTGATATAACTTTGATGGCTGATTCGTCTGATTCCTCATAGGTAAGTTCTAAAGACCAATTATTTGAAAAACATGCTTGTACTGAATGTGATAAATTTAGAGAAAGCATTGATTTAAAATTTGCTAGGTTATTAGAACATAATGATAATCTAGTAAATGATTTACAACTCTGCACTGAAGCAAATCGTATTTTAAAACAAAATGAGTGCAGCTTCCAAGAAAAGATAGAACTGTTAGGGAAACAACTAAGGGAAACCGAGGTTGTTGCATTAAATCAATCAAATGACATCAAATTCTATCTAAATTATTTGGAGGAAACTAAGAAAGCAAAAGCAGTTTTACAAGTTGAAGTTGACTCTTTAAAACAAAAACTGCACAGTTTGACAAGTTCTTCTCACATTGTTCACAACCTTGTGAAAGAACGAAATATAGGGGAAGGTCTTGGTTATAAGGTTGTACCGCCACCACATGAATTCCTTTTGAACACTAAATGTAGACCAATTAATAATAACCCTGTAAAGGATCATGTGGTGTCTACTCATCTGGTTAGTGATCCAGATTCCATGGGTCAACCTGTGAAATCTGTCACTAAACAGAAGGATTCTTTTTGGAATCAACAAATAATATACCTGTTGAGAATATGGATGCTAAAAGTGAAATGGTTAAATCAGGGTCCGGTTCACAAAAGTATATTGCTGAACCTAAGAGGAATAATCCAATGAACCTTAAACGTGTTAATCATTAAAATCCAAATAAAATGAAAATGAAAGATGTTCAAAATGTTAAAACAATTAAGTTTGTTAAAGAAGGTGAAACATCTAAAAAGGAAGAGTCTTCATCGAAACCCTGACCAAACTCAACCCCACTTCATAACATTCCTCAATCTGTTGAAGGAAGATCCTACTATAGTTGTGGAAGACGAGGACATATCTCTCCAAATTGTCCTTATTATCAGACACCTAAAAAGAAAATTTCACTTTTTGATGAAAAACAAAGATTTTCTGAAACTAGATTTAATGTGTCACCTAAGGTTACACCTAAGATTATTAGTGAACCTAAAGTTCAAACCATAAGTCAGTCGTCTGTTTACCACAAACAGGCCTTACACAAAACTTGGTTATAGAAGATAAAATCAAGTAATTTGTCTCATAATGAGAACAAGAAGAAGAAGAATGTGCCCTCATCCTCTGACGGAGAGTGGGCTGAGTTCGTGATGTGTGATTCCTCTGGGTCACCCAAGCCAGTTAAGGCTTGGGTCCCAAACCTGAACTAATCATTTCCTTTGTATGTGCAGGGTGTCCGCTACAGCGCTATCACTAATACCTGGATTATTGATAGTGGGGCGTCCAGGCACATGACTGGGAATTTGTCTCTTCTTTTAACGTCAAACAAATTAAAAGGGGACATGTATCATTTGCTGGGAATAAAGAAGGTTACATCACCGCTCAAGGCGAAGTGGGAAAGGAGAGAGTGAAGTTTGACAAGGTCAACTATGTTCAACAACTACAGAACAACTTGTTTTCAGTCTCCCAGATCTGTGATAAAGGATTCAAAGTTGTGTTTGACAACAAGAAGTGCTACATGTTCAAAAAGGATAATGTTATCTAGGAGGATAAAGTTCTAATGTCAGCTTCAAGATATAATGATCTGTATGTCTTGGATCTATCAAAAGCCTCCACAAATGAGACCATCGTGCAATGCTTCTTGTCAAAAGCAACAAAGAGGGATTCAATCTCCTGGCATAGGAGAATGGGACACATTAATCCTAGGAAGATGAATCATCTGGTATAGAATGATTTAGTGAATGGAGTAACTGTCAAGAATTTCCAGCTTCTGGATTTTTGCGTAGCATGTAAGAAAGGGAAACAGACCAAGAAGTCTCACAAAGCAAAGATAGTTAATTCTATCGATATTCCTCTCGAGCTTCTACACATGGATCTGTTTGGACCGGTAAGCAAGAGAGTATTGCTGGAGATCTATACTGCCTTGTAGTAACGGATGATTACTCAAGATTTGCTTGGGTGATGTTTCTGAAATCCAAATAATAGACTTTTAAATCATTCAAACATCTAGTAACTACTTTGGAATCACTCTACAAGCTGAAAGTAAGGCAGATTCGATCAGGCAATGGAATAGAGTTCAAAAATCAGTGGATGGAGGCATTCTGTAGAGAAAAAGGAATTGCACATCAATTTACGACTGCCTACACTCCACAGATGAACGGGGTTGCTAAACAAAAGAATCTTAGCTTGATAGAGACAGCAAGAACAATGTTAGCTGACTCTAAACTGCATCTTCAATTCTGAAATGAGGCAGTGACTAATGCATGCTATACTCTCAATAAAGTCTTAGTGTTCAAACGTCATGGAAAAACATGCTATGAATTGCTCTAGCAACGTAAACACAACTTGGAGTATTTAGAACCATTTGGAGCACCGTGCATGTTGTTGAAGAAAACTCAGACTGGGAAGTTTTGTGAGAAGGCAGAAGAAGGTATCTTTCTCGGATATAGTATACCAGACAAGAGAGTTTATAACAACTCAACGCGTTGTGTCAGGTAGAAGTGTGATGTAATGTTGATGTCCAAAGATACACCACACCCCCTGCTGGAAAAGGACCTTCCTTCTTCTTTGACTATGATGGATTTTTCAAATCCTTCAATCTACCGCCTTTTCATCCCGATAATGAGTTATCTGCTTGAATGATGTATGATGTTTTGAATACTCCTCCACTAGACCCAACTTCATCGGTTCAATTAGATGATACTTCTAGCCCTTCAGGGGAAGAGCTTGAAGTAAGTGATTCTTCCTTTGATGATGAGACAGTTGAGACTGCAAATGCAGACTAGGAGGAACAGGTTGCCTCTAATGAAAGTACACATGCATCTGATCTTGATGCCACTAACACTTCTGAACCTCATACTCCAACCGCCACGGATACTGAACCCGGGATTCAAAATTTGGACACTGAAGTTGTTGTTCCCACCACTCTCGGATCTCGAATTAATGTGTATCATCCTCTGGACAACATCACTGGGGTGTTCTATCAGGAGTTCATACACGAAATTAGCTATACTCAGCTAATTATGCCGCACTCATGGAAAAAGGTTATCTACACGATGGTGCTTATCGATGTTTTGTGTCTCAATTTGAGCCAAAATATGTAAGTGAAGCCTCAAACGACGAGGCATGGGTTAGTGCTATGCAAGAAGAACTCCTACAGTTCAAGAAGTTAGGAGTATGGATCCTTGTGGACAAACCAAAAGGTGCTAAGGTGATTGGCACTATATGGGTGCAGAAGTGTAAGAAAGATGACCAAGGGGTTATAATTAGAAATAAGGCTCGGCTTGTGGTTCAAGGGTTTCGACAAGTCGAAGGCATAGACTACAATGAAGTGTTTGCACCTGTGGCACGGATGGAAGCAATTCGAATCTTTCTAGCTTATGCATCATACATGAAGATTAAAGTTTATCAACTAGATATGAAAAGTGCATTTCTTCATGGTGAAATTCGTGAAACAGTGTACGTCAGCCAACCCGAAGGATTTGAGGATCCGTATCATCAGGATAGAGTCTATAAATTGAACAAGGCTCTTTACGGGCTCCATCAAGCCCCTAGAGCCTGGTATGATCATGTAACACCCCAAAAAGTCGAAACGAGTCATTAAGGATAATGGGCTTAATTAATGTGTATTTAATAAAAGAGGGGAAATGGGAAATTGGGTTTATGGGCAAGAGCCTAATTGATTAAGGCCCATAATCAGCCCTTAACCAACCCAAATCAGCCTCCATCTCCATCATTTGAACCCTAGCTCCCAAAATTCGTAGAGAGAGAAAGTAGAGAGATAAAGTGAAGGAAACTCAAGATTTGAAGCATCCAAGGTTAAGAGATTGAAGATCTGGGTGTTGAAGCATCAAGACCTAAGAAAGAAGCAACAAATCCAGGTAAGAATCGACCTCTAAACCCTTCTGTAGATCAAACCCGGATTCTAGGGTTTTGGGTTTTGAAAAGTTGCAAATAATCGCATAAAGGTCACATTTTTACGTATGAAAACATATATAAAGCTTAGATTTAACCTCATGGATGGTAAACTAAGTGATTGGACGTCAAAAGTTATGATTTTGGGTTAAAAACGGTCTGGTTCGTAATTTTTATGCGATCTGCGAAACTGCATATGCATCCAGCGAAATTGTATATTCAATCAGCGAAACTATGAGGACTTCCTGCAAAACTATAGTTTCGCAGGTAGTTTCGCAGACATGGTTTTCCAACGAAAGTTGGGCGAAACTGGCAGCGCAGATGCCAGCGAAACTGCCAGCGAAGTTGCCAGCGAAACTAGCAGCAAAACTGCTGGTGAAACTAGCAACGAAGCCGTTGGCGAATCTAGTTGCGAAATTACTGATCTTGCAGCGAAATTAGCAGTGAATTTAGAAAGAAATTAACCCCTTTAAGTGTTAGCTTATCTGCAGGCTGTGTAGAGTGATCCTAGCCTTGTAAGCTTAGCCTAGAAGTTATTCGTGGTATCCAGGTGAGTTCTAGATCCCCTTTTTATAAGTTTTTCCATGTTTTGGGGCTATTATGCATACTAAATTTACGTTTTTAAATGACAAAGATTTTAAGGGGTTTTAACAGGAAGAACGATTTTTCTATAAGTAAATGTGCTATATAAATGTTTAAATATAAAAATTATTCGCGCTGACCTGGCAGCCCGGCCCCAGCCAGGGGCGTTGCCCCATGGACCCCACTAGGGGCTGCTGCCCCTAGGTCCCCGCTGTCAGGGGCTGCCGCCCCCGAACCCCCCGCTGTCTCGCGGTGGGTCGGTTATGTTTTATGATGACTAGTACTTGGTATGTTATGCACCTAATAAGTTAAGTATTATATATTAAAGTGGAAGATGATATTAATGAAAAGCGAAACTTAATGAATGTTACCCCCGGGCACGTTTGATGATGTAAAGTCTTGCAAGCACTATGATAGACTTCACTTATGTGAGTCTGATGTATGATGATGGATCTGTATTCATGAGCGGGCTATGTGCCTTGCAGTGTGGATCAACTGTCGGGGTTAGCTACCGTATTCATGTGTACTGACAGGGATTGGCATTTGTTGTCAATCAACATGGAGCTCTTGCTTTGTGCAATCTCGTTTATGATGAAAATGAAAGATAATGAAAGAATGAAAGATAATGAACATGCTTATTATGATGCAAGTTATGTTATGTACTATGATGTATGCATGGTCATTATATGAAGGATAAAGTTTATATTTTCTTATATTATTTAATACTAGAACTCACTCAGCGAAGCTGACTTTTATGCATAATAGTTGGCAGGTAAGTGCTGATGCTGAGGATGGCACACGGAGCTACTTGGGGAGCTATGGATGGCATTCCTATTTATGAAATCTTTATTGTAATTTAAGAACAAGTAATATATTTTGTTTGCAATTAAAGGACAAATGTATGAGTACGATATGTTTTCAAAGGTTTAAATGAATGTCTAATTATTTCCGCTGCAATGTTTTGTTATTAAACTGATTTTATGGTATGATTATCCAACTGTGAGGCTTTCCGGGAACGGGTAAACTATTTTCAAAACCTAAACTTAAATTGAAAATGGGACCGAATGAAGGATGTCAATCCAAGTAGCTACGTGCCATCAGGTAAAAGTTTCAAGTAAACCGGAATTATGTGCGTGTGCTATTTGTTTTATGTGCTTGTAGATTTGAATACTGATATGTGTTAGGATAGTGATTGCTTGGGACAGGAGGGTAAGGTAAGTGGTTAATCACACTTGACCACTATAATTAAGGACTTGACGTACTTATAATGATCTGAGCAATTATCTTGAATAACCATTTTGGTGTTTGAATCTTATTGGAATTAGTTATGGCTGGTAGAAAATCTGGAAAGGCAACCTGAGGAGGTGCTCGTGGCAGGCGTACTACTGAGCCACGTGTCACCCGGAGGAAAGCTAAAGCTCCCGAGACTGTTCATGAGGAGTCAGACCTCCATAGTCACCCGGAGGGGGAGGGATCAGCCACCCTCAAACCCACTGTGAAGGAGGCTATCGCTGATGAGGTCTACAATGTCATGCAAAATGTCTTACCCTCGGTGGTGACCGAGGTGATCAAAGCAGTCAAGGATGGA
This sequence comes from Flaveria ramosissima, assembly GCA_025215565.1. Lineage (NCBI taxonomy): Eukaryota > Viridiplantae > Streptophyta > Magnoliopsida > Asterales > Asteraceae > Flaveria > Flaveria ramosissima. The sequence goes on from CM046034.1 coordinate 15,235,920, forward strand.
GAGAAAGCTGAGAAGAAGGGGAAGGAAAGTGAGAAGAATTCAGGAAAGTCCACTGGGAGGACTGAGGAGTCTGAAGAGGAGCCATCAAACCCTAAGGTGGTAGTCCATGATGACGATAGTGATGAGGAGTCCGAGAGAGAAACTACTAGAGGGTGCAACTATGGGGCATTTCAAAGGTGCAAGCCCCCAACCTTTGACGGTAACGGCACTGCTACTGCCGCTCATCGTTGGGTTAGAGAGATGGAAGCGGTACTGGAAATTAGTGAGTGCCGAGAAGATCAAAAAGTTAAGTTTGCCACTCATTCCTTTGTTGACTCAGCGGAATGCTGGTGGGACAATATTGTCCAGGCTGAAGGGAAGCGATCGATAGCCAGAATGAAGTGGTCTGAGTTGAAGGAGTTAGTGCCGGAGGAGTATTGTCCCTATCGGGAATTAGACAAGATTGCAGCCAGATCGGGTACGTTTAGGTCTGTGGTGGATTTAGCTGGGAGGTTGTACGATGAGAGAGACCCAGTGCCTGTACAGAAGAAGGTGGAGAAATGGAATGGGAACATGAATGGAAATGTGAAGAGGTTCGGAGGTGATAACTTCCGGAGTGGAGAGAAGAGGATGGGGTTGAGGATCAGTCTGGGAGGCAGGGAAATACTGGTGAAGGAGGTACTTGTAGAAAATGTGGAAAAGGTCATTCAGGGGAGTGCAGAGTTAGGACGGGAAAATGTTTCAAATGTGGAGGCGAGGGCCACTATGCTAGGGATTGCAAGGTGGGGAAGTGTTACCTGTGTGGCGAGATGGGTCATGTGGGAAGAGATTGTAAGAAAGGAAAACCAGAAGGATCAGGAACGGTTCAAGCTGGAGATAAGGGAAGGGGTGACGGTTCAAAGGCGAAGGAGAGGGCATTCAACATAATCGCGAGGAGGCCAGGGCAGACCCAGAAGTAGTTTCAGGTATGTTTCTGGTAGACCATGAATATGCTTCTGTGCTCTTTGATTCTGGTGCTAGTAGGAGTTTTGTGTCTGCTGCCTTTTGTTGTTTGTTGCATGATAAGAGTAGAAAGTTAGATGAGCCTTTCTATGTAGAAACAGCCATTGGTAAGTCCACAAAGATAACTGAAGTGGTTGAGGATTGCTTGATTGATTTAGAAGATTGTAAGTTCCCTGCTAGGTTGCATGTTATGGCCTTAGGAGGTTTCGATGTGGTGTTGGGCATGGATTGGTTAGCTAGCTATGAAGCCAATATAGTATGTAGTAAGAAGATAATTCGTCTAACAGCGCCCGACAGTAGTTCTGTTACGGTTCGTGGAGATAAGGTGTGCTGTGTACCGAAGGTCGTGTCGATGATCACAGCTGAAAAATACTTGAGGCGTGGGTGTAGCGCTTACTTGGCCTATGTAAAAGATGTGGATGCACCAGAGCCACAATTATCAGACATGCCGGTAGTGCGCGAGTTTCCTGACGTTTTTCCTGAAGACCTGACCGGTGTGCCGCCTGACCGCGAAATCGAATTCCAGATCGATTTGCTACCGGGAGCACAACCCGTCGCTAAAGCACCATATCGATTAGCTCCCTCGGAGATGGTAGAACTGAGGGACCAGTTGCAAGATTTATTGGATAAAGGCTTCATCCGACCGAGTATCTCTCCATGGGGTGCTCCGGTTTTATTCGTCAAGAAGAAAGATGGTAGCATGCGGATGTGCATTGACTATCACGAGCTCAATAAGCTGACCGTAAAGAATCGGTATCCGTTACCAAGGATCGACGACCTGTTCGATCAACTTCAGTGTGCCAGCTGGTTTTCAAGGATAGACCTGCGGTCTGGTTACCACCAACTGAAGGTGAAAGAACAAGACATTCCTAAGACAGCGTTCCGTACGCGTTATGGACACTACGAGTTCCTCGTCATGTCCTTTGGTTTGACCAACGCGCCAGCTGCTTTTATGGATCTTATGAATCGGGTATGTCGGCCGATGTTGGATAAATCAGTGATAGTGTTCATTGATGACATCTTGATTTATTCAAAAAATAAAGAGGAACATGCCGATCATATTCCAGAAGTATTGGAGACGCTCAGAAGTGAGAAGCTATATGCTAAGTTCTCTAAATGCGCATTTTGGCTACGAGAAGTTTAATTTCTGGGTCATGTGGTTAGGATCAGGGTGGACCCTGCGAAGGTTGAAGCGGTGATGCAATGGGAACCTCCAAAGACGTCATCCGAGATTCGCAGTTTCTTAGGCCTGACAGGCTACTATAGGAGGTTTATCCAGGATTTCTCCAAAATAGCTTCTCCTTTGACTAAGCTGACCCGAAAGGACGTGAAGTATGAATGGGGTACTGATCAGGAGAACGCCTTCCTAGAACTGAAAATAAGGTTAACTCAAGCCCCTGTCTTGACGTTACCTTAAGGGAACGAGGATCTAGTAGTCTACTCGGATGCCTCGTATGCAGGATTGGGTTGCGTGTTGATGCAACGAGGGAAGGTGATAGCCTATGCCTCTAGACAATTAAAGGTCCAAGAGGCCAATTATCCTACCCATGATTTAGAGTTGGCCGCGGTGGTGTTTGCATTGAAGATTTGGAGGCATTACCTGTATGGGGTGAAGTGCACCATCTTCACTGATCATAAAAGTCTGAAATATTTCTTTGAACAAAAGGAACTCAATATGAGGCAGAGGAGATGGTTGGAACTGATCAAGGATTATGACTACGAAATTCATTATCATCCTGGCAAAGCCAATGTGGTTGCCGACGCCCTTAGCCGAAAAGGACGACCCGAACCAATTCGGGTGAGGGCTTGCCAGATAATCATGACGCCTGATGTTATGAAAAGAGTGAGGGAGTTCCAGGATGAGGCATTAAGAGAGGACAGAGTCAACTCTAAAAGGATGAAAGGATAAGTTTCAGATTTGGGGGAAAACACCCTGGGAGTTAGAACCCGATCTGGGCGAATATGGATCCCTCTCTATGGGGATCTGAGGGGGGAGATCATGGATGAGGCTCACAAAAATCGATATTCCATCCATCCCGGTGCCACAAAAATGTATCAGGATCTGAAGAAAGATTACTGGTGGCCGGGAATGAAGCGAGACGTGGCCAAGTACGTGAGCAAGTGCCTGACTTGCCTGCAAGGGAAGGCAGAGCACCAAAAGCCATATGAAAAGATCCAGCCTTTGGATATCCCTAAATGGAAATGGGAACACATCACAATGGACTTCATCACGAAGCTACCTCGCACGGCGAGGGGAAGCGACACAATCTGGGTGATTGTTGACCGTCTAACAAAGAGCGCCCATTTCCTACCAATTCGTGAGATTGGCAGAGCTATTTATCAAGGGGATTGTGGCTCGTCACGGTGTGCCAGTGTCTATCATTTCGGATAGGGACACACGGTTTACGTCCAAGTTCTGGAAGAGGTTTCACGACTCAATGGGGACTAGACTGCATATTAGTACAGCTTACCATCCTCAGACAGATGGTCAGTCAGAAAGGACGATCCAGACTTTAGAAGACATGCTACGAGCCTGTGTAATCGACTTTGGAGGAAGTTGGGATGAGCACTTACCGTTGGCAGAATTCTCATATAATAATAGTTACCATGCTAGCATTGGTATGCCACCTTACGAGATGTTGTACGGTAGGAAGTGCAGAACGCCCGTGTGTTGGGGTGACATCGGGCAAAAGGAATTGGGGAGTCTTGAAGTAATTGAGGTCACAACTGAGAAGTTAGATAAGATTAAGGCGTTCATGAAAGCTGCAAAGGACCGCCAGAAGTCTTATGCTGACAAGAGGCGTAGGCCGATAGAATTTGAAGTTGGTGACAAGGTTATGCTCAAGGTATCGCCCTGGAAAGGGATCATTAGGTTTTGAAAAAGGGGAAGTTGAGCCCAAGATTCATAGGGCCATTCCGTATTATCGCAAGGGTAGGAGAAGTGGCCTACAAATTAGAACTACCTGATGAGTTGAGTGGAATTCACCTTACGTTCCATGTATCTCATCTTAGGAAATGTCTGGCAGATAATGATGTAGTTGTACCATTAGAAGACATTGAAGTCGATGAACGGCTGAATTATGTAGAACAGCCGGTGGCCATCCTTGATTGGAAAGAGAAGCACTTACGGAATAAAGTGGTTCCACAAGTACGAGTACAGTGGAGACACAGAAAAGGATCAGAATCTACATGGGAGACTGAGGAGGAGATGAGGAAATTTTACCCTCAATTGTTTGATGACTGACAGGTTTCGAGGACGAAACCTAAATAAATGGGGGAGACTTGTAACACCCCAAAAAGTCGAAACGACTCATTAAGGATAATGGGCTTAATTAATGTGTATTTAATAAAAGAAGGAAATGGGTTATGGGCCAAATTAGGTTTATGGGCAAGAGCCTAAGTGATTAAGGCCCATAATCAGCCCTTAACCTACCCAAATCAGCCTCCATCTCCATCATTTGAACCCTAGCTCCCAAAATTCATAGAGAGAGAAAGTAGACAGAGAAAGTGAAGGAAACTCAAGATTTGAACGTTCCAAGGTTAAGAGATTGAAGATCTGGGTGTTGGAGCATCAAGACCTAAGAAAGAAGCAACAAATCCAGTTAAGAATCGACCTCTAAACCCTTCTGTAGGTCAAACCCGGATTCTAGGGTTTTGGGTTTTGAAAAGTTGCAAAAAATCGCATAAAGGTCACATTTTTACGTATGAAAACATGTATAAAGCTTAGATTTAGCCTCATGGATGATAAACTAAGAGATTGGACGTCAAAAGTTATGATTTTGGGTTAAAAACGGTCTGGTTCGTAATTTTTATGCGATCTGCGAAACTGCATATGCATCCAGCGAAATTGTATATTCAATCAGCGAAACTATGACGACTTCCTATGAAACTATAGTTTCGCAGGTAGTTTCGCAGACATGGTTTTCCAACGAAAGTTGGGCGAAACTGGCAGCGAAACTAGCAGCGAAGATGCCAGCGAAACTGCCAGCGAAGTTGCCAGCGAAACTAGCAGCGAAACTGCTGGTGAAACTAGCAGCGAAGCTGTTGGCGAATCTAGCTGCGAAATTACTGATCTTGCAGCGAAATTAGCAGCGAATTTAGGAAGAATTTAACCCCTTTAAGTGTTAGCTTATCTGCAGGTTGTGTAGAGTGATCCTAGCCTTGTAAGCTTAGCCTAGAAGTTATTCGTGGTATCCAGGTGAGTTCTAGATCTCCTATTTATAAGTTTTTCCATGTTTTGGGGCTATTATGCATACTAAATTTGCGTTTTTAAATGACCAAGAATTTAAGGGGTTTTAACAGGAAGAACGATTTTTCTATAAGTAAATGTGCTATATAAATGTTTAAATATAAAAATTTTTCGCGCTAACCTGGCAGCCCGGCCCCAGCCAGGGGCGTTGCCCCATGGACCCCACTAGGGGCTGCTGCCCCTAGGTCTGGGGCTGCCGCCCCCGAACCCCCCGCTGTCTCGCGGTGGGTCGGTTATGTTTTATGATGACTAGTACTTGGTATGTTATGCACCTAATAAGTTAAGTATTATATATTAAAGTGGAAGACGATATTAATGAAAAGCGAAACTTAATGAATGTTACCCCCGGGCCCGTTTGATGATGTAAAGTCTTGCAAACACTATGATAGACTTCACTTATGTGAGTCTCATGTATGATGATGGATCTGTATTCATGAGCGAGCTATGTGCCTTGCAGTGTGGATCAACTGTCGGGGGTTAGCTACCGTATTCATGTGTACCGACAGGGATTGGCATTAGTTGTCAATCAACATGGAGCTCTTGCTTTGTGCAATCTCGTTTATGATGAAATTGAAAGATAATAAAAGAATGAAAGATAATGAACATGCTTATTATGATGCAAGTTATGTTATGTACTATGATGTATGCATGGTCATTATATGAAGGATAAAGTTTATATTTTCTTATATTATTTAAAACTAGAACTCACTCAGCGAAGCTGACTTTTATGCATGATAGTTGGCAGGTAAGTGCTGATGCTGAGGATGGCATACGGAGCTACCTGGGGAGCTATGGATGGCATTCCTATTTATGAAATCTTTATTGTAATTTAAGAACAAGTAATATATTTTGTTTGCAATTAAAGGACAAATGTATGAGTACGATATATTTTCAAAGGTTTAAATGAATGTCTAATTATTTCCGCTGCAATGTTTTGTTATTAAACTGATTTTATGCTATGATTAACCAACTGTGAGGCTTTCCGGGAACGGGGCCTTACAGATAAGGATAGAGTCTATAAATGGACAGTACTTTTAGGATTATATGGACAATCCTTAGCAATGTGAGAGGTACTTTCACACATGACACACAACATTTTCTTCTTCACAAGAGTCTCCTTATGAGTGCAAGACTGTCTTTGGTCACATCCCTTCTCCACCTTCATCTTTAAAGATGCTGAGACAGTTCTTATGGGCTGGGAATTGTTCTTGGAGTTTGATGGTCCAGGCTGTGCAGCAGTGGTACACAGCAGATCAGTCTTCTTCTTGGTACTGAGATGATTTGAACAAGAACCAGAACTCTTAGCTGAAGAGTTTTGGTTGATGTCTTCAGTCTTTACTACTTCAAACCCTGCAGAGATAAAAACTTGTTTCTGCTTAGAGTCAAAAATAGCCTTGATATCTTGAGCCTTCCTTGCTTTTCTTTTGCTCTTCCTGATCAAGTTCTTCTCATTGACTTGGTCATCACAATAGTCTTCTTCTCCTCAGAAGGATAGCGGCCCTTCTTAGAATCTTCCTCTTCACTCTTCTCAGAGAAATTCTTCACTATCTCTTCTTCATCCTCTTAACTTATAGGATCTATGAGAGGAAGCTCATCTTCACAAGTTCCACACCTAGGAGATCTTACAGACAAGATTGTGTGTGGAGGAGCTATCTCATTAGATCCCAGTCCCTGTCTATTTTGATAACACACCTTGTTGTGCAGGGATGAGGATATCATGTTCTTGAAGGTCTCTTCTTCAATAACACTCTTTTATGCCCTGGCTTTGCTGATTACAAGCTCAGCCTGACACTCAGTCAGCTTGGTTATGAGATCTTTGATTTGAGTCCTAAAATCTGTATGCTCATGTTTTAGAACTGAAATGGTTTTCTCTAAGTCCTCTATCTTTAGATTATAATCATTTTCAAACTTTCTAAAATCAGATTTTAAAATGTTTAAGGACTCAAGATCAGATCTCATCGGACCTGTATCTGTTAACTTTAGCAATGCATTCAGGAGTACAGAGATGTTCCAATACCTTGGTTTCATCATGATCTGCCATTAGTGCTTGGTTTGGTGAAGCATCTTCCACCTGAAAGCTCCAGTCAAAGCCTCCTTCTTCAACAGCAACAGCAGGTTGTTGCTTTGGCTTCTCATTCTGAGGGGCTTTGTCAGTGTAGTTTGGTCTAGTTTGTGCTTGGCCACCATTTGTTTTAGGTGCCTTACACTCTCTAGCAAAGTGTCCCATCAAGTTACAGTTGTAACACTTGACTTTGCTTTTATCCAAGCTAAACTTTCCACTGGTTGCATTGCTTGGAAACCTCCTTCCAGTTCTCTTGTAGAACTTCTTGGCTTTATGAGTGAGAAGAGCCATCTGCTGGACTATTTCCATATATTCCAGATCATCTGGATGGATACAATCCAGGTCTTTAAGAGTGAAAAGAGAGTTGCCACAACTTTCATCAGAAGACACAAAGGCTTGAGAAGAGCTTGTCTCTTGGAATGGGCTTCCTTGAGTGTAGTTCTCCCTGGGTGTCTCTAGGAAGGTGATGAAAGGACCCTTTGCTGAGTTGTCAGGGTAGCGTATGAGATGATGTTGGGGTTCTATGCTATCCCTTTCAACCACATGCAAGGCTGAACCCAATTGATTGTTGGAGTTGCCAGATGAACCTTGCATGTTCATCTCCATCTGGTAGCCACTGAGAATCCCATATAACACTGTCAAAGTAAGAGTTTTGAGATTTTTGGTCCTCTTGATCACCACACAATAGTGTGTCCATTGCCTAGGAAGTGAGGACATGAACTTCCTTAGAATGTCTCTGTTTTCAAGAGGAACTCCTCCATCCACAAGAGTATCCACTATCTCAACATACCTGAAGTATTGCTGAGTCATGGTTTCACCTGTTTTGAAGGTGAAGTTTTCAAACTGCTGCTTCAGGAGATCCTTCTTGTTCTCCTTGGCTTCAGATGAGCCTTCATACATCAGTTTTAGTGCATCCCACAGCTGTTTAGCTGTTTTGCACTTCTTGAAACCTCTGTACACAGAGTTTGGAAGAGCAGTTTGAAGAGCAGTCATGGCTTTTCTATCAATCTCTACTCTCTTCCTATCTTCATCAGAGTAGTTAGCCACATCTTTGGGGATCATACCAGCACCAGTAGCAGAAGGAGTGCTAGGTATGAAAGGTCCATTTTCAACAGACTCCCACATTCTTGAGTCTAGAGACCTGATGAAACCTTCCATTCTCATACACCAGGTATCAAAGTCATCAAAAGTGATTAGTGGGGACTTGTTCATGGTTCCAGTTTCCATATCAGCCTTGAAATGGCTGCCATTTGAAAGTTTAGTATTTGTGTGTGTGAGGGATCTTAAGATGGTGAGATCTTATATCAAGAGCCTGAAATGCTCTGATACCAATTGCAGGGCCAATGAAGGGTGGTCACTTACAACACAACAACACAAAGAGGAGATTAACAAAACTTAATCAAACAGTAAACTGGATTAACCACAAGAATGATACTAAGAACACAAGTAATGTAAGAGACAGAACACAAAGAACACAAGTATATGATTTTCAAGAATGCAGTATATTGATTTCTCTATGTTCTATTACAAGTGTTACAAAGCATTTTTTGGAAGGATACAAGAACATGAAATACTTATACTACATCCTACAGCCGGCTATACTTTGAAAGCCAGCTGGATACAATTACAAGTGTTACAAAGCATTTTTTGGAAGGATACAAGAACATGAAATACTTATACTACATCCTACAGCCGGCTATACTTTGAAAGCCAGCTGGATACAATTGACTAGACACAAACACAATCAATTGTAGAATCAAAAGGCAGATTGCCTTTTGACCTTGTGACTATGACATGCAATAGCTCACATCCTTATCTATTACAAAATAGGATAAAGTACATAAAGTAGAGAGTTACAGACTCAAGACCTCAATGTACAGTTACCAAAAGCATGGACCTTTTCACCAACTCATGTAAGTTGGTAACTTTATCAGAGATGCAGCGGAAAGGTGTCCAGCTTTATGGAACAGTACATCAGATAAAGCATGTTACTAAAAGTCTTCGGAAGAAATCTGTCTTCATAAGATGGAGCTTCGGATGACTTTGTCTCTGAGGCTTCGGAAGACTTCATATTTGGCTTCGGAAGATATTGGTCTTGGCTTCGGAAGATTTTACACTTAGAATATTTCTAGTGCATGGTGTAAAACTTCCGAAGCAATTCTACTTCAGTTCTTCAGTGCATTGCTTGCAGAGAGACTTTGGATGTTTTGGTTTCATCAGACTTATAGGAATCCTTACAGAGATACATGCCGGAGTTACAAGAGAGGAGAAGTACAAGAAGTTTGATGAGCTGATGAAGAATGTTAGACAATGATGTAAACTAGGTCCAAGGGGGAGTTTAGATACATGTGTACCTAGGTTAGGAACTTAATGTAAAATGTCTTTCATGTCTTACATATATGTAACTGTGTAGGATCGGGTTTGTCACTTAAACACTTGTGATTCTCTCAAACTCACTTATAATAACACTCAAATCAGATGAAGCAATGCCTTTAACAAGAGTTGATAGTAATATAATAAGTAATCAAAGGAACAAGCAGAAATATATTTTCAAGGTACTTGTATATATTACTTCTCAACTCAAGATTACAAGACACTTACAAGCATGAAACAAGAGTTACAATGAGAAACTATATATACTAGATCCTACAACCGGTTATACTTGATACCAGCTGGAAACCTAAGACTAAAGCATATACTACAATGCTATAGTTAAGGTATCTTAGATAAAGTATTATCTAACATATGGTAGTCATGACATGTCCATGACTTACCTTTTGTCACCAACTAAAGATGGCAACTGTACTTAACATAAAAAGGTAAACAGTGGATTAAAGTATGGTCAACTACATGGCTTTTGAGAAAACGCCATGTAGTATATCAGAGATTTGCAGCGGAGTGTCAGACAGGCCATACTTATGTCCACTGGATAATAGGAGTGTCTTCCGAAGGTTAACTGGCTTCGGAATAACAAGTTCTTCCGAAGCCACTTATACTTCGGAAGATGCTTCTATGCTTGCGAGGCTTTGAGGACTTCTTGTGCTTCGGAAGTTGACTTCAGATCTTTGTCTCTAAGTCTTGATCTTCGGAAGTAGGTTCTTTGTCTTCGGAAGTTGGAGTTTTCCTTCGGAAGTGCATTTTACACTTAGACTTCGGAAGAGCTCCTTCTTCCTTCGGAAGTTCCATACTTGGCTTCAGAAGTCCTTTGTATGTTGTACTCAAAATCTTCTAAGTGACTTAGTTTTGGTTGCAACAGCCTTTTCTAGATCCAATAAACTGAATGGGTATGAATGAAATAAAATTTGTGGTTGATGCATATAATGTTTAATATTTCATTGTTTATTGTGTGATAACACATATAGTGAACTAACTATATAGGTTTGTGATTGTTTACATAGTTCTTAGTCAAGAATGGTTGAGAAATGTGTTTAAACTTAATCGTATGAAGTATTCATGCGAATGGACCATGCTAATGGACCATACGCATGAACACTTCATGCTAATGGACCAATCGCACGACTGAACTAGGAGACTGGATCAGTCGCACGATTGTGACATGAGATTGACTTAGTTGCCTGACTGAACATTTAGTCGTGCGGATGGATCAACCGCATGCTTCAGTCGCACGACTGAACCATGCTAATGGTTCAGTCATACGAATGGAAAACCCTAACCTATAAATACCACTTAGTTCATGGAAAAACAAAACAATTAGAATACCTACGCACCTGATCGTACCCTAGCCGTCCAGAGACTCTAGAACACCTGTTCCAAGTTCATAGATCGCAGTTAATCGTCTTGTAATCGTTCTTAACGTTTTGATTCATTCTTAGATCATTTATACTTGCGTTCTCACTGATTGGATCGCCAATCAAATAGGATTCCGCACTATTTGGTTTGGTATACACGTAAATCAGTTAGTACTCCGTACCTAAACGGTCCTAACATCAATTAACCTTTGGTTAGTGACCATATCATTTATCTTTCGATCATAGATATCACCTTGTACTTGACAAGACGGTTTAACTCGGTTAGGATGAGCTAGGGTTGACCATGCAAAGCAAATTTCAATCACGGGTGCACACGTAATTGTGATTTATAGTGCATGCGAAGACTAGCAAACCTTGTTCTGAAGTAAGTAACAAATATGGTGAAAATTCTCAATTATATGCATTAGGACACTAAAACCATTGTCCTTATTAGACTTTATCAATGATGTCGAAACATCCATCACCTTTACACTTATGTAAAGTCTAGTATATTTGAAGCCTCATGGGAACCATATTGTGACATTATTGTCCAATTCCTATACCACATTGCTCCCTTTTTCCTTTTTATGATGGTAAATTGTATTAATTGTTCAGGACTTGTTCAGTTTTCGGAGAGTTGCAATAGAGGGATGAGGCTCCCGGATGTGGAATGCTTAATCCATGATATCTAGCTTAAGGTTTGAATCATGGGTGGTTTAGATGTTTCATCATATTATTTTGATGAGTAATCAGATGTCATGAAAGTAGTTTAATCATTGTTCATAGCGTATCATGGATATGGAGGGAATTCTGAAAGGAGCCCTTGATAGAAGCACCATCTGTAATCTAATGATGTTGAACAGGAGTATGATGATCATGATAGGATAGATATGGTGATGGTGACAATGAAAACAAATGGAAATGGTGATGATTATAACAACAAGATTTATAACGGATGCACCTATACATAGTTGATGGTGTACAAACCAAAAGAGATTAATGATAGGAAAGGTGTGTTGCCATCTACCAGATAGGCGGAGAAAATGGAAGCTCGGATCATAATCAAGATATCCTAGGTTGAACCAAGCACCGAAACAAGTTGGAAGTAATCAAGATCAAATGGCTATAACCGGAAGTCAATGTCAAGGGAATTTTGAAAAATCAAGGTCATGCAAATCAAGTAATGCTGCACGTGATCATGCATTGGTGATTGGAGCGAATGACGATTGTCAAAACCTCAACTTTATTACGAGTACGTATCTACAAAATAATCATTATGCAATTACGTTATTTGATATTAGGGCGGATAATAGCCTCGTTTTTTTTGAATTTTCTCATTTGCTTGGCATTGACCTTGGTTGCTTAGAAACTAGTTACTCTGTAGAGATGGCTACCAATAGACTGGTCTAGGTTGCAACTTAGTACAAAAAGATTGTGTCTTTGATATAGACTTGATACTTTTTAAGGGGGATGTTTTAATGTAGTAGTGGGTATATATTAATTATCAAAACACGGAGCTAAGATCGTTTGTCGAGAAAAGGTAGTATGAATTCCTATGCCTAACTGCGATGTGCTCAAGATTCAAGGAGAACGATCAGGAAGAAACCTAAAGCTTATATATGTATGAAGACTAATCGATGCCTACAGAAGCAATGCATGCGTTCTTAGCACATGTAGTGGAAAAGAAAGCAGAGGATAGGAAATTGGAAGATATTTCGGTGGTGTGAGACTTTCTGATAGTGTTCCCTAATGACTTGTCCGGTTTACCTCCTCCTTGACAGGTGGAATTCCGAATAGATTTGATTACCGGAGCAACACCGATAGAGAACACCATATTGGTTAGAACCATCAGAAGTGCAAGAGTTATAGAGTCAACTACAAAATTTGTTGGATAAGGGTTTCGACCAAGCCACTCGCCGTGGGGATCACCGATATTGTTTGTTAGGAAGAAGGATGGAACATTTCGAGTGTGCATAGATTACCGTGAGCTGAATAAGTTGACCGTGAAGAATCGATATCATCTTCCCAGGGTCGATGATCTATTTGATCAATTGCAAGGAGCTTCGTAGTTCTCTAAGATTGATCTTGATCAGGCTATCATCAATTGAGGTTCACGAGGATAGCATACCAGAAAAGCATTTAGAACTCGATATGAACATTATGAGTTCTTAATCATACCGTTTGGACTGACCAACGCTCCGATAGTGTTTATGGATTTGATAAATCGAGTGTACAAACCCTATTTGGATAAGTTTGTAATAATATTTATAGACGATATTCTTATCTATTCCAATTCGAAATAAGACCATGATCAGACGTGCGATACTAAAGTTGTTAAGGGAAGAGAAACTTTAAGCCAAGTTCTGAAAATGTGAATTTTGGTTACAGGAAGTGAAGTTGATCCTGAAAAGATTGAAGCGGTGAAAAAGTGGGGTACTACTAAGACGCCTTCGGAGATACGACAATTCTTAGGATTGGATTGGTATTATCGTGGATTCATTGCAAAATTTTCAAAAATGGCTCAACCGTTGAAAATATTAACACAAAAAGATAAGAAGTTTGATTGGGGTCATAAACAAGAAAAGGATTTTCAGACGTTGAAGGAAAGATTATGTAATGGACCAATATTGACCCTCCCTGATGGATCCAATGATTTTGTGGTGTTCTGCGATGCATCACATCAAGGACTAGTTTGTGTATTAATGCAAAAGGATAAGGTGATTGCTTACACCTCACGTCAGCTTGAGGTTCACGAAAAGAATTATACGACACATGGCCTAGAATTAGGCGCGTGGTATTTGCACTTAAGATATGGAGGCATTATCTGTACGGGAATAAGTGATCATAAAAATCTTCAACACATTTTTCATCAAAAGGAACTGAAATGCGCCAAACAAGATGGGTGGAACTTCTCTGTGACTATGATTGTGAAATCTTATATCATCATGAAAAGACAAATATGGTGGCTGATGCCTTGAGTAGGAAGGAACGTGTTAAACTCTTACGTGCACAAGCCTTGGGAATGACCATTCAATCAAATATGAAAACTCAAATCCTGACAGCACAGGGTGAAGCACTGGAGGAGGAGAATATTGCAAGTGAGGAGTTTCGAGGGTTGGAGAAACAGATAACCTATAAGGAGGATGGCATACGGTATTTTGTGGATCGCATATGGGAATCTAAGTGGGGAGATGTTCGAACTCTGGTTATGAACAAAGCACACAAACCCAAGTATTATGTTCATCCTGATACAGACAAGATGTACCAAGATCTTAAAGAATTGTCTTGGTGGCCAGGTATGAAGAAAGACATTGCGACGTATGTAAGTGAATGTCTGACTTGTTCGAAAGTCAAAGCCGAACATTAGAAATCGTTGGGACTATTGCAACAACCGTAAATTCCCAAATGAAAATGGGAAAATATAGCGATGGACTTCATCACTAAGTTGCCTAGAACAAGTAGTGGGCATGATTCGATTTGGGTTATTATGGATCGAATGACGAAATCCGCTCACTTCTTACCGATTCGCAAGGACAATAAGATGGAAAAGTTAGTGAGATTTTATTTTAATGAGATCATGGCTAGGAATGGGTGCCTGTGTCAATTATATCAGCTTGTGATAGGCGATTTACATCGTGGTTTTGGCAAACTCTACAGAAGGCAATGGGCACTCAATTAGATTTAAGTTCCGCTCACCGTCCACAAATGAATGATCAAAGTGAACGTACGATACATAATCTTGAGGACATGCTTAGGGCATGTGTGATTGACTTTGGTGGGTTTTGGGATGCACATTTATCGTTGATCGAATTCTCTTACAACAATAGTTATGATACGAGCATTGGATGTGCTCCTTTTGAGGTGTTGTATGGAAGAAAGTGTAGGTCACCCGTATGTTGGACCGAGGTAGGTGAAAGTCAATTGAGAAGGCCAGAGTTTATTCAAGAAACGACTTATAAGATATTCCAAATCAAGGATAGACTTAAGGCAGCTAGAGACCGCCAGAAAAGTTACGCTGATAATCGGCGGAAATGGAATTCAGTGTGGACGATCGTGTCCTATTGAATGTTTTTCATTGGAAGAGAATCGTATGGTTTGGAATAAATGAAAGTTAGCTCCAAGGTATGTTAGACCATTCGGGATCACTGAAATAATTGGTCCCGTGGCGTATTGGTTAAGGCTACCCCAAGAGTTTAGCGGTGTGACACCTGGCATTTTCTGGTCACTTTCCGATCAACACGAACATAGTTTTCCGATAATAAATTAATGCATCTAATGTTGTTTACTAAAATGTTTCATTTAGTGCACAACATTCACGAACCTTTCACGTTACGGTACTTCGAAGAATTGTCGAATCGTACGCGCGTCTGTCTTCGAACGTTGGTGATTTGTCAAAATGGTTTTTAAATACTAATAATTGGTGTAAATGTGACAACCGACCTCCAGGTTGTTACCCTAACCCTAGATTACTTGCATCATTATCCATGTTATGAGTGCTAATAATTGAAACTATTCAACCCTACTATGAAATTGGAAACAATTCTTACTACTTGATTTAAATTATGGTTTTTATGTGATTTTTATTATTGAACTTTTAGCTAATTTAGGTTTCTTACTTTTTAAAAATTTGTGTTCCGGGAATGTCAACTAGTCACCTTTACAAAAATTAAATTCAAGAGAAGGCAATTAAAATGTGAGCATACACACTCACACTTATATAATTTCGGCCATGGCATGCATGGCATGCATTAGGATACTCAAATTCACCATCCACTAAATAATACATTATACCCAATACTACAAAAATTACATACATAATAAAACAATTTCAATTAAAAATTTAATTCACAAAATCCCCCACCTACACTCAAGAATTGCCCCGCCCCCCTCTCCACTCCTCTCCTCTCTTCACCACCACCACACCACCCACTAGCATTGCATGCAACTCTCTCCTCTCTCCATCTCTCCCTCTTATTCGAAACCACCAGCTGAAACACACACCCTCACCTCACAACTCACTCAAAGCAAATTCTCTCTAAGTCTTGCACAAGAAATTCGAAGAAGAAGAACAATCACCAAGCATCATTCGGCCAAGTGCAAACCGCAAGGAGGTGGCCTCTAGTTCATGAGTTTTGGTCACACCACAAAACCACACTTGTTCCACCTTTTCTGCCTTGGTTCGACCTTCTACAGTCAAGTCCAAGGAGTTTTAGCCATTCACGACCATCAACACCACCTCTAACTGTGAGTTACATCAATGTAAGCTCATGGTGTCGGTTTTGGGGACATTTCACTTGTTTTCTTCATTTTTCAACCTTAAAAAACCTTGCTTTTTTCCTTGTTGTAGCAGGAAACTTCTCACCATCATCTTGTTTTCTTAAGGAGTTCCCAACGTATTTGAAGGTTAACCTCATGTTATGTTAGTCATTCTGAGGTGGAAACCGATTTCCACCATGAAAACCCTCTTTTTGGGGTGTTTTGGTATCATCTAACTTGTGAAAGTTGAAAACTCTTGTAAACCAAACTTGTGACCTGCATTTTTTATGGACTTAATGGACTCCCAAGAACCTGTTTTGAAAAAAAGTTCCAAAAGGCTACATACTCGAATCCACGGTTAATACATGGATTTCACTTGAAAAACCCTTGAAACCGATTTCACCATGAAAACCCTCTTTTTGGGTGTTTTTGTATCATCTAACTTGTGAAAGTTGCAACTCTTGTAAAACTTGTGACCTGCATTTTTTATGACTTAATGGACTCCCCAAGAACCTGTTTTAAAAAGTTCCAAAAAGGCTACATACTCGAATCCATGGTTAAACAGGATTTCACCTTGAAACCCTTCTTTCTACATGTAACAACACCCTTTTAAGCATTTGTTTGAAAAAATCCTTTCAACCAAGACCCATAACCTACTCATGAACGACTTAATGACACCTTAATAATCTGTTTTATGAAGTTAAATGAAGTGTTGGTAACGTTTTTAACTCAAGTTAAGATGATTTACACAAGTGATATGGCCGGTTATGACATTTTCTACATATTTGAAGCATATATGGATGTATAGAACAACTAGGCAACTCGTTGGGACTGAAAATTTCAGTAGGTTTTAATTGAATATAGAAGTTTTAGTAATGTTTATCTCGGAATAAAGGACATGTTGTGATTTACATTTACCCTCTTTTTAGTCACTTTCGGGACCCGAAAACATGGGTTTAAAAATGACAATTTAAAAATAGTAAGAATATTGAATTTAACACTCTGAAAAGTATTCCAGCTCAAAAATGTTAAATAAAGTTGTCTGGAGTCAAGGGATAATTTTTATAAATGGTCAAAGAAACAAATAAATGATTGTTTTAACTAAAAAACGGGTTCAAACCGAGAGCATCGGTTTTGAGACAAATTCAATAAAAATAGAGTTCAAATAAAATAAGATTTATTTAAAAATCATATGATTTCAGTAAGTTTTAAGTAATAAAAAGGACCCTTAAGTATTTGAGAAAGAAATTAGTCAAAACAAGAGAAGAAACTAAACTTGAGGGTAGAAACTGTCAATTTTGAAACTTGAGGGACCAAACTGTAAAATTTTTCCAAACCTGATAACCAACTTCCAGGAAGCTAATAAACACTTGAGCAACAAAATTCCTTAATATACTTAACCTAATGAAGTGAAAATCCCAATTTTCATGAAGACGCCTTGACCTGCCATAAAAGGAAACTTTTTATACAAACCTTCACGAAACCAAAGCTTTACTCAATAGCTAAACTCTTGACACCATTGTTGCACCTTAAATGAGTTTAGGGCAGTAGCTTATTACTTAATATGTACATGTTAGGGTGCTAGACTTGAGACACTTCCAGGTACACCAAGAGACTTTTGACTGGAAACCTAAGGTGAGTTCTAGTGATTCCCCTTTTTACTACTGTTTTAGGGGTGAAGCATGCTCTGTTATTTTTGAACTATAATTGTGCTTTACTTGATGATTCTATGTGGGATTTGTGGTTACCTGCTGATACTTATATCATGATCATTAATTCTTTCATGAACCGCTTGTTTTATATGGATAGATCTATTTGGGGAATCACCCACACACAGTGGCTTCCGTTCCAGGGAGGTTACCCCACTGAGATCCTAAGGGGTCGTTTGTGGCATGTAACAGGTTTTGTTAAGATACTATGGTGAACCATCCGGGCAGGTAGGGTTCACTGGTTTGGGGCTCAGTTCTTCCTTCGGGAATATCCGGTTAAAACACACTTTAGAAGAGGCCAACCGGGACTGAGTGCAGGGTGATTATGATTTTTCCCACGATGATAAACAATGATTTTTTCTTTTAATCAAAGAAGGATTTGTTAAGTCCTTTTGTTTTTTAAACTTTAAGCACTTGAATTCACCCAACTTTTAGTTGACACAACAATTTTTTTTAGCATGTTTCAGGTAAGTATGAAGAGATCCTAGCTGTTGTGAAGATCTAGAATTATCCCGTGATCATGGCATTGGCATATTTCCTCAATGAAACATTTGAACAATTTTATATTTGTGTTGAACAAGTACAATTTTATTTTTATGGATGATTGTAAAACTCATTTGGGGCTTGATTTGTTTCTAGCCCCGCTATCTTTTTAAAAACATTAATGCCATGTGATATTCTCTCCTTTGAGCTCTTGTAATGGTTTGTTTCCGCTGCCATATTTGGTTGCTAGTCTGTGACGTCCCACCCTACCTGGGCCCGGGGTCTGACAGATTGGTATAGAGCCAAAGGTTGTAGAGAAGTCGGGAATACCATAGTAGACCCTAGGCTACAACCCTGATACCCTAGGACTGTCCTTGTGGGAAGTGTTAGGATGATCGGGTTGGGTAAATTGATGATTACACTTGATCAACGTAATCATGAATTTACCGGACGCGTAATTTCCATCACTGATCTTTAGGTCATGGTTGGACTTTTTCTGTTTATATTGATGATTTTGAAACTAATTTTAAAAAGGGGATTTAAATGATTTTATGATGAACTATGTTATCCGATACTACTTGAAGAGACTATTGATCTGGGCAAAACAGACAGCTATATGTTGGAATAACAGATACTATTGCCATCACTACTATTATTAGTACTATTATTATAATCATGAGCTATGAGAAACCAAATTACTCATGATGTATTTCTTACAGGACAACGTCTATGGCTGATAAAGGAAAGGCGCCTGCTCACCCCGACACTGAGACTACTCCTACCGGAAACCGAGGAGAGAGAAGCCCAGACAGAGTATAAGGCGTACCTCCGGAGATGCGGACATCCAGGGTGGATATCCGTCACGTCCGAAGACACTGAGGCTTCCGAGGACTCTTCCTCCACATCACCTTCCCGAAGCCGAACGCGTTCCCACTCTCCTCAAGTAGCTGCTGCCTCCGACCCTCTCACCCATCCCACCTATTGGGAATAGGGGTGCGTGTACTGTCACCCGACCTCGCAAAAGCGTTAGGCCAGGATCCTCCGTATCCTTAGGGATGCCTCCTCCTCCTCCCCGCCTGTTAGGATTCCGACATCGTACCTGGTACCTCCACTGTTTGCCCTCGTGACGACACGCCTGATGTCGCCGAGACATAGTATGTATGACGGCCCTAGCGTACTGGCTGGGTGATAGGTACTCCCAGTCGAGTCATCGGCAAGTGATGTCGGACCCTCTGATGCGACATTGGATGAGATTTAGAGGACTGTTCGCCGTCATGAACTGACTGTTCAGCACGCCACTCGAACTTCCCAGTTGGCTCAATTCCAAGCCTTGATGGCTAGACAAGGAGTGAAGCGTTTGGAGCAGGAGCAGAGGAAGAAGGGTACAGGATGGTTTGGATGGCTGAAGAGAAAGTGGATGTGAGAGAGTTGGAGTACTCAGTGGGATTATCTGTCTGTGGACAGTAAAAGGAAACTATTTGAATTCTTATTTGATACTATTATTTTATTATCATGGGGGTGATGGCACCTTCCAAATTGTAAGAGCATGACTCTGATTCTATTTTGTTGGATGATACTATCGTGAACTGCTATTGGGATGCTAGAATTATTAAACTATTTGTATTAAATTGCTATATGATCTGTTGTGCCTTGAAATTGGTCTGTACCTTTTCTAAATGGTTGCCCAACTGTTATGTCATGTTTTGATTTGGACTTTGTAAGGTTTCCTTAGTGGGTTGTAAATACATATGTGCATGCCATGATCCCTCTTCCGAGGCAGGGTGTAATAGGATAATGATGCATAGGCTATTCGAAACAAAATTTATGAGATGCTAAACGAATCTGTTTGTGATACTATCATAATGCCGACTCGCAGAGGAACACGTTTTGGACGGCGTGGAGCCACAAGGGCCGCCGTGAGGAAGCAAGGCCGATTGGAAACCAACCTACTCCACCAGGGACTCCCCACGGGGAAAATGCTAATCAAGAGAGTGACGAAAGGATTGCTAACCTCGTAGCTCAGCAACTGGCTAACGCCATTCCGACTATTATTGCACAGATAAATGCGGACCGGGATAACACTACTGGTAACGACCGGCCGGTGAACGATGAGAGCCACGACGAAGAAGCCGAGGCGTTAAGGAATGGATGCTCTTATAAGACCTTCATGGCATGTAAGCCTAAGGACTTCTATGGCACCGAGGGTGCTATAGAGACTTACAGGTGGATTGACGAAATGGAAGCTGTCTTAGACATCAGCGAGTGCAAGATGGAGCATATGGTGAGGTTTGCATCACAATCTCTCAAGGGATCAGCTCTTGAATGGTGGAAGTCCATTACTCAAAGCCGTGGAAGAAATGTGGCTAATCGAATGGGTTGGACTGAATTCCGAGAGCTAATGACCAACAAATATTGCCCTATCAATCAACTCGAGAAGCTGGAGCAGAATTTTTAAGCTTGGAGATGAAAGGACCCAACTACACCGAATACATCAATCGTTTCTTAGCCCTGTCCCGACTTGTGCCACATTTGGTGACGCCAGAAGCCAAAGGTGTAGCACGGTTCATCTGGGGACTACACCCAAGAGTTAGGGGTATGGTCCGTTCCTCTCAGCCTGTAACCCTGCAAGCTGCTGTCGACCTTACCAGCAGTTTGACTGATGACGTAATTAGGGTTGGATGGACCGATAAAGCAAGGGCTGATGAGAAGAAGAAGTTTGTTGGCGAGAAAAGGGAGTGGTTTGAAGCGAAAAGAGCGGTTGGAAGTAGTAGTGGGTCAAGTAGAAGGAGTTCTGAAGGTGTGAGACGTGATGACCATGGAAACAAAAATCGGAGATTGTATTCGGGGACAAGCCCATTCTGCAGCAAGTGCAAGTTACATCATCAAGGGGAATGTAACCCGATGCCCTGTTTTAGGTGCAAGAGAAGAGGCCATTTAATTAAAGACTGTACTTACGCACCAGGGAAACAATGCTATGAGTGTGGAGATCCAGGACATATGAGGAACAAGTGTCCTAAGCTGGGTAGAGATAAGGATGCCAAGCACAACAAGCCTAAGGGAAGAGCTTTCGTTATGGACCCAGCAGGAGCTCGTAGGGAACCCGACGTGGTCAACGGTACGTTCCTTGTAAATAATCATCCGGCTGCTGTACTGTTTGATACTGGAGCGACTGCTAGTTTTATCTCTAGTACTTTTAGGCCATTGATTGACTTAGACGTGTGTACCTTGACTGATACGTTTACCGTAGAATTAGCTGACGGTAATATTTTAGAAGCTAACGAAATCATTAGGGATTGCCCACTGAATCTAAAAGGGAATACGTTTAAGATTGACTTGATGCCCATTAAGTTAGGAGGATTTGATGTGGTTGTGGGTATGGACTGGTTAGCGAAGCATAAAGTCGAAATCGTATGTGATGAACGACTACTCAAGATACCGTTGAGCGACGAAGACGTGATAGTGGTAGAGGGTGAAGGAGTAACACCCTATACCCTATGATATCCCAATTAAAAGCTACCAAGAGCTTGATGAAGGGATGTCTAGCTTTTATAGTATATGTGATGAAAACCCAAAAGGAGAAGAAGATCGAAGATATTCCCGTGGTTTCGGAATACCCAGAGGTGTTTCCGGAAGAACTACCAGGACTCCCCCCGAATCGGCAAGTTGAATTCCAGATAGACTTGTTGCCTGGTGCTTCACCGGTAGCCAAGGCACCGTACCGACTCGCCCCACCTGAGATGAAGGAGCTAATGGTACAAATTCAAGAACTACTGGACAAGGGATTTATACGTCCGAGTGTCTCTCCATGGGGTGCCCCGGTACTATTCGTGAAAAAGAAAGACGGAACCCTGCGAATGTGTATTGATTACAGGGAATTGAATAAGCTGACCATAAAGAACCGTTACCCTCTTCCGAGAATAGATGACCTATTTGATCAACTGCAAGGAGCAAGTTATTTTTCCAAAATAGACTTGAGGTCAGGATACCACCAACTGAAGATAAGAGAAGAAGACATACCCAAAAGCCTTCTGAACTAGGTATGGACACTATGAGTACTTGGTCATGCCCTTTGGACTGACTAATGCTCCAGCAGCATTCATGGACCTCATGAACCGCGTTTGCTGCCCTTACCTCGACAAGTTTGTGATCGTGTTTATTGACGACATACTGGTCTATTCCCAAAGTAAAGACGGGCACGAGAAGCATCTCAGGCTAATCCTTGAATTGCTCAAGAATGAGCAACTATATGCCAAGTTCTCTAAATGTGAATTTTGGATGCGCCAGATCCAATTCTTAGGTCATGTGGTAAATGAGGATGGGATTCAAGTTGACCCTTCCAAGATTGAGGCCATAAAGAATTGGAAGATTCCTGAAACTCCTACGGAGATAAGGCAATTCTTAGGACTGGCTGGCTACTACCGGAGATTTATAAAGGACTTCTCGCGTATAGTGCAACCTTTGACCGCACTAACCAAGAAGAACACAACCTTTGTGTGGGAGCGAGAGCAGAACGAGGCGTTTGAAACACTTAAGGAGAAGTTATGCAGTCCTATCCTTGCTCTTCCAGAAGGAGTAGAAGACTTCATGGTCTATTGTGACGCTTCGCGTCAAGGGCTAGGATGTGTATTGATGCAATGCAACAAGGTGATTGCTTACGCATCGAGACTGCTGAATGATCATGAGAAGAACTACACGACTCATGATCTGGAGTTGGGTGCCGTGGTGTTTGCCCTCAAGATGTGGAGGCACTACCTTTATGGCACAAAGTGCATCATCTACACTGACCATAGAAGTTTGCAACATATCCTTGACCAAAAGATGCTCAACATGCGTCAGAGAAGATGGGTCGAGCTATTGAACGATTACGAGTGCGAGATCCGCTACCATCCTGGTAAGGCCAATGTTGTGGCGGATGCATTGAGCCGAAAGGAAAGAGAAAAACCTCTTCGTGTACGAGCCTTAAGGATGAGTGTGTATACCAACCTTATTGCAAAACTGAAGGAAGCTCAAGGCGAGGCATTAAAGGAAGAAGGATTGATTGGAATGGAAAAGCAATTTGAGATAGGGGACGATGGTACATACAGATATGGAGGAAGGACTTGGGTGCCAAAACACAGAGGAATTCGAGAAGTAATCCTCGACGAAGCACACAAGTTTGGGTATTCAATTCACCCTGGAAGTGATAAGATGTACCAGGATTTAAAGACACTTTTCTGGTGGCCGGGAATCAAGAGATCAATCGCCGTTTATGTGGGGAAATGTTTAACTTGTGCCATGGTAAAAGCTGAGAACCAAAAACCATCAGGAACGTTACAGCAACCTTAAATCCCAGAATGGAAATGGGATAATGTTACGATGGATTTTGTTACCAAGTTGCCCAGAACGTATAAAGGTCACGATGCTATTTGGGTAATAGTGGATAGATTAACGAAATCAGCTCACTTCTTGCCTATTAGAGAAGACTACGACATGACGAAATTGGCCCGACTGTATGTCGATGAGGTGGTAACGAGGCATGGAGTGCCTTTGTCGATCATCTCCGACCGTGATAGCCGTTTCACCTCTCGTTTCTGGAAATCGTTCCAGCAAGCTTTAGGAACCCGTTTAGATCTAAGCACGGCTTACCACCCTCAGACCGACGGACAAAGCGAAAGAACTATTCAAACGATGGAAGACATGTTAAGAGCTTGCGTGATGGACTTTGGCGGAAACTGGGACAACCATCTTCCTTTGGTGGAATTCGCCTATAACAATAGTTACCACGCGAGTATCAAAGCCGCTCCGTATGAGGCCCTATATGGCAGGAAATGCCGATCTTCCTTGAGTTGGAATGAGATTGGTGATAGCCAAGTGATGGGACCCGACATAGTGTTGGAGACCACCGACAAGATCTATAAGATAAAGGAGCGACTGAAAGCAGCCAGAGATCGACAGAAAAAGTACGCTGATAGGAGACGGAAACCTCTAGAGTTCCAAGTGGGTGACAGAGTAATGCTAAAAGTAGCACCGTGGAAAGGGTCTGTGAGGTTCGGAAAGAGAGGAAAGCTAAGCCCAAGATACATTGGACCATTCGAAATATTGGCGAGAATTGGCCCAGTGGCATATAAGTTGAAACTACCCCCGGGGTTGAGTCACATACACGACACCTTTCATGTGTCGAACTTGAAGAAGAGCATGGTAGACAAAATCCTGGAACTACCATTAAAAGAAGCAAGAATAAACGACAAACTGAATTTTGTGGAAGAACCCGTGGAGATCACGGATCGTTTGTTCAAAAAACTCCGGCGGAGCCGCATACCCAAGGTCAAGGTTAGATGGAACTCCAAGCGAGGACCAGAATTTACTTGGGAGCGTGAA
The DNA here is from genome assembly GCA_025215565.1 of Flaveria ramosissima. Classification (NCBI taxonomy): domain Eukaryota; kingdom Viridiplantae; phylum Streptophyta; class Magnoliopsida; order Asterales; family Asteraceae; genus Flaveria; species Flaveria ramosissima. Next base: position 15,260,766 of record CM046034.1, read on the forward strand.
GATGAAATGAGGAAGAACTATCCACACCTCTTCAAACCCACCCGTTCAGTCTCTAATCAGAGTTAAAATTTCGGGACGAAATTTCCTAAACGGTGGGAGAATGTGACAACCAACCTCCAGGTTGTTACCCTAACCCTAGATTACTTGCATCATTATCCATGTTATGAGTGCTAATAATTGAAACTATTCAACCCTACTATGAAATTGGAAACAATTCTTACTACTTGATTTAAATTATGGTTTTATGTGATTTTTATTATTGACTTTTAGCTAATTTAGGTTTCTACCTTTTAAAAATTTGTGTTCCGGGAATGTCAACTAGTCACCCTTACAAAATTAAATTCAAGAGAAGGCAATTAAAATGTGAGCATACACACTCACACTTATATAATTTTCGGCCATGCATGCATGGGCATGCATTAGATACCTCAATTCACCATCCACTAAATAATACATTATACCCAATACTACAAAATTACACTACATAATAACAATTTACAATTAAAAATTTAATTCAAAAATCCCCCACTACACTCCAAGAATCGGCCGCCCCCCCTCTCCACTCCTCTCCTCTCTTCACCACCACCACACCACCCACTAGCATTGCATGCAACTCTCTCCCTCTCTCCCTCTCTCCCTCTTATTCGAAACCACCAGCTGAAACACACACCCTCACCTCACAACTCACTCAAAGCAAATTCTCTCTAAGTCTTGCACAAGAAATTCGAAGAACATCACCAAGCATCATTCGGCCAAGTGCAAACCGCAAGGAGGTGGCCTAGTTCGCGAGTTTTGGTCACACAACCACACTTGTTCCACCTTTCCAGCCTTGGTTCGAGCTTTTACAGTCAAGTCCAAGGAGTTTCTAGCCATCCACGACCATCAACACCTTCTAAACCGTGAGTTACATCAAGTGTAAGCTCATGTTGTCGGTTTTGGGACATTTCACTTGTTTTCTTCATTTTTCACCTAAAAACCTTGCTTTTTTCCTTGTTGTAGCAGAAACTTCTCACCATAATCTTGTTCTTAAGGAGTTCCCAACGTTCTTGAAGGTAAACCTCATGTTATGTTAGTCATTCTTGAGGTGGAAACCGATTTCCACCATGAAAACCCTCTTTTTGGGTGTTTTGGTATCATCTAACTTGTGAAAGTTGCAACTCTTGTAAACCAAACTTGTGACCTGCATTTTTATGACTTAATGGACTCCCAAGAACCTGTTTTAAAAAGTTCCAAAAGGCTACATACTCGAATCCACGGTTAATACATGGATTTCACCTTGAAACCCTTCTTTCTACATGTAACAACACCCTTTTAAGCATTCGTTTGAAAAATCCTTTCAACCAAGACCCATAACCTACTCATGAACGACTTAATGACACCTTAATAATCTGTTTATGAAGTTAAATGAAGTGTTGGTAACGTTTAAACTCAAGTTAAGATGATTTACACAAGTGATATGGTCGGTTATGACATTTTCTACATATTTGAAGCATATGGATGTATAGAACAACTAGGCAACTCGTTGGGACTGAAATTTCAGTAGGTTTTAATGAATATTAGAAGTTTTAGTAATGTTAATCCTTGGAATAAAGGACATGTTGTGATTTACCCTTTTTTAGTCACTTTCGGGACCCGAAAACATGGTAAAATGACTTTAAAAATAGTAAGAATATGAATTTAACACTCTTGAAAAGTATTCCAGGCTCAAAAATGACAAATAAAGTGTTCTGGAGTCAATGGATAATTTAAATGGTCAAAGAAACAAATAAATGACGTTTTAACTAAAAACGGGTACAAACCGAGCAAATATATAAAGATATCTTTTAGAAAATACCTACTGGTCCAAGATTCAAATATATGAAAACTCCAATTTACGGTTAAAACTATCCGGCTTTTATCGTAACCGGGAGCGTTAAACGCGCAGTTTTTAAATCGGACCCGTAAACTAAAATTTTGAAACACTTACTCCATAATAAGTATAATATGACTCTAAGAATCTGATTTTTGGTCTTAAATGACATAAAGGGCAAGAAACTAAACTTGAGGGTAGAAACTGTCAATTTTGAAACTTGAGGGACCAAACTGTAAAAATTTTTCAAACCTTATAACCGACTTCCAGGAAGCTAATAAACACTTGAGCAACAAAATTCCTTAATATACTTAATCTAATGAAGTGAAAATCCCAATTTTCATGAAGACGCCTTGACCTGCCATAAAAGGAAACTTTTTATACAAACCTTCACGAAACCAAAGCTTTACTCAATAGCTAAACTCTTGACATCATTGTTGCACCTTAAATGAGTTTAGGGCAGTAGCTTATTACTTAATATGTACATGTTAGGGTGCTAGACTTGAGACACTTCCCGGTACACCAAGAGACTTTTGACTGGAAACCTAAGGTGAGTTCTAGTGATTCCCCTTTTTACTACTGTTTTGGGGTGAAGCATGCTCTGTTATTTTTGAACTATAATTGTGCTTTACTTGATGATTCTATGTGGGATTTGTGGTTACCTGCTGATACTTATATCATGATCATTAATTCTTTCGTGAACCGCTTGTTTTATATGGATAGATCTATTTGGGGAATCCCCCACACACAGTGGCTTCCGTTCCAGGGAGGTTACCCCACTGAGATCCTAAGGGGTCGTTTGTGGCATGTAACAGGTTTTGTTAAGATACTATGGTAAACCATCCGGGCAGGTAGGGTTCACTGGTTTGGGGCTCAGTTCTTCCTTCGGGAATATCCGGTTAAACACAACTTTAGAAGAGGCCAACCGGGACTGAGTGCAGGGTTGATTATGATTTTTCCCATGATGATAAACAATGATTATTTTCTTTTAATAAAAGAAGGATTTGTTAAGTCCTTTTGTTTATAAACTTTAAGCACTTGAATTCACCAACTTTTTAGTTGACACAATTTTCTTTTGAGCATGTTTCAGGTAATGTATGAAGAGATCCTAGCTGTTGTGAAGACCTAGACTTATCCCGTGACCATGACATTGGCATAATTTCCTCAATGAAACATTTGAACAATTTTATATTTATGTTGAACAAGTACAATTTTATTTTTATGGATGATTGTAAAACTCATTTGGGGGCTTGATTTGTTTCTAGCCCCGCTATCTTTTTAAAAACATTAATGCCATGTGATATTCTCTCCTTTGAGCTCTTGTAATGGTTTGTTTCCGCTGCCATATGTTGTTGCTAGTCTGTGACGTCCCACCCTACCTGGGCCCGGGGTGTGACAGTAAAAATTATATTTTTTTTATGATTATGTGATTAATTATGTAGCCTTGTTATGAAAATTGAGAATTTTATAGCATTCATGCGTTTTCGCGCATTTTCGGCTTTTAGCGCCTAATTATTATAAAAACCTATTAGAACTAGAAAAATAAATATTATTTCATGTTATTAATTTTTGTTTGATATTATTTGAGTATTTGGTGGGTTTGGTGTAGAAAAAGTTCAATCGCTTAGTATTAAAACGATTTTTATAAAAGACGAGGGCCATTTTTGTAAAAAAAAGTATAAAACCCAACCCCCCAACCCTAATCACAATTTGGCCGTCTCTTTACCCTTCCCCTTCATTATTTCCATTTCAAATCACCCACACACATAAATAACACCTCCTTTGATCTTGTTCTTGCATATTGGTGGTGATTTTCATCGTTTCTTGCATCAAACGCGTAGTAGGGATCATCATCTAAGCATTTCAAGTAAGTTTTTATGTTTGAATTCATGTTCTTTTATCTTCATGATTAACATGAACCCTAGATTACCCAAACAAGTCAAAACTCAAAATTGATTGAAATTGATGATTGATTATGTGTTAGTATTTGATATAATGATGTTTGTATGAATTGGTTTTGTGAAATTGTGTTGTTTTGATCAAAATTCAAGACTTACTTATAATGGAAACTTTAATTTGGGGCTTTTGTAGAAATTTTATGATTTTGATGAATTGGATTGAACTTTTGGTTCTAGGATGTTAGGTGATGCTAATGGATGAAACGTGATGTTTTGAACTTATGATTTTGACTCGGTTTTTGGGTACTTTCCAATAATGGAAACTTTTTCGATACTTTGGTTTATTGATGGTGATTTATTCATTTTTGATTACTTGTGATGATTGTTATATGATGTTTAAAACATAAGAATGAGTTAGGAATAATCGAATTGTGAAAAACACTTCGTATGAACATGCTTGCTATTTATGGAAACTTTTGTGTCCCGATGTGTTGTATGATGAGTATGATGTGTAGAACATTTTATTGTGATGTTATTGATGTTAAATGATCATAGGAACATGCTAGGAAATTTGGATGAAATTCGTGCAACTTGTGTTCTTATATTTTTAATTTAGGAAAGTTTGGGCATGATGAAGTTTTTAGGTTATGTTAACATGTTATAGATGATTATTGTTGGATGTGTTACATGTATATTTGAGATGTTTGTTGTGGTAATGTTTAAACCGATGGCACATGTGTAACGACGTCATACTTTCTAAAAATAGAAACTTTCCAAAAATATATTTCCGACATGAAACTTTATGTGAATCATTAATTGTGCTATTGAACATGAATAAACATGTTTTTACTTATTTGAGTCACCAACGTGTCTTCGGGTCAGTTCGGTCAACTTTGGGCAACAAAAATCAACTTGGTTAAACTTGTCAAACATTTCTCGAACACACTAACAGTTATGTAGTTTGGATACTACGGGGTTCATTTGACCATTATGTGCATACACTCATGGACCTACATTCGTTAGGTAATGAATAGCTTCCATCTTTTACATTTCATCTTTTTGCTAGGCATCTAAGGTGAGTCTTCACAGCTCCACTTTTACTTACTTTCCTTTTTGGGGGAGAAGCATGCAAACTATTTCTATAAACTGGTTTTAGTATTATTGATATATCACCTGTTAGTGTAGTGCAAACATTATCACGCAAGTCCTTACACACTCGAACCGTTAATAACGGGTTAGCGAGGTAATTTTGAGTAGTACTACTGGGTTTGACAAACCCCACCCGCGTTAGTCGCACTACCTCTACTGGAGGTCGAACGGGTGTCTAATTGACCTAGAAATTTGCCATTGTTCTGTGATAAGACATGGCGGAAGGCAAAACAACTCACAAACAGTCAACTTTTGTTCGAAACACTAAGTAACTCGATATATAGGCTAGCTACCTATGGTATACCTTTTTTTACTTTTACCAAGCAACGCTTAAACATATTTACTGATTTAAACCTGTGAACTCACCAACCTTGTGTTGACACACTTTAGCATGTCTTCTCAGGTTCCTAGCACGCTTAAGGCTAGGGTTGCATATCTGAGGCTCATGCATAATCTTTATCATTTGAATGCAAGTTCATTTACATTTACTACTTTTTCCATTGGGCGCTTTGTTTTGCGCATTTACTACTTATGGTTTTTCAAAAGTTTACGCTTCCACAATGACTACATTTAAAACTGTGTTTTGATTTAAGATCACACGCTTATTTTAAAACGCATATAGTGTCTGTTAGGACCTGGTATTTGATCGAAATACCTAGTGATTGCGTGTTAAACCAACTCAAATAATGCGGAATCCTATTTGATTGGCGATCCAATCAGTGAGAACACACGATGAATCAATCAAGAATTGAAATCAACGTCAGAAATCGATTAGGAACCGATCTGAAGTGTTCTGTGAACTTGGAGAACGATTTGGGAGGCTTCTGGACGGCTAGGGTACGTCTGGAATCGTAATGGGATCAATGCTTTTGTTTTCCCACGAATTGGGTCTATTTATAGGTTAGTATTGTTCAATCGTGCGACTGGGCCATAAGTATGGTTCAGTCGTGCGATTGAACCATGCGGTTGATTCATCCGCACGACTGAGTATTCAGTCGTGCGATTGAGTCAATCTTATGTGTCAATCATACGACTGATCCAGTCTCTTGGTTCAGTCGTGCGATTGAGTCAATCGTATGAAGTTATTCATGCGTGTGGTCCATTCGCATGGGCCATTCGCATGAGAACTTCATTAAGTTAAGTTTGAATGTTTTAATTAATATAACATAATGTGCAATCATTCAAACATTCATAAACCCAATAATTCAATCACAACTTATTAATGAAATATTAAACATCACAAGTAACAACCAATTCATATCATTTCATTAATAGATACAATTACATCATAATCAGACAGACAAGATTTATTACATTACAGCTCATGATCTAGGGACATACATGCATCAACAAACTCCCCCTTGGACCTAGATCTATCTAATCTCTTGTCTTCTGCATCACCTCCTTATACTTCTTGTACTTCTCCTCTTTAGTGACTCCTGCGTGTATCTCAAACGCAAAGCAAAGTCGTATAACATTTTGGAACTGGAGAGCTTGTACAATGTCTTGTGTGTCATAGAACAGTGGCCACTTGTATAATGTATAGACATCATTAGCAGACAAGTTGGTTAGCCACATCGGGTCGAATACCCTGATAGTATCCATTTTCCCTTCTTTATTCAGAACTATGACAGCTTCAGCGGTTCTCCAATCATAGTACCACCATTTGAAGTGTGGAGTGAAGTCCTGTGGCATTTCCCTGAGAGGGATTCTTGACATAGTGCGCGGAGGACTCCACTTCAGCACAATCTTGGGTTTGCCAGTAATGGCATCAACCTCAGACCTTCTTATATACCTCGTAGGCTGTTGTGGTCTGAAGTTAACCCATCGGGTGTGGTACTCCTTCTTCAGGGCAGCCTCAAACCAGCCTGACATCTTTCTTGGGTCAGCATACAGCAGCTTTAGCTTAGCCAGCTGGTTGAGCTCAAAACCAGGTAGAGTCTTCAGATCATATGGGAACCTGAAGTACTCTATGCCCTGCTCCCTCTTAACTGCATAAGCGTTAAGGTCATCAAAATAAGCCCATGAGATAATCCTGCCTGACACCTTATGGTGTTTCTTGACTCTGTAGAGCTTGGTGTAGGCATCTCTCTTTGGTGCAGCACGCTGGGCTCTTACTTCTTCAAAACAGGCAGCCCACTCAGCCTTGCGAATATCTACGTCAGCATTGGAGGCTTGGGCTGTTCCTTCAGTCTTTTCAGTTTCCTGCTCCATCTTGTCTAGTACCTCAAACGTATCACTGACTAGGGATTCACCCAGATTGGGGACCACATTTCCCTCGGCGTCAGCATACTGAGGGTACTCTTCTGCAGTAATGTCTTCAACCTCAACTTCATCAATGTCATTTAGTTCCTCATCACTGGTTGAATCAACTGTTGGAGCGTCCTTGACTATTTCATCGGGATTGAGTCTGAACATCTCTGCCAGTTGCTCATCAGATAGGTCATGAATTATTTCCCCTTCTTCAGGGGTATAACTCACAGACCGTCTCACTATCCCTTGTAGGTCAAGAATCATGGTTAATTGAGTCTTGACCATTTGAAGGGGAGCAAAGTCAAACTCATCCCTTTGAAAGTTTGGATCTGTTTGATATAAACATTCAACACGTAAACCATTAGTAAGTAATCAACCAGAATTATATAACTTAATATATAAACATTCAACACACTTGTTTTTCATTACATGATTCAAGTACAAAATAAATAAATACATAAGACATCTAATCAGTACTTTTGTCTTGAATCTGGGGCGTGTCGCTCGGAGGAGCAGAAGTAGTGGATGACTGGTCCTGTCGATGCTTAGATCTTCGCTCTTGACCTGAAGCAGAGGCCGATGCAGCCGCATCCCCTCCTTCTGCTTCGTCATCATCATCACGTCCTTCTGTCCTGTCTTCTTCAGTCTCCTCATCATCATCATCTTCCTCATCATCATCATCATCTTCATCATCACCATCTCCATCATCCCCGTCACCTTCCTTTAGCTTCAGGGGCTCATCCTTCGACCCCTTTAGCCTCAGCATAATCGTCTTGTTGGTCGTCTCCAACTCCTCTATACGTTTGACGGACTGAGCCTGCAAGTCCTGGAGTTGGGACACCTCGACTCTCTGCTGGTCGATCACCCGAGCCTGCTCTGCCATTTGCTGAGACTGGGCAGCAGTCAGGTCGGTCAGCTGGCGGATCTGCGCCGCCTTCTCCTCATCTGCAGCAAGCAGACGCATCACCATACGGTTAAGCGCTGAGAGCTGCTCCTCTACCCCGATGTGAGGTAGAGTAAATCCATAAGCATGTGAAGGCTGGGCTGAGGGTCCAGCATGATGTGTGGTGGTGGTGGCAGTGGCAGTGGTGAATATGGGTCGGTGGGCTGATGCTGGTGAAGTAGGTGTGAATGGTCTGGTGGTGGATGGGAAGGATACAGTGGTGGTAGGTAAGGTGGTGGATGTGGTAGTGGGAGTAGTGGATGTGGTGGCTGTGGTGATGGGTGGTATGTCAGTAGTGGTGGTAGTGGTGGCTGTGGTGGTGGAAGTAGTAGTGACGAAGGTCAGGCGACGCTTCTTCTTCTTCAATCCATGGGGTTGAGCCATCCGCTTCCTCCTAGTCCCGGTGGAAGTGGATGCTCCCCCTGCAGCTCTGCTCACTGAACCCGGAACATAGTTCGGGTCAGTCTCTCTCTCTGAGGAGTCCCGAGGGTGTTCACCAACCACCCTAAGCCCGTGGTCTGTGGGAACAACTTTACTTCCCACAGTCCTGGTGAGGGGCTCCTCATCTGACTCCTCCTCCTCTAGATCACCAGCCACAAACTCCTGATGGAAACCGGCCATCTCAGCGACCTCTCCGGCAGTGGCTGACCCCGGGGGAATAACGTCTGAATCAGTGCCTCTAGATGGAGCAGGCATATCATCCCCGGCGTCGCCGCTATCATCATCATCAGAGTCAGTATCTGGTATAGCAATATGCTCAACATCCGAATCACTGTCATCGTGGCGCCACTTTCTCTTGGCTGGCGCCACATAATCAGCACGGGCCAGATGCCCAAACAGCCTCCTGACAGGGGGCTTCACCTGCTTCCCCCTGTATACCTTCATCCGGCCGAGTGTAGTGTCGTCCATAACCTCAAGAACAACAGCATCCTCCTTCTCCTTTGGCAGGGAAGGGAGCTTCTGGTCAATGATCATCTGCATAAATCTGGGGTACATACAGAAGTCCTCCTTCCCTTTCCCCTCGATGTTCTCCACCAGGTAGGTGAATATCATCTTGGAGAAGCTGAACGGGTGGTTCAGCACCAACGCAACATACGCGTTCTGGATCTGGTCGGAAAGCTCATCGAAACCTCCCTTCCTGGAAGCTATACACATTAGCAGCACGTGCGCAAGGTACTTAAACTGGGGACAGAGGTTACTCTTGTTGAGTACCCCAGCATTGATGTCCCCAGAGTACTTGGCTCTCATGAAACATCCTCTGACAGTGAGGGGGTGTAGACGAGTGGGACAATCAGCATCGTCCCCAAGCTGTAGAACAATCCTCAGATCCTCCTCTGATACAGTGATAGCCTCACCAAAAATCGAACTCCTGATGCAATGAGGCTCAGAGGATCTATCAACAGATGCGCCTTCCCAGAAGGCCTGCTGCACTGATCTATACGGAGTACATGGTGTAGCAATAGCATAAGCGATCCTGGATCTCAACAAAAACGTAATAATCCCCGAGAAGTCAGCTGCGTTCCTGGATGTCAAATCCAGATGAGTGCTCATGGTCCATCGACTCGCCATCTGTAACACATAACAATATAAACATTAGTTCCTTTGGCTAAGAGTATAATGAGACACTTAGACTTTGAATAAAATCTCTGTCATGCGATTGAAGTTGTACGACTGAAGACAGTCGTGCGACTGAACCGTGCGATTGAACTTCAGACGTGCGAATGACCTCATGCGCACGACTGAGTGTGCGACTGGACTCATGCGCATGTACTCTTATGCGGTTACCCCAGTCGTTCGACTGAGTCTCATTCGCATGGTTCAGTCGTGCGGTTAAGTGAATCGCTCCCTTCAGTCGTGCGACTGAAGTTCATCCGGACGACCAGTCGTCTGTCTCAGGTGTTCAGTCGTCAATCGTTCGAAACTTCACAAACTAAGTCTTTTAACTCAATTAACCGGTTCCTTAGAGTCGCATTCTCGTTACTAATAACCTATTTAACTTAATTTTAACATTTTGCTTGGTTTTAATAGGTTATTAGGTCTTTCTTGTCTCGGTTCACATTTCACAGTCGAACAACCCAATTAGGGTTCCAATTTTTCTGTTTTTGATGAAAGAAGACTTCAAAATACCTGTATGATGATTAGCGAACGTCAGTAACACACAATCAACGATAAAACTAAGACAAATCAAATTTTGGCAGAGTAACGGTAGGGAGTGCGATTTAGAGGCGATTTGAGGGTGATGAGTCTCTGCGACCGACTCCACCTCTATTTATACCAACCCTAGATCCAATCGTGCGACTGAGTTCATACGCACCTTTCAGTCGTGCGAGTGGGACTCAGTCGTGCGATTGGGTCAGTCGCCCTTCTCCAGTCGTCCGACTGAAGTTCAGTCGTGCGACTGACTCACTCGTTCGCACTTATTCCTCCGACTGGACTAATCGTATGGTCCATTCGGTTGGATGGTCCATACTCATAGTTCATTCGTGCGAATGGACTTCATTCGTATGGTTATCCCATACGTATGGTCCATTCGTGCGAATGGGTCATACTTAGTTAATTTTCTGCCATTTTTACCAATTTACTTTTAAACTCTTTTAGATTAATTAAATTAACATTATGAGCCTTTGAGCATCTCAGACATGATCCTTTTATCTTGAAAACACTTTTATCACCTCAGACGTGATCCTTTTAACCACTTTGGTCACCTCAGACGTGACCCTTTTTAAAACACTTTGTCACCTCAGACGTGACTAATTTAACCTTTCAAAGCACATATGGTCATCTCAGACATGACCTTTTTAGTGAGTTGATTCCTTCTGATTTTCCTTATGTAGCCCGACACTTGACTCAAATTAAAACTTAAAACGACTAACTAATTTAAGACTTTAACTAATTACATAAACAGACATATTTTTTTGGCTTTTTGTGAGAGATAAATCCAGAGATTGATATCTACGGGATTTGGTTCGGGAATAGATAGCTTCAACTTAGATTGATCATATCTGGACCAATTCAATTTTTGGAATCATACAGGCAATTCAAATCATTTGGGACTAGTTATTAAACCTTATGATGCTCAAGTTCTCGGTGTTCATCCAGAGTCGTTAGCAACATAAGGAAATCATACTGAAACTCTTAGATTTTCACATTGATTTGAACCTTTGAGAATGTAGCCACAATGATTGTCAGTATGTTTGTCCACTTAAATCCATACACAGACTTTTGACACAGACTGGTGACTTATTTAGGTTTAATTATTTCAACTAACATTTGTGGATCCCACACTTATATGGTAATCAACATTCCTCAGGAGCTTTTGAGCGGTCTACGGGTATTATTACAAGAAGAGACTATTCTTAGAGCTTTCAAAGAGAAGCCTGTCCTCAGGTCAGTGCCATCGCACAGCAGAGAGGCGGCAAACAACAATGAATTCTAGAATATCTAGGTTATGCTTATCCTCAGGTCAGTGCCATCGCACAGCAGAGAGGCACACAACCTATCTCCTTGTTAGAGCAGCTTATTTTATTTTGCACAAAATGCACCAACAACATAAGTCATTAGCTTTATTGCATTTGTCTTTCATTTTTTTTTCTTGCTTTGCTCTAATTATGGTCATCCGCACACATTTGTGGCGTTTAATGCTCATTACCCCTTATTGGAATATTGTTGATTGTGTTAACCAGTGATAATATGGAAGCCCACAGTCAGTTGAACAACTTAGTTTTATCTTGAGATCACCAATCAGGTCTATTTGTCTATTGTGTTGAATCTACAACATATCATATATGGTCTAGCAGCCTCTAAGTCTACTTTCTTTGTGTCACCTTAGGAGTTGCCAGTTTTCTATCATCTTCCCTTTTTGTATTGCTTAGATTACACAGATTTATACTTTGAACTTTTGCATCTTTCTAAAACTAAAATTTTAAAGTCCCTCTTGATTTGTTCCTGTGTACTATCATTTTCCAAAGGTATTGACTCGGTATCACAGACACAATCTACCTTATTTCAGCTAGTTACTCCTTCTCCCTCATTTTTCATTTTTTTTTTAATGTTAACTTGCTGACATATTCTCCCCCTAAAATACTAAAATCATTTCTGGTTTAATTATTTTAGGATTTTAATAAACAGCAAAATAACATGAGTTTAAATAAAAATAAAATCAAATAGACAAATCAAATTAAATAAAATAAATTTAACTAAACTACATCGGACTACACATTGTCATCATCAGGAATTACCTCACTTTTCTTTTTAACGCCGTTGACCTCTAATAAATATTGAAAACGTGGTTTATCAAAGGCTTTAGTATAGAGGTCAGCGCGTTGAAAATCAGTATTAATTTTAACCACATCAATTAAGTTCTTTTCAAAGCAATCTCTTATGAAATGGTATTTAATACCGATATGTTTGGTCTTAGGATGTTGGACCGGATTTTTAGTTACTGCAATTGCAGCAGAGTTATCAACAAAAATAGGAGTAGATGAGTAATTTTAAACCGTAATCCCGCATTTGCTGTTGAATCCAGATGATTTGTGAACAGCAACTTGCAGCAGCAACATATTCGGCTTCACAGGTTGACAATGCAACCGATGTCTGCTTCTTACACTGCCAGGTAACTAATCTTCTCCCAAAGAATTGACACCCTGCTGATGTAGACTTGTAGTTCATTTTGCAGCCCCCGTAGTCCGAGTCACTATACGCGGTAAGCTCAAAGTCATCATCATGAGGATACCACAATCCAAGTGTGGGTGTACCCTTCAGATAACGAAAAATCCTCTTGACCCCGATCAGATGGTTGACCTTTGGTTTAGCCTGATATCTTGAACATAGACATGTAGCATACATAATATCAGGTCTTGAGGCAGTGAGATACATGAGGGATCCGATCATTCCTCGGTACATAGTGGCATCTACTAGATCTCCATTCTCATCAGGTGCTATATCATGATTCGTAGCAAGTGGAGTCCCAGCAGCAGAAGCATTCTCCATGTCAAAGCGACTGAGAATGTCTCCTACATACTTGGTCTGATGTAGAAAGATTCCATTAGGTGTTTGATCCACCTGTAACCCGAGAAAGAACTTCATCTCCCCCAAGCACTCATCTCAAACTCTTTCTTCATTACTGCTTCAAACTCTTTACATAACTCTTCGTTCTTTGACCCGAAGATTATGTCATCAACATATATCTGTACAAGCAGTAGGTCGCCATCCTTTTCTTTAATAAACAGTGTACAGTCAATTACTCCCCTGCGAAAGCCGTGTTTTACAAGATGAGTTGAGAGTTTCTCATACCAAGCTCGAGGAGCTTGATGAAGCCCATATAAAGCTTTGTCGAGCTTGTAAACTCTATCCCGATGATAAGATCTTCAAATCCCTCGGGTTGACTTACATAGACTGTTTCCCTGATTTCCCCATGAAGGAATGCACTCTTTACATCTAATTGGTAGACTTTGATCTTCATGTACGATGCATAGGCAAGGAAGATACGAATAGCTTCCATCCTTGCCACGGGTGCAAACACCTCATTATAGTCAATTCCCTCGACTTGGCGAAACCCTTGAACCACCAGTCGAGCTTTGTTCCTGATAATGACCCCTTGGTCATCCTTCTTGCATTTTAGTACCCATTTAGTGCCAATGACTTTAGCACCTTTAGGTCTATCAACCAGAGTCCATACACCTAACTTCTTAAACTGCAGAAGTTCTTCTTGCATGGCACTCACCCACGCCTCATCATTTAGTGCCTCACTGACATATTTTGGCTCAACCTGCGAGACAAAACATCGATAAGCACCATCATGAATGTATCCTTTCTCCATAACCGAGGCGTAATCAGCTGAGTATAACTGATTTCGGGTTTGTACTCCTGATCTGACATCCCCAATAACATTGTCAAGGGGATGATAGACGTTTAGTCGTGATCCTGGAGTAGTAGGAACAGCCACCTCAGAACCGAGATTATGAACATTGTGTTCTGCATCTGAGGTAGTTGGAGTTTGAGGTTCTGAAGTCGAAGGAGCATCACTCGTAGATGCTTGTGGACTTTCAGGAACTGGAACCTGTTCCTCCTGACTGTTCTGGTCATCTGCTTCAGTTTCATCTTCAGAAGAGGAGTCACTTTCATCGACTACTCCCCCTGACTGAGTAGATGATTCTCCCTGTGTGCTAGATGGTGTATTCAGAATATCATACATCATCCTAGTAGCTAACTCATCATCCGAGGGAGAGAGAGGTATGTTGAAGGACTTGAAGAATCCATCATAATCGAAGAAGTATGCAGGTCCTTTGCCTGTAGGTGGTGTGGTATATCTCTGAACGTCGACATTACACCACACTTCTACAAGACCCGTTGAGTTATTGTAAACTCGCTTATTCGGTATGTTGTATCCTAGAAAGATTCTTCATCTGCCTTCTCGCTGAATTTTCCTTCTTGTGTCTTCTTCAGAAGTGTACACGGCGCGCCAAAAGGTTCAAGATACTCCAAATTCGGTTTGCGTCTTTGTAGTAGCTCATAACATGTCTTTCCGTGGCGCTTGACTATTAGGACTCGATTCAGTGTATAACATGCATTTGCTACTGCCTCATTCCAGAATTGGATAGGCAGTTTCGAGTCAGCCAGCATAGTCCGTGCAGTCTCTATCAAGCTTCTATTTTTCCTCTCAGCAACACCATTCATCTGAGGCGTGTAGGCTGAAGTGAATTGATGAACAATTCCCTTTTCCTTGCAGTATGCCTCCATCCATTGATTCTTGAATTCTGTCCGTTGTCTGAGCGTACTTGTCTAACCTTTAGCTTGTAGAGAGATTCCAGAGTGGTGACTAATTCCTTGAATGACTCAAATGTTTCTGATTTGGATTTCAGAAACATACCCAAGTGAACCTTGAGTAGTCATTAGTGACCACAAAACAATACAAATCGCCTGCAATGCTCCTTGTACTGACTGGACCAAACAGATCCATGTGAAGAAGTTCAAGAGGAAGTTCTATTGAATGGACTTTCTTCTCCTTATGAGACTTCTTTGTCTGTTTGCCTTTCTTGCAAGCTACACAAAAGTCAGGAAGTTGGAAGTTCTTGACATTTACTCCTCTCACTAAATCCTTCTGAATCAAATGATTCATCTTCCTTTGACTAATGTGTCCCATTCTCCTATGCCAGGAGATTGAGTCCTTCTCAGTAGCTTTAGATAGAAAGCACTGAACCTCATGATCCGTTGTAGCAGCTGTTGACAGATCCAAGACATAAAGGTCTTTATATCTTGAAGCATTCATCAGAACTTGGTCCTCTGGGATCATGTAGTCTTTCTTCAGCACGTAACACTTCTTGTTGTCGAAGATGACTTTAAATCCTTTATCGCAAATTTGGGAAACAGAAAGTAAGTTATTTTGAAGTTGTTGAACGTAGTTCACCTTATCAAACTTAACTTTCTGATTTCCCACTTCTCCCTGTGCTGTGATGTATCCTCCCTTGTTTCCTGCAAAGGAAACATGCCCTCCTTTTATTAGTTTGACGTTTGATAAAAGGGCTCTATTTCCTGTCATGTGCCTGGATGCTCCGCTGTCTATAATCCACGTGTTAGTCTCAGCGCTGTATCGAACACCCTGCACATATCAAGTAAATGTATTAGTTTAGGTTAGGAACCCAAGCCTTTACTGTCTTGGGTTTCCTAGAGGCATCACACATCATAAACTCTACCCATTGACCCTTAGAGGGTGAGGGTAGCTCAGATTCCTTCTTGTCATCAGTATCAGACACACAGGATGACTTCTCTTTCCATAAGCCAGATTTGTGCAATGCCTGTTTATGATAAACAGTCGTTTGGCTTACAGATTGGACTTTAGGTTCACTAGATCTTCTAGGTGGAGTTAGAGAACTCCTCTCAAAAGACCTAGGTCTAGAGTCCTGAAGATCAATCTTCTTCCTAGGTGTCTGATAGAAAGGACAATAGGAAGCAAGGTGTCCACATTCTCCACAGTTGTAGCATGATCTGCTATCAACTTTATGAGTAGACTTTCTTTGTGGAGAAATGCGTGACACTCTAGTAACATCAATCACTTTAGGTTTTGACTCTTGCATGTTTGATGTTTTCTCTGGTTTAACAAATTTAACTGTTTTAACCTGTTTAACGTGTTCCACTTTTTGGTTAACTGGTTTTTGACTTGTAGCATGTGAAAAATTAACGTTTGAAGTCCTTTTAGGTTCTGATTTGACTCTGTTTGACCCTGACTTTAAGTTAATTTTTTCAAATTCATTTTCCAGATTAACACAAGGCAATTTACCCTTTGCCTTTGAAGTGGCCTCCTTTTGTTTCTGTCCAGATTCAGTAGATGAACATGATGTGTCTGGATCAGTAACAAGAGGAGTGATCACCACATGATCCTTGATGGGGTTGTTGTTTACTGGTTTAGACTTGGTGTTCATCAAGGTCTCAGGTGGTGGTGGAACCACTTTGTAGCCTAATCCCTCCCCGTTATTCCTTTCTCTCACTAAGTGTTGAACTATGTGTGAAGAACTAGTCCAACTATGCAGTTTCTGTTTTAAGGAGTTAACTTCTACTTCTAGAACTGCCTTTTGCTTCTTAGTGTCCTCTAGGGAGTTTAGATAGTACCTAATGTCATTTGCTTGGTTAAAGGCAACTACTTCGGTTTCCCTAAGCTGTTTAGTCAATAGGTCTATCTTTTCTTTATAACTATGCTCATTTTGTTTTAGAACTCTATTGGCCTCAGTGCATAGTTGTAAATCTTTTACTAAGTTATCATTGTGATCTAATAACCTAGCAAATTTTTCATCAATGCTATTCCTAAACATATCACAGTTAGAACAAGCATGATTATTAAACATTTGGTCAGTTGTACTTACCTGTGTTGTTTCAGAAGAGTTAGCCATCAACGCAGCATCAGACGTCTCTAGTTCTGGTGATTCTGACTTTTCTGTTT
The DNA here is from genome assembly GCA_025215565.1 of Flaveria ramosissima. Classification (NCBI taxonomy): domain Eukaryota; kingdom Viridiplantae; phylum Streptophyta; class Magnoliopsida; order Asterales; family Asteraceae; genus Flaveria; species Flaveria ramosissima. The sequence goes on from CM046034.1 coordinate 15,277,790, forward strand.
CTGACGTGGAAGTCTCCTCCTTTGGCTTGTAACTGACCTCAGCTGCAGTTGTTTCTTCACAGTGTGACATCGCTATCTCAACTGCTAGATCACCTTCACTCGCCGAATCATCATCAATATCTTCAACACTGGCAATGTTAGATTCTGGTGAGACAAACCGAAAACTCCAATCCTGTCCTTCATCATCATGAGCAGTCAAGGCTTTTGGGTCCTTGTTTGATGAAGTAGAACTGGAAGCTTGCTTGTCTTGGCGAGTAAAGGATGAGAACGGGTTCCCATTACCCGTCTTCTTTGGCTTGACACATTCTCTCTTGAAGTGTCCCTTCTCTCCACAGTTGAAGCAGGTCACTTTGCTCTTGTCAAAGCCAAATGTAGTGTCCTTAGTAGCTATCAAATTCTGTCCTGTCTTTTTAACAAACTTCTTTGCCCTTCGGACAGCGCTAGCTAAGGCCCACATTATATCCATCCTTTCGAGCTCCATTTCATCCACCTGCTCGTAGTCCTCATCTGCCAGATGGCAGTTTCCAATCTTCCCAGCAACAAGTCCATCATATGAATGAACCACTGCTGCTAAAAGATCCATATGCTCTCGAGCTACTTCTACGGTCACATTACCAGGTTCTCGGTCTTCAATTTGGTAGCACTTGCTTCTGATCCAATATAATGGGTACATGACGACCCTGACGTGTCTGATCCAGAAGGAGAAGCATGTGAAGGACCTGACGAGCTAGACACAAATGCTGTCTGGAGAGGTGCTCCAGATGTCTTAGCTTGAGGCGTGGCGTTGTATAAAGCTGGATTTTGTGTGTACGAAGACTTCTGTGCTCTATACTTCATCCTTAGTGCTTCTTCACGCAACTTGAGAATGAAGTCATTTATATCCAGCTTTACAAGCATTCCATTCTGTCTAAGATTAGACACAAATGATGCCCACTTATCAGGCAATCCGTCTGCGAAGTTGCTTACTTTCTCTTCCATAGTCGTTTCCACCCCATGTGTATGCAACTCGCTCATCAAGTGGTAGAATCTGTCTATGACTTCATCTAAACTCTCATTACCAATCGATGAGAAGTTATCGAATTCCTTCTTTAACTCCTTTGCCTTGATTGCCTTCAATGATGCATTCCCATCATATCGCTTCTCTAGCTCATCCCACAGTTTCTTGGACTGCTTGTTCTCTGAGTACTGGTGGAATATGTCTTTGGGGATAGACTGAGTGATCAATGCATAAACCCTTTTCTCTGCATTGTACTTTACTTTCTGTGCGTCTGTCATCCCACTTAACGTTAATTTAACTCCATCTGCTCCCACCGGTGTACTATAACCAACCTCTATAGCTTCCCACAGATTAGGATCTACTCCATTGAGGTAGATCTCAAAACGTTGTTTCCAGTGGGGAAACTCATCTAAAGTCAAGAGCTTTGGTGGTTTATTGTGATTACCCACCTCACTCTCAAGCAACAGCAGGTTCTGAATCCTTGAGTCCTTCCCAGCAGTAAAGGCTGACATCTGATCTTCCATGGCTAATAAACTTAGTATCTAATCAAATAATCTTTAACTGATGCGACTGAAGGATGCGAATGGTCTAATCGTGCGTATGAACTCTGCGATTGGTTCAACCGTGCGACTGAACAGGGCGAATGGTTCAGTCGTGCGAATGAATCTGGTGCGTATGAGCTATGCGAACGAACTGTTCAGTCGGCCGAATGAAAGTGCGACTAGGTCCAATCGTGCGAATGAGCAGTGCGAATGGAGTCCAGTCGTGCGAATGGGTCACTCGTGCGACTGAAGCTGCTGTTTTGCGAAAATTTCTAGGTTTGACGGGTTTCAGCCGTAAAAATTCGAAATTTCACAAGTCCTAATCGCCTAGGTCCGTAGAAACTGAACTTCAATGAGCAGGGAACTTCCAAGATCACTTTTGATGCCAAAGATTGCGTTTTTCGTGCAAAAACACAAACTTTTATGCAATCTTGATTGAATCAACACGAAATCAAGAGCCAAAGCTCTGATACCACTTGTTAGAACTGGTATTTGATCGAAATACCTAGTGATTGCGTGTTAAACCAACTCAAATAGTGCGGAATCCTATTTGATTGGCGATCCAATCAGTGAGAACACACGATGAATCAATCAAGAATTGAAATCAACGTCAGAAATCGATTAGGAACCGATCTGAAGTGTTCTGTGAACTTGGAGAACGATTTGGGAGGCTTCTGGACGGCTAGGGTACGTCTGGAATCGTAATGGGATCAATGCTTTTGTTTTCCCACGAATTGGGTCTATTTATAGGTTAGTATTGTTCAATCGTGCGACTGGGCCATAAGTATGGTTCAGTCGTGCGATTGAACCATGCGGTTGATTCATCCGCACGACTGAGTATTCAGTCGTGCGATTGAGTCAATCTTATGTGTCAATCATACGACTGATCCAGTCTCTTGGTTCAGTCGTGCGATTGAGTCAATCGTATGAAGTTATTCATGCGTGTGGTCCATTCGCATGGGCCATTCGCATGAGAACTTCATTAAGTTAAGTTTGAATGTTTTAATTAATATAACATAATGTGCAATCATTCAAACATTCATAAACCCAATCAATTCAATCACAACTTATTAATGAAATATTAAACATCACAAGTAACAACCAATTCATATCATTTCATTAATAGATACAATTACATCATAATCAGACAGACAAGATTTATTACATTACAGCTCATGATCTAGGGACATACATGCATCAACAGTGTCGTTTGATATGACTTTGTCTGAGATCCTGGTTTGTCACATGCCTCACGGTAGAACCTGGCCAGTGGATTTTGAGGGTGTGACAGATTGATATTAGAGCCACAGGTTATAAAGAACTAGGATTTCATTTGCATCTAGACTATAGCCTTAGACACACATTACCATTGCACATACTCTTATCTGTTTATTGTTTTTCAAGCATACATATCATTTCACGCATGCGTAACGATATTAGATGTCCATATCATCATCTACTCCACCCATGTCACTAGCATCACCCCCGATCAACGAGGATACTAAGTATCTTGCTCTCATACCTTCTTCATCTATACTAATAGCCTCATTATCGTAGCCGAATAAGCATCAGATGGAGCTTGCTGATAACTTTAAACAACATGGAGTGTTGTTTAATATTCGAGTCAAGGGTGATACACAACACTAGAAGTGTTTTATATGATTGCCAACTGAATTCAAGAGGAGAGTGTACCCTTCCCCTTACTGCTAACATAACTAATTATACTCTTACATCATTACATATACCCTATCTGACTGAGCACTTATTCGCCACCCTTATGGCAAGGTTAGATGAAATGATTCACAATGTACGTGAAGCACCCGGTGAGGTCATCGAGATACTAAAGCAGTTTATCACGTTAGTGAATATGTGGAAACGCTCAAGGAAGGCCTAGTAGAGAATTGCAAGAAACACAATACTGTATTCGAGGAGAACACGAACAAGCATAATTCATTATATGGCATAGTCGAATAAGCATTGGATAAGATGAAAAACCTTGAGGCTTGTAAGGCCCCGTTCCCAGGAAACCTCACAGTTGGTTAATCATAGCATAAAATCATTTTTAATAACCAAAACATTGCAGCAGAGACATTCATTTAAAACTTGGAAACCATATTGTACTCATACATTTGTCCTTCAATTGTAAATAAAACATAGTACTTGTTCTTAAATTACAATAAAAGATTTTATAAACAGAAATGCCATCCACTGCTATCCAAGTAGCTTCCCACCTTGTGCCATCCTCAGCAGCATCATTTACCTGTCAACTATTATGCATAAAAGTCAGCTTTGGTGAGTAAGTTCTAGTTTTAGATAAATAAGAAAATATAACTTTATCCTTCATATAATGATCACGCATACATCATAATACATAACATTTCTTGCATCATAATAAGCATGTTCATTATCTTTCATTCTTTCATTATCTTTCATTTTCATCATAAATGAGATTGCACAAAGCAAGAGCTCCATGTTGATCGACACAGAATGTCGAAGCCTGTCAGTACACATCATCATGGTAGCTAACCCCCGACAGTTGATCCACACTGCAAGGCACATAGCCCGCTCATGAATACGGAACAATCATCATACATTAGAGTCACGTAAGTGAAGTCGATCATAGTGCTCGCAAGACTTTTCATCATCAAATGGGCCCGAGGGTAACATTCATTAAGTTTCACTTTTCATTAATATCATCTTCCACTTTAATATATAATACTTAGCTTATTAAGTACACAACATGCCAAGTACTAGTCATCATAAAACATAACCAACCCTCCGCGGGACAGCGGGGGTTCGGGGGCGGCAGCCCCTAACAGCGGGGTCCTAGGGGCAGCAGTCCCTAGTGGGGTCCAAGGGGCAACGCGAAAAGTTTTTATTTTTAAGTATTTATATAACACATTTCCTTATAGAAAAATCGGTCTTCCTATTAAAACCTCATAAAATCTTGGTCATTATTTAGTATGCATAATAACCCCAAAACATGGAAAAACTTACAAATAAGGGGATCTAGAACTCACCTGGATATCGTGACTAACTTCTAAACTAAGCTTCTAGGCTAGGATCACACTACACAGCCTGCAGACAAGTTAACACTTAAAGGGGTTAATTTCTGCCTAAATTCGCTGCTAATTTCGCTGCCAGAAAAGCAGTTTCGTTGCCAGTTTCGCATGGCAGTTTCGCCCAACTTTAGTTGGAATTCCATTGCTGCGAAATTACCTGCGAAACAATAGTTTCGCAGAAAGCCAACAGTTTCGCAACTTGAATATGCAATTTCGCTGGATGCATAGACAGTTTCGCAGATCGCATAAAAATTACGAACCAACCCGTTTTTAACCCAAAATCACAACTTTTTACGTGCAATCTCTTAGTTTATCAACCATGAGGCTATATCTAAGCTTTATACATGTTTTCATACGTAAAAATGTGACCTTTATGCGATTCTTTGCAACTTTTCAAAACCCAAAACCCTAGAATCCGGGTTTGATCTACAGAAGAGTTTAGAGGTCGAATCTTACCTGGATTTGTTGCTCCTTTCTTATGGTTTGATGTTCAATCGTTCAGATCTTCAATCCCTTAACCTTTGAAGCTCCAAATCTTGAGTTTTCTTCACTTTCTCTCTCTATGAATTTTGGTGTCTATGGTTTACATGAGGAAGATGGTGGCTGATTTGGTGGATTTGAGGGCTGATTATGGGCCCTAAATCACTCAGGCTATTGCCCATAAGCCTAATTTAGCCTATAACCCACTTCTTCTTTTATTAAATACCCAATAATTCAGCCCATTATCTTTGATAACTCGTTCTGACTTTTCGGGGTGTTACAAGGCTACACTGCAGGACATGCAGCAAACACTAGTATTATCAGAATTGAGAGTAGCTGGGCTAGAAGCCTAAGCGGTAATTGCTACTGCATTTGAGGAAGATCTGGAGGAGGAGGAGTAATGTACTTGGAATGAAGACTAGAAGCTAGAAAAAAAGAACTTTGGAACATTAAGATGGTAGGGTCAGATATTGAGGAATATACGATCTGTTTCCAAGAGTTGGTTGATTTATATAATGGTAAATCCAACCTACAAGCGTACTGAGAAGTCGGTCGATAGGATTGCACCTCATACATAAGCAAGGGTCGTCGCTATTGATCCTATAACCATTCAGCGTGATATGAGGTTATCTCACAAGCTACTCACTTGGGGTGGCCTAGAGCACTCTAACTAAGCGTGACATTGTTGATGGTTCATCTAACAGCAAGCAGAATTAGGATGGAACAAACATAGGCAAATCATAGGGTTGCTCTGAATGGAACAAACATAGGCAAATCAAGAAAGATTTCCCTAAACTGAAGAATGGCAACGAGGATAGTAAGAGTTGAAAAGAACAATGGATAAAGTGCCAAGGGTCAAGCCTTCATGATTAGGTCTGGCGAGGCAAGAATTAGCTAGAATATCGTTACTATTTTAGCAAACCTCTAGATGTAGCTTCAGCTTGAGTGGAAACTATTTACACTATACAACTAGCTGATGGTAAACAAATTGAAGCAACTCATATTCTAAAGGGATGTACATTGGATTATCCTGATATAAGACAAATAAAGATCTCGCATACCAGTTCGTAGTGGTGAAGTCTTATATGTCAAGGGCGACAAGAGTTTTGTGGTCTCAGACATTATTTCTTATGTGAAGGCCAAAAGTAATTACGCAAGGGTCATACCACCATTTTAGCTATAATCACCAAGAAAGCAACCGAGGAAAAGAGGATCGAAGAGATCCCTATTGTTCTTTACCTTCCCAAAGTTTTCCCAAAAAAACTTTACCTAGTTTTCCCTACACAGACAGATCGAGTTTTAGATCAATTTGACACATGGAGTCACACCTATTGCTAGAGCACCTTACAGATTAGCTCCAAATGAACTACCACAACTTGCAACGTACCTGTAGGAGCTGTCGGATTAAGGATCCATCCGACTGATTCATCACCTTGGGGAGCTCCAGTCCTATTTGTCAAGAGAAAGGATGGAACCTTTCATATGGGTATTGATTATCGTGAGCTTATCAAAGTAACAATTCATTCGCATCGATGATTTGCTTCACCAGCTTCAACGATCGAGTTTATAACCCAAGACAGACTTGAGGTTGGAATATCACCATCTGAGTGTTCGAGAGGATGGCATATCTAAGGCACCATTCAGAACTTGGTATTGTCACCATGAGATTTTGGTTATACCAAGAGGGTTTACCAATGCATCAGTTGTTTTTAGGATCTCATGACCAAGTGCGTAAACCCCATCTGGACAAGTTTATCAATGTTTTTTTTCCAATGATATTCTAACATATACCAAGAACAATGGAGAGCATGAGGAATATGATTTTGAGACTACTTAAACAATGATAACTGTATGCCAAGTTTTTGAGTTGTGACTTCTGGATGAAGTTCAAATTTTAGGTCATGTGGTCAATGAACAAGGAATACATGTTGACTAGGCAAAAATAGAAGCCATCAAGAACTGGGCTACATCTAAGACTCCGACTAAGGTATGATAGTTATTGGATTGGATGCTTATTACCAACGAGTAATCGAAGAGTTTTCAAAGATCGTACAACCTCTTAAGGTATTAATTTAAAAAGGCACCACACACGATTAGGGTGACTAGAGAGAGTCCTCATTTCAGGTTATTAAACAAAAGCTCTATACTGTACCGATATTATCCCTAACAGAGGGAAATAGATGATTCTATGGTAAATTACGATGCTTCATCCAAGGTCTCGGTTGTGTGTTGACACAATGCGAGAAGGTTACTGATACGCTTTCTATCAGTTGAAAGTTCATAAAAAGAACTACATGACACATAACTAAAAGTTAAGAGTAATTGACTTTCACATAAGATATAGAGGAATTACTTGTACGATACCAAATGGATCATTACACCGATCACAAGAGCCTTTAGTATATCTTTGAAAAGAAGGAGATGAATGTCATCATTGGTTGACCTGTTGAACGACTATGACAATGTGATGAAGTATCTCCGGGTAAGAATAATGTGGTAGCCAATGCCCTAAGTCTAAAGTAAACACCTAAAACAAAACGAGTGCAAGCATTAAAGCTTATCATTCACAATAAAGTACCTGATCAAATCCGTAATGATCAACTTGAGGCTTTAAAGGATGAGAATCTGAAGGGTGAGTCCATGCGAGACATGGAAAAGCAATTAGTAATAAAATCCGGCGGAATTCATTGTTTCATGGAATGAATATGGATTCTTCAGTTCGTGAATTTACGAGAGCTAGTAAGAGATTATATTCATAAGACTCGATATAAGATTCATCGAGGTTCAGGTAAGACGTACCATGATTAGAAAGTCCTTTATCGGTGGCAGAATGAGAAAGGTGATATTGCCATGCATGTGAGAAATTTTTAACTTGTTCTAAAGTTAAGGTGGAATATCAAGGATCATCTAGTTTACTCCAACGGTCACAAATTCTAGAATGAAAGTGGGAGTAGATCTCAATGGATTTCATTGTGAAGTTACCTCGAACTCTCAGCGGATGCGATACCATATGGGTAATAGTATATCGCTTGGGAAAATCTGCACACTTCCTGGATATTAGTAAGACTAATTGAATTGAGAACTTAACTCGCAGCTATCCAAGAGAAAAAAACTCTCGGCACGAGTTGCTAGTTCTTCCATAATCTTCGATCGTGAGCTCGAGTCATTTCCTACTCATACAGGTAATTACAAGTTTATTGGAACGTAGTAAGATAGGCGCATAATGTATTATCAAAACCGATGGTTAGAGTGAGCGTACGACTCAGACTCTAGAAGACATGCTGTGAGTTTGTGTTATTGATTTTGGTAGTAGTTTAAAAACCCACCTACCTCTGATTAAGGTTTTCTGTGATAACAGTTACCACACAACGATCAAGGCCGCACTGCTCGAGACACACTAGGAAAGTAAGTGCCGATCACCTATCTATTGGGCAGAAGTTGAAGAAAGTCAACTCTGTTCCGTAGGGTAGCAGCACGTGATTGACAAAGGATTTATATTAGTTGACGTCAAAGACCCATTGAGTATCAAATCGACAACAAGGAACTTCTAAAAGTTTCACATTGGAAATGTACAATTCGTTTTGAAAAAAAAACAAGGAAAGGTAAGCCTGCACTATGTTGGATAATTTGAAATTGTCAAAATAGTTTGTATAGTAGATTAACAACTCAATCTACCTAGAGAACTTAGTGGAGTACACAACATGTTACATGTTTCAAACATGAAAAATGTCTGTTTGATTAGACAATCGTCATTCTGTTAAAGGAGAAATAGATGGACGCACAACTACAATTCGTTGATGAACTAGTTGAATCATGGACCAAGTGGTTAGAAACTCTCAAACATAGTTGTACCTCTATAGTTAACGTTTTTAGAAACTCAGAGCATGGACCAGAGTTTACCTGGGAATGCGAGAATCATATAAAGGTCAAATATCCGTTGTTATTCAAAGATGTACCATTAAAAGCCAATGTTACCGGTTGAGAATTTCGGGGAGAAATTCCCTCAACAAGGAGATGATGTGACAACCACAAAATTTGCATCCGTCTTTTACCGGAGTTAGCTAAATTTTGGGACTATATTTCTTTCAACAAGGGGATGATGTGGCAACCACAAAATTTTCGTCCGTCTTTTAGCGGAGTTAGCTAAATTTCAAGACGAAATTTCTTTCAACAAGGGGATGATGTGGCAACCATGAAATTTTCGTCCGTCTTTTACCGGAGTTAGCTAAATTTAAGGACGAAATTTCTTTCAACAAGGGGATGATGTGACACCTGGCATTTTCCGGTCACTTTCCGATCAACACGAACATGGTTACCCGATCATAAATTCATGCATCTAATGTTGTTTACTAAAATGTTTCATTTAGTGCACAAACATTCACGAACCTTTCACGTTACGGTAATTCGAAGAATTGCCGAATCGTACGCGCGTCTGTCCCTGAACGTTGTTGATTTGTCAAAATGGTTTTTAAATACTAATAATTGGTGTGAAATTGTTTTTTTATGATTATGTGATTAATTATGTAGCTTTGTTATGAAAATTGAGAATTTTCTAACATTTACGTGTTTTCGCGCATTTTCGGATTTTAATGCCTAATTATTATAAAAATCCATTTGAACTAGAAAATTAAATATTATTTCATGTTATTAATTTTTGTTTGATGTTATTTGAATATTTGATGGTTTTGGTGTAGAAAAAAGTTCAATTGTGTAGCGTTAAACGATTTTTATAAAAGACGGGGGCCATTCTTGTAAAAAAAGAAGTATAAAACCCAACCCCCCAACCCTAATCAGCATTTGGCTGTCTCTTTACCCTTCCCCTTTATTATTTCCATTTCAAATCACCCACACACATAGAGAACACCTCCTTTGATCTTGTTCTTGCATGTTGGTGGCGATTTTTATCGTTTCTTGCATCAAACGCGTACTAGGGATCATCATCTAAGCATTTCAAGTAAGTTTTTATGTTTGATTTAAAGTAAACATTTCAAGTAAGTTTTTATGTTTGATTATCCAAACAAGTCAAAACTCGAAATTGATTGAAATTGATGATTGATTATGTGTTAGTATTAGATATAATGATGTTTGTACGGATTACTTTTGTGAAATTGTGTTGTTTTGATCAAAACTCGAGACTTACTTATAATGGAAACTTTAATTTGGGGATTTTGTAGAAATTTTATGATTTTGATGAAATTGGTGATTTATTCATGTTTGATTATTTGTGATGATTGTTATATGATGTTTAAAACATAAGAATGAGTTAGGAATAATTGAATTGTGAAAAACACTTCGTATGAACATGCTTGCTATTTATGGAAACTTTTATGTCTCGATGTGTTGTATGATGAGTATGATATGTGTAGAACATTTTATGGTGATTCTTATTGATGTTGAAATGATCATAGGAACATGCTAGGAAATTTGGATGAAATTCGTGCAACTTGTGTTCTTACATTTTTAATTTAGGAAAGTTCGGGCATGATGAAGTTTTTAGGTTATGTTAACATGTTATGGATGATTATTTTTGGATGTGTTACATGTATATTTGAGATGTTTGTTGTGGTATATATCGTAATCTTTAAACGGATTGAACATGTGTAACGATGTCATACTTTCCAAAAATAGAAACTTTCCAAAAATAGATTTCCGACATAAACTTTATGTGAATCATTAATTGAGCTATTTGAAGTTGAATAAACATGCTTTTACTTATTTGAGTCACCAATGTGTCTTCGGGTCAGTTCGGTCAACTTTGGTCAACAAAATTGGTTAAACTTGGCAAACATTTCTCGAACACTAATAGTTAAACTTGGATACTACGGGGTTCATTTGACCATTATGTGCATACACTATGGACCTACATTTGTTAGGTAATGATTAGCTTCCAGCTTGTACACTTCATGTTTATGCTAGGCATCTAAGGTGAGTCTTCACAGCCCCACTATTACGTACTTTCCTTTTTGGGGGAGAAGCATGCAAACTATTTCTATTTACTGGTTTTAGTATTATTGGTATATCACCAGTTACTGTAGTGCAAAAATTATAACGCAAGTCCTTACACACTCAAACCATTAATAACGGGTTAGCGAGGTAATTTTGAGTAGTACTACTGGGTTTGACAAACCCCACCCGTGTTAGTCGCACTAACTCGACTGGAGGTCGAAAGGGTGTTTATTTGACCTAGAAATTTGCTATTGTTCTGTGATATGACATGGCGGAAGGCAAAACAACTCACAAACAGTCAACTTCGGTTCAAAACGCTAAGTAACTCGATATATAGGCTAGCTACCTATGCAATACCTTTGTTTACTTTTACCAAGCAACGCTTAAACATATTTACTAATTTAAACCTGTTAACTCACCAACCTTGTGTTGACACACTTTAGCATGTCTTCTCAGGTTGTTGGCACGCTTAAGGCTAGGGTTACATATTTGAGGCTCATGCAAAATCTTTATCATTTGAATGCAAGTTTGTTAGATCTAGGAACAATAGATCTAGATCATTTTGTGTAGGCTTAGAACTTTAATCAATACTTGTAATGAGTGATAGTAATTCATTATTTAGATATATGCATTGTGTATATAGGTTAACCCATATGTGTGTTGATTTGTGTATGGTTGCAGGTACAAACATTATTCTTGGCCAATTACTAAAATTGACCAAGTGTAAGAAACATCTACGGATGAATATTTTGTTCTTCTGTAGATATGTTTCTTACAAGTAACAAACATCCGAAGATCATATGTGGATGAACAATCAACTCTAGAGTTCTAGTGAAAATCAGAGTGCAAGTGAAGACTCCTGTGGATAAGTAAATACCTTCGGAAGATCAAGTACCTTCGGAAGAACAAACATATACGGAAGACTAAGTACCTTCGGAAGAACTAAGTACCTTTGGAAGAACAAAGTACCTTCGGAAGACTATGTAGCTGCGGAGTCCAAACACTTGTATATAAATATTACAAGCCAACAAGACAGTTGTGCAAATCCAAAGAGATCCAGGGTTTCCTTAACTGAAACACGTGTGCCTATAAATATGGATCCTAGGTTTCACATCAAAGAACGAACACGAGACGACACACAAACATAAACCATAGCAGCCGTCACATCAACATCAACACGTTCGAAGCATTTATTATTCATTATTTATTCATCTGTAATGAAATATGTTTGAATCAAATCTTTTTGTTTGCTTATTAATTGTGTTCTTCTCATTGTGTTCGTCATAATCATTAATCATTAAATTTGATATTTAGTTATTAAAACAATTAAACAAGGTTAATGTTGATTCCGCAAACATTAACTTGATTCCCTATTAACATCGATAATTCCTGATTGCGATCCTTGGATTCACAGGTGGTATCAGAGCCAAGTACTCATTGATTTAGATCGATTGATCTATCAGTGTTAATAGTGTGTAATTGTTTGCTTGTTTCACTAGATTTGTTAGTTTTTGCTGATTAGAACCGTTTTTGTGTGAATTGATTAACACAGTGAATTGTCTTTCAGCAAGTACTGTTTCATTGCTTGATTAACTTGGATCAATATTCAAATCAATTGAATTGTAGATCTTGGTTAGTGATTGACATTCATAAATTGTTCAAATTTATTTGAATAAATACATTAACAAATTTTTGGTTCAACAAATCAAAACATGAGTAACTTTAGTGGATCATCATACCAACCTCCAAAGTTGGAAACAAAAGCAGATTTTAAATCCTAGAAAATGAAGTTCAGGATTCATGTGAATTATACAGATTCTAACTTATGGGTGTCAATAACTAAAGGTCCTTATATTCCACCCACTTTTGGGCCAGATTATAATGACAATAATCAAGCCATAAGTACAAAGGATCTGTCACCTGATGATATTAAGAAGGTTAAAGTCGATATTAAGGCATACAGCTTACTTAGTATGGCTTTACTTGAAGAAATATTGATCAGATGTGAGAACTACAAAACAGCAAATTCCTTGTGGAAGATTCTTCATACACTCTGTGAAGGGAGTGATGAAATCAGAAGCATTAGGAAGGACAACCTTCGTTCACAATATGAAACCTTTCATCATATTGAGGGTGAACCAATTCCTCAACAACTCCATAGATTTATGCAACTTTTAACAGAGATGAATATCTTGGAGTTGAAATACACAAATGAGGAATTAAACAAGAAGATGCTCCACACTTTGCCAGAAAGTTGGAAGCAAACTATGTCTATGTTCAATAACACCATTGACCTCAAAGCAACTAGTTTAGATACATTGGTAGCTAAAGTTGAGGATCTTGAAATGGATAAAAAATCAAGAAACAAGAGTGTGAGAACACATGTCTCACCCTATCACTTTACAAAAACAAAAAGTGATGAAGTGCCTTCATTTCTAACAATGATAGTGATAACTCTTGTACTTTGAGTGAAGATGAAGAGGAAGTAAGTTTCTATGCATTAAAGCCTTTAAAGAAATCTTCTCAAAGTAAGTCAAGAAAAATATAAAAGAAGAACTGATAATCAAAGAGATACATCATAAACTCTTCATCAAATAACAACCAAACAGAGCCCATCACTGTCATTCTGGACTTTGAAGTACAAAAAAAAGCATTTGCAGCTTTCAGTTCAAGTTTTCAAGTTATCTAGGAAGCTCATTAACATCTGCCAACATTTGCCAGCAAGACTTGGAAGAACTACATCCAGATGTAGTGGAGGAGATGGATCTACAATGGAAAATGGCAATGATTGCTTATAGAGCCAAACAATATCTCAAGAGAAATAAAAATTTGGCTGCTGCAAGTAAATCATCAAAGATTGGTGTTGATAAGTCAAAGGTAAGATGCTTCAAGTGCAATCTCTATGGACACTTTTCTAGAGAATGCAATCAACAATCAAATCCTAATTTGACACAACATCAGCAACATCAGTCTCACCAACCATTATCATCTCAAAGATCTTTCAGGCAACCATAAATTACCAACTCATCCCTAATAGCCACAAATACATCAGCAGGAACAAGTAACTCTAAAGAAACTGGGCTGATCATACTTCAAGATGGAACCTGTGACTGGAGTATGTATGAGAAGGAAGTCTTAGAACAAGATCAAGCTTTAATGGCTCACATGGAAAACAAAGTTCCACCCATGGCTAGAGAGGTAAGAGATAGGTTATGTTCATCAATATGTGTTAAGGAAGTTGAAAGATATAGAGTCCATGCTCAACAACTGGCTGATAAAGTTAAAGAAACAATGATTTTGAATGAATCTCATGTAAGAGAACATAATTTATATCAAATCAAAATTAACTCTTTATAAAAGGATTTAGATAAACTTGTTTCAGAAAATTACAGTTTAAAAGCACAAGTTGAGCATCTGACCACTTACTTAACTAAATCTATGGCTGATCATGTATCAACTGAAGTGAAACTTCAGAAGTTTCAACTATCATCTCAGCAGTATGAGAAATTATTAAATTCTCATATTGAATCAAAGAACAGGTATGGGTTGGGATATAATGTTGTGGCACCTCCTATAAACAATAATTACTCACCTTTACCTGAATCAATGACTAATAACTTGTCAAATCATTTTGTGCCAAGCACCAAGATTAAAACAAACTCTAATCAACAAGTTATTCATAATAAAACTAAGGTGGATGAAACTAAGTCTTCTGAATCAGAAAAGATTAATCAAAATGACTCAGAATTTGACTTTGATGAGTGTGATGACTTGGATGATTCTGATGAACATGGGTAAGAATATTGCTTTTGAAACAAACATTCCGAAAGTCCTTGAAGAAACAATCATTCCCAAAGTTCTTGAAGAAACGAAGTTGCCATATCCTTCAAAACAAAGAAACATGCTGAAGACTATTTGCAAGAGAATAGCTCAGCTAAATAAAGGTCTTCAAAAACTTTATCATCAACAAAAATCTTCAAATGAAGAAACTGAAAAGTGTGTACCTACCAAGGCAGTACACACAGTTTCGGTAGATAAAGGAAAGAAGAAAGAATCGACTGATCCTCAGCGGAAGAAGAAACCTTCTTTAGTAGAAGATCTACGGAAAACCAATTCTACTGATTCAGTAGATGATCAACGGAAGGCAAAATCAGCAGCAAATAAATCAAAGTCTTAAAAGCTGAAAGAGGACAAATCAACTTCAAAACTGCAAAAGGATGCAAAGCCTCAGAAGTTGGCAAAGAAGAAGAAAGTAACTGATTCTGACAAAGAATCAGAGGAGATGTATTGCAAATGGTGTGACATGAAAAACCACAATACTGAAGATTGTTACTTCAGTAGTTATTGTTCTATATGCAATATGAACAATCACATGACATATGACTGCTACTTCAACAAACATTATGCTATTTGTAACAAAAATAACCATTCAACTCAGGAATGTTATTTCAACAAAAGGAAGAAGACAAAGAGCACAAAGAAGAAACAATCAGATAAAGCTTGAAGATCATGCATAGGTTGGACTCACCTTAGTATAGAATGTTTATTTTTGCTTGTAATAGGTCTTATGTTAGTTTCCTATATGTATATTATTAGCTTTATATAATTTTGCAGTCCAGCGAAACTGTGAGCGAAACTATAGTTTCGCTCATAGTTAGTTGTTTAGTTCGCCGGGCGAAACTGCTGTTTCTGCCGGGCTAAACTATAGTTTCGGCAGAACAGTTTCGCTGACAGTAAAACTGTCTGCGAAACTAAGACTGCTATATATACTTATGTTGCAAAAACCCTAATCATGAATCATTGTTGCAAGTTGCGTTTTCAAAGCAGTTATTACACAAAAATATCATTGTGCTTGAAGTTATTGATTGTTATGATGTTTATTGTCTTATATTGAACGAGTTCTTATTGTGATCAATCTTCTTTGGCCATGTTGTTTATTGTGTTTGTTGGATATTGAACGATTCTTCATATCATTTTCACTGTAATACGAGCAAATGGACCAACAATATGGTATCAGAGCCTTAGTGCTCTTGATTTGTTGAGTTTTTGGTAGTTTTATTTCAATATCTAGTTTCAATCAATTTTCAGTGCATTATCAGGTGTTTTTGATATGGAAATTGATTGAGTTCTGCTAGTTTTTGGTTGTGGAAGATCTTCTAATCATGAGATCTCAAATTCATTGAGTATTTGATGATTTCAGATTGATTTTGGGTTGAAAAATGGTTTTTGGATCGATCAGCGAAACTACAGTTCTTACAGCGAAACTGTTAATCTTCTTCCAGCGAAACTATGTCTTATATTGCTATTGAAATCATTCTCTAGTTGTTTTGCAAAACTAGTCTTTTTGAACGAAAGTTCATCAGTGATTGGGAAGGGTTAACAAGCGAAATTGTTGCCGAAATTGTTTTTGAACGAAAGTTTGTTAGGACCTGGTATTTGAACGAAATACCGAGTGATTGCGTGTTAGACCAACTCAAATAGTGCGGAATCCTATTTGATTGGCGATCCAATCAGTGAGAACACACGATGAATCAATCAAGAATTGAAATCAACGTCAGAAATCGATTAGGAACCGATCTGATGTGTTCTATGAACTTGGAGAACGATTTGGGAGGCTTCTGGACGGCTAGGGTACGTCTGGAATCGTAATGGGATGAATGCTTACGTTTTCCCACGAATTGGGTCTATTTATAGGTTAGTATTGTTCAATCGTGCGACTGGGCCATAAGTATGGTTCAGTCGTGCGATTGAACCATGCGGTTGATTCATCCGCACGACTGAGTGCTCAGTCGTGCGATTGAGTCAATCTTATGTGTCAATCATACGACTGATCCAGTCTCCTGGTTCAGTCGTGCGATTGAGTCAATCGTATGAAGTTATTCATGCGTGTGGTCCATTCGCATGGGCCATTCGCATGAGAACTTCATTAAGTAAAGTTTGAATGTTCTATTTAATATAACTTAATGTGCACTCATTCAAACATTCATAAACCCAATCAATTTAATCACAACTCAATTAATGAAACATTAAACATTACAAGTAACAACCAACTTATATCATTTCATTAATCGATTACAATTACATCATAATCAGACAGACAAGTTCATTACATTACAAATCATGATCTAGGGACATACATGCATCAACAAACTCCCCCTTGGACCTAGATCTATCTATTCTCTTGTCTTCTGCATCACCTCCTTATACTTCTTGTACTTCTCCTCTTTAGTGACTCCTGCGTGTATCTCAAAAGCAAAGCAGAGTCTTATGACATTTTGGAATTGGAGGGCTTGTACAATATCTTGCGTGTCATAGAATAGTGGCCACTTATATAATGTGTAGACATCAT
Source organism: Flaveria ramosissima (assembly GCA_025215565.1). Classification (NCBI taxonomy): domain Eukaryota; kingdom Viridiplantae; phylum Streptophyta; class Magnoliopsida; order Asterales; family Asteraceae; genus Flaveria; species Flaveria ramosissima. The sequence continues at coordinate 15,295,166 of CM046034.1, forward strand.
TAGCAGATAAGTTGGTTAGCCACATTGGGTCGAATACCCTGATAGTATCCATTTGTCCCTCTTTATTCAATACTATGACAGCTTCAGCGGTTCTCCAATCATAGTACCACCATTTGAAGTGGGGAGTGAAGTCCTGTGGCATTTCCCTCAGAGGGATTCTCGACATTGTTCTCGGGGGACTCCACTTCAGCACTATCTTTGGCTTACCAGTTATGGGATCAACTTCAGAACGTCTGATATACCTCGTAGGTTGTTGAGGTTTGAAGTTGACCCACCTGGTGTGGTACTCTTTCCTCAGGGCAGCCTCAAACCAGCCTGACATCTTTCTCGGGTCAGCATACAGCAGCTTTAGTTTAGCCAGCTGGTTGAGCTCAAAACCAGGTAGAGTCTTCAGATCATGTGGGAACCTGAAGTACTCTATGCCCTGCTCCCTCTTAACTGCATAAGCGTTAAGGTCTTCAAAATAAGCCCAAGAGATAATCCTGCCTGACACCTTATGGTGTTTCTTGACTCTGTAGAGCTTGGTGTAGGCATCTCTCTTTGGTGCAGCACGCTGGGCTCTTACTTCTTCAAAACAGGCAGCCCATTCAGCCTTGCGAATATCTACGTCTGCATTGGAGGCTTGGGCTGTTCCTTCAGTCTTTTCTGCTTCTTGCTCCATCTTGTCAAGTACCTCAAAAGTATCACTGACTAGGGATTCACCCAGATTGGGAACCACATTTCCCTCGGCGTCAGCGTACTGAGGATACTCTTCTGCAGTAATGTCTTCAACCTCAACTTCATCAATATCATTCAGTTCCTCATCACTGGTTGAATCTACTGTTGGAGCGTCCTTCACTATTTCATCGGGATTGAGTTTGAACATTTCTGCTATTTGCTCATCAGACAGGTCATGAATTATCTCCCCTTCTTCAGGGGTATAACTCACAGACCGTCTTACTATCCCTTGTAGGTCAAGAATCATGGTTAACTGAGTCTTGACCATTTGAAGGGGAGCAATGTCAAACTCATCCCTTTGAAAGTTTGGATCTGTTTGATATAAACATTCAACACATAAATCATTAGTAATTAATCAAACAGACATACATTAACTTAATATATATAAACATTTAATACACTTGTTTTTCATTACATGATTCAAGTACACAATAAATAAATACATAAAACGTCTAATCAGTACTTTTGTCTTGAATCTGTGGAGTGTCGCTCGGAGGAGCAGAAGTAGTGGATGACTGGTCTTGTCGACGTTTGGATCTCCGCTCTTGACCTGAAGCAGAGGCCGATGCAGCCGCATCCCTTCCTTCTGCCTCGTCATCATCATCATGTCCTTCTGTCCTATCTTCTTCAGTCTCCTCATCATCATCATCTTCCTCATCATCATCCTCATCTTCATCATCATCATCTCCGTCATCCCCGTCACCCTCCTTTAGCTTCAGGGGCTCATCCTTCGACCCCTTCAGCCTCAGCATGATAGTCTTGTTGGTCGTCTCCAACTCCTCAATACGTTTGACGGACTGAGCCTGAATGTCTTGGAGTTGGGACACCTCAACTCTCTGCTGGTCTATGACCCGAGCCTGCTCTGCCAGTTGCTGAGATTGGGCAGCAGCCAGGTCGGTCAGCTGGCGGATCTGCGCCGCCTTCTCCTCGTCCGCAGCAAGCAGACGCATCACCATACGGTTAAGCGCTGAAAGCTGCTCCTCTACCCCGATGTGAGGTAGAGTGAATCCATGAGCATGTGAGGGCTGGGCTGACGGTCCAGCCTGATGTGTGGTGGTGGTGGCAGTGGCCGTGGTGAATATGGGTCGGTGAGCTGATGGTGGTGAAGTAGGGGTGAATGGTCTGGTGATGGATGGGATAGCTACAGTGGTGGTAGGTAAAGTGGTGGATGTGGTAGTCGGAGTAGTGGCTGTGGTGGCTGTGGTGATGGGTGGTATGTCAGTAGTGGTGGTAGTGGTGGCTGTGGTGGTAGTCACGAAGGTCAAACGACGCTTCTTCTTCTTCAACCCATGTGGTTGAGCCATCCGCTTCCTCCTAGTCCCGGAGGAAGTAGATGCTCCCCCTGCAGCTCTGCTAACTGACCCTGGAACGTAGTTAGGGTCAGTATCTCTCTCCGAGGAGTCCCTTGGGTGCTCACCAACCACCTTAAGCCCGTGGTCTGTGGGAACTACTTTGCTTCCCACAGTCCTGGTGAGGGGCTCCTCGTCTGACTCCTCCTCCTCGATATCACCAGCGACGAACTCTTGATGGAAACCGGCCATCTCTGCGACCTCTCCGGCAGTGGCTGACCCCGGGGGAATAACGTCTGTATCTGTGCCTCTAGATGGGGCAGGCATGTCATCCCCGGCGTCGCCGCTATCATCATCATCAGAGTCAGTCTCTGGTATAGCTATATGCTCCACATCTGAGTCACTGTCCTCGTGGCGCCACTTCCTCTTTGCTGGCGCCACATAATCAGCCCGGGCCAGATGCCCAAACAACCTCCTGACAGGGGGCTTCACCTGCTTCCCCCTGTATACCTTCATCCGGCCAAGAGTCGTGTCGTCCATGACCTCAAGAATAACAGCGTCCTCCTTCTCCTTCGGCAGGGAGGGAAGCTTCTGATCAATGATCATCTGTAGAAATCTAGGGTACATACAGAAGCCTTCCTTCCCCTTCCCCTCGAGGTTCTCCACCAAGTAACTGAATATCATCCTGGAGAAGCTGAAAGGGTGGTTCAGCACCAACGCTGCATAAGCGTTCTGAATCTGGTCAGAGAGCTCGTCAAAACCTCCCTTCCGTGATGCTATACACTTCAGCAGCACGTGCGCAAGGTACTTAAACTGGGGACAGAGGTTACTCTTGTTGAGTACCCCGGCATTGATGTCCCCAGAGTACTTGGCTCTCATGAAGCATCCACGGACCGTGAGGGGGTGTAGACGTGTGGGACACTCAGCATCGTCTCCAAGCTGTAGCACTATCCTCAGATCCTCCTCAGAAATAGTGATAGCCTCACCAAAAATCGAGCTCCTGATGCAATGAGGCTCGGTGGATCTGTCTACAGATGCGCCTTCCCAGAAGGCCTGCTGCACTGATCTGTACGGTGTGCAGGGAGTAGATATAGCATAAGCGATCCTGGATCTCTGTAGGAAAGTAATAATGCCAGCGAAGTCGGCTGCATTCCTGGATGTCAAGTCCAGGTGAGCACATATGTTGTGCTTGGTGCTCATATTCCATCTACTCGCCATCTGTAACACATAATAACATAAACGTTAGTTTCGTTAGCTAAGAGCATAAAGCAACACTTAAACTTTGAATAAAAAGTATCTGTCATGCGATTGGGGTTGTACGACTGAAGACAGTCGTGCGACTGAATTGTGCGATTGAGGTTCAGACGTGCGATTGACCTCATACGCACGACTGAGTGTGCGACTGGACTCATGCGCATGTACTCTTGTGCGGTTACACCAGTCGTGCGACTGAGTCTCATTCGCATGGTTCAGTCGTGCGATTAATTGATTCGCACCCTTCAGTCGTGCGACTGAAGTTCATCCGGACGACCAGTCGTCTGTCTCATGTGTTCAGTCGTCCAAAGATCGAATCTACGCAGAATAAGTTTTATCACTCAATTAACCGGTTCTTTAGTGTCGCCTTCTCTTCCCTAACAACCTATTTTACTCAATTTTAACATATTAATTAGTTTTAATAGGTTATTAGGGTTTGACAGTCGCGGTTCGCACTTCACAGTCGTATTAATCCAATTAGGGTTTCAATTCTTTCTGATTTTGATGGAAATGAACTTCAAAGTACCTGTACGATGATGAACGAACGTTAGTATCACAGAATCAACAAGAAAGCTAAGGCAAATGAAATTTTGGCAGAGTAACGGTACAATATGCGAATTAGGGGCGATTTGAGAATGAGGAGTCTCTGCGACCGACTCCACCTCTATTTATATCCACCCTAGATCCAATCGTGCGACTGAGTTCATTCGCACCTTTCAGTCGTGCGAGTGGGACTCAGTCGTGCGATTGGGTCAGTCGCCCTTCTCCAGTCGTCCGACTGAAGTTCAGTCGTGCGACTGACTCACTCGTTCGCACTTAAGCCTCCGATTGGACTAATCGTATGATCCATTCGTGCGAATGGACTTCATTCGTATGGTTAGTCCATACGTATGGTCCATTCGTGCGAATGGGTCATACTTAGTTAATTTTTCTGCTATTTTACCAATTTACCTTTAGACTCTTTTATATTAATTAAATTAAACGTTATGACCTTCTGATCATCTCAGACATGATCCTTTTATCTTGAAAACACTTTGATCACCTCAGACGTGATCCTTTTCACCACTTTGGTCACCTCAGACGTGACCCTTTTTAAAAATACTTTGTCACCTCAGACGTGACTGATATAACCTTTCAAAGAACATATGGTCATCTCAGACATGACCCTTTTAGTGAGTTTATTCCTTCTGATTTTCTGATGTAGCCCGACACTTGACTCAAGTTAAAACTTAAAACAAACTAACTAATTTAAGAATTTAAACTAATTACATAATCAGACATATTTTTGGCTTTTTGTGAGAGATAAATCCAGAGATTGATATCTACGGGATTTGGATCGGGAGTAGATAGCTTCAACTTAGGTTGATCACATCTGGACCAATTCAATTTTTGGAATCATACAGGCAATTCAAATCATTTGGGACTCGTTATAAACCTTTTGATGCTCAAGTTCTCGATGTTCATCCAGAGTCTTTTGCAACATAAGGAAATCATACTGAAACTCTTAGATTCTCACATTGATTTGGACCTTTGAGAATGTAGCCACAATGATTGTCAGTATGTTTGTCCACTTAAATCCATACACAGACTTTTGACACAGACTGGTGACTTATTTAGGTGTAATTATTTCAACTAACACTTGTGTATCCCACACTTATATGGTAATCAACATCCCTCAGGAGCTTTTGAGCGGTCTACGGGTATTATTACAAGAAGAGACTATTCTTAGAGCTTTCAAAGAGAAGCCTGTCCTCAGGTCAGTGCCATCGCACAGCAGAGAGGCGGCAAACAACAATGAATTCTAGAATATCTAGGTTATGCTTATCCTCAGGTCAGTGCCATCGCACAGCAGAGAGGCACATAACCTATCTCCTTGTTAGAGCAGCTTATTTTATTTTGCACAAAATGCACCAACAACATAAGTCATTAGCTTTATTGCATTTGTCTTTCAATTTTTTTTCTTTTGCTTTGCTTAGGTTATGGTCATCCGCACACATTTGTGGCGTTTAATTGCTCATTACCCCTTATTGGAATATTGTTGATTGTGTTAACCAGTGATAAGATGGACGCCCACAGTCAGTTGAACACTTTAGTTTTATCTTGAAATCACCAATCCGGTCTAGTTGTCTATTGTGTTGAATCTACCAACATATCATATATGGTCTAGCAGCCTCTAAGTCTACTTTCTTTGTGTCACCTTAGGAGTTGCCAGTTTTCTATCATCTTTCCTTTTAGTATTGCTTAGACTACACAGATTTATTTCTTTGAACTTTTGCATATTACTAAAACTTAAATTTTAAAGTCCCTCTTGATTTGTTCCTGTACTATCATTTTCCAAAGGTATTGAATCGGTATCACAGATACAATCTACCTTATTTCAGCTCGCTACTCCTTCTCCCTCATTTTTTTTTTTTTTTTTTTAATGTTAACTTGCTGACATATTCTCCCCCTAAAATACTAAAATCATTTCTGGTTTAATTATTTTAGGATTTTAATAAACAGCAAGAGAACATGAGTTTAAATAAAATTAAAATCAAATAGACAAATCAAAATAAATAAAATAAAATTTAACTACACGACATCGGACTACACATTTTCATCATCAGGAATTACCTCACTTTTCTTTTTAACACCGTTGACCTCTAATAAATATTGAAAACGTGGTTTATCAAAGCTTTAGTATAGAGGTCAGCGCGTTGAAAATCAGTATTAATTTTAACCACATCAATTAAGTTCTTTTCAAAACAATCTCTTATGAAATGGTATTTAATACCGATGTGTTTGGTCTTAGGATGTTGGACCGGATTTTTAGTTACTGCAATTGCAGCAGAGTTATCAACAAAAATAGGAGTAGATGAGAATTTTAAACCGTAATCCCGCATTTGCTGTTGAATCCAGATGATTTGAGAACAGCAACTTGCAGCAGCAACATATTCGGCTTCACAGGTTGACAAGGCAACCGATGTCTGCTTCTTACACTGCCAGGTAACTAATCTTCTCCCAAAGAATTGACACCCTGCTGATGTAGACTTGTAGTTCATCTTGCAGCCCCCGTAATCCGAGTCACTATACGCGGTAAGCTCAAAGTCATCATCATGAGGGTACCACAATCCAAGTGTGGGTGTACCCTTCAGATAACGAAAAATCCTCTTGACCCCGATCAGATGGTTGACCTTTGGTTTAGCCTGATATCTTGAGCATAGACATGTAGCATACATAATATCAGGTCTTGAGGCAGTGAGATACATGAGAGATCCGATCATTCCTCGGTACATAGTGGCATCTACTAGATCTCCATTATCATCCGGTGCTATATCATGATTAGTAGCAAGTGGAGTCCCAGCAGCAGAAGCATTCTCCATGTCAAAACGACTGAGAATGTCTCCTACATACTTGGTCTGATGTAGAAAGATTCCATTAGGTGTTTGATCCACCTGTAACCCGAGAAAGAACTTCATCTCCCCCATGGCACTCATCTCAAATTCTTTCTTCATTACTGCTTCAAACTCTTTACATAACTCTTCGTTCTTTGACCCGAAGATTATGTCATCAACATATATCTGTACAAGCAGTAGGTCGCCATCCTTTTCCTTAATAAACAGTCAATTACTCCCCTGCGAAAGCCGTGTTTCACAAGATGAGTTGAGAGTTTCTCATACCAAGCTCGAGGAGCTTGATGAAGCCCATACAAAGCTTTGTCGAGCTTGTAAACTCTATCCCGATGGTAAGGATCTTCAAAACCCTCGGGTTGACTTACGTAGACTGTTTCTCTGATTTCTCCATGAAGGAATGCACTCTTTACATCTAATTGGTAGACTTTGATCTTCATGTACGATGCATAGGCAAGGAAGATACGAATAGCTTCCATCCTTGCCACGGGTGCAAACACCTCATTGTAGTCAATTCCCTCGACTTGGCGAAAACCTTGAACCACCAGTCGAGCTTTGTTCCTGATAATGACCCCTTGGTCATCCTTCTTGCATTTTAGTACCCATTTAGTGCCAATGACTTTAGCACCTTTAGGTTTATCAACCAATGTCCATACACCTAACTTCTTAAACTGCAGAAGTTCTTCTTGCATGGCACTCACCCACGCCTCATCATTGAGTGCTTCACTGACATATTTTGGCTCAACCTGCGAGACAAAACATCGATAGGCACCATCATGAATGTAACCTTTCTCCATAACCGAGGCGTAATCAGCTGAGTACAACTGATTTCGGGTTTGTACTCCTGATCTGACATCTCCAATGACATTGTCAAGGGGATGATAAACATTTAGTCGTGATCCTGGAGTAGTAGGAACAGCTACCTCAGAACCAAGATTATGAACATTTGGTTCTGCATCTGAGGTAGTTGGAGTTTGAGGTTCTGAAGTCGAAGGTGCATCACTCGTAGATGCTTGTGGACTTGCTGGAACTGGAACCTGTTCCTCCTGACTGTTCTGGTCATCTTCTTCAGCTTCATCTTCAGAGGAGGAGTCACTGTTGTCGACTACTCCCCCTGACTGAGTAGATGATTCTCCCTGTGTGCTAGATGGTGTATTCAGAATATCATACATCATCCTAGTTGCTAGCTCATCGTCCGAGGGAGAGAGAGGTATGTTGAAGGATTTGAAGAATCCATCATAATCGAAGAAGTAGGCAGGTCCTTTCCTGTAGGTGGTGTGGTATATCTCTGAACGTCGACATTACACCACACTTCTACAAGACCCGTTGAGTTATTGTAAACTCGCTTATTCGGTATGTTGTATCCTAGAAAGATTCCTTCATCTGCCTTCTCGCTGAATTTTCCTTCTTGCGTCTTCTTCAGAAGTGTACATGGCGCGCCAAAAGGTTCAAGATACTCCAAATTCGGTTTGCGTCTTTGTAGTAGCTCATAACATGTCTTTCCGTGGCGCTTGACTATTAGGACTCGATTCAGTGTATAACATGCATTTGCTACTGCCTCATTCCAGAATTGGATAGGCAGTTTCGAGTCCGCCAGCATAGTCCGTGCAGTCTCTATCAAGCTTCTATTTTTCCTCTCAGCAACACCATTCATCTGAGGCGTGTATGCTGAAGTGAATTGATGAACAATTCCCTTTTCCTTGCAGTATGCCTCCATCCATTGATTCTTGAATTCGGTCCCGTTGTCTGAGCGTACTTGTCTAACCTTTAGCTTGTAGAGAGATTCCAGAGTGGTGACTAATTCCTTGAATGACTCAAATGTTTCTGATTTGGATTTCAGAAACATTACCCAAGTGAACCTTGAGTAGTCATCAGTGACCACAAAACAGTACAGATCGCCTGCAATGCTCCTTGTACTGACTGGACCAAACAGATCCATGTGAAGAAGTTCAAGAGGAAGTTCTATTGAATGAACTTTCTTTTCCTTATGAGACTTCTTTGTCTGTTTGCCTTTCTTGCAAGCTACACAAAAGTCAGGAAGTTGGAAGTTCTTGACATTTACTCCTCTCACTAAGTCCTTCTGAATCAAGTGATTCATCTTCCTTTGACTAATGTGTCCCATTCTCCTATGCCAGGAGATTGAGTCCTTCTCAGTAGCTTTTGATAGAAAGCACTGCACCTCATGATCCGTTGGAGCAGCTGTTGACAGATCCAAGACATATAGATCCTTATATCTTGAAGCAGTCATCAGAACTTGATCCTCTGGAATCATATAGTCTTTCTTCAGCACGTAACACTTGTTGTTGTCGAAGATGACTTTAAATCCTTTATCGCAGATTTGGGAAACAGAAAGTAAGTTATTCTGAAGTTGTTGAACGTAGTTCACCTTATCAAACTTAACTTTCTGATTTCCCACTTCTCCCTGTGCTGTGATGTATCCTCCCTTGTTTCCTGCAAAGGAAACATGCCCTCCTTTTATTTGTTTGACATTTGATAAAAGGGCTCTATTTCCTGTCATGTGCCTGGATGCTCCGCTGTCTATAATCCACGTGTTAGTCTCAGCGCTATACCGAACACCCTGCACATATCAAGTAAATGTATTAGTTTAGGTTAGGAACCCAAGCCTTTACTGTCTTGGGTTTCCCAGAGGCATCACACATCATAAACTCTACCCATTGACCTTTAGAAGGTGAGGGTAACTCAGATTCCTTCTTGTCATCAGTATCAGTCACACAGGTAGTCTTCTCTTTCCATAAGCCAGATTTGTGCAATGCCTGTTTATGATAAACAGTCGTCTGGCTTACAGGTTGAACTTTAGGTTCACTAGATCTTCTAGGTGGAGTTAGAGAACTCCTCTTAGAAGACCTAGGTCTAGAGTCCTGAAGATCAATCTTCTTCCTAGGTGTCTGATAGAAAGGACAATAGGAAGCAATATGTCCACATTCTCCACAGTTGTAGCACAATCTGCTATCAACCTTATAGTTTGACTTTCTTTGTGGAGAAATGCGTGACACTTTAGTAACATCAATCACTTTAGGTTTTGACTCTTGCATGTTTGATGTTTTCTCTGGTTTAACAAATTTAACTGTTTTAACCTGTTTAACTTGTTCAACTTTTTGGTTAACTGGTTTTAGACTTGTAGCATGTGAAAAATTAACGTTTGAAGTCTTTTTGGGTTCTGATTTGACTCTGTTTGACCCTGACTTTAAGTTAACCTTTTCAAATTCATTTTCCAGATTAACACAAGGCAATTTACCCTTTGCCTTTGAAGTGGCCTCCTTTTGTTTCTGTCCAGATTCAGTAGATGAACATGATGTGTCTGGATCAGTAACAAGAGGAGTGGTCACCACATGATCCTTGATTGGGTTGTTGTTAACTGGTTTAGACTTGGTGTTCATCAAGGTATCAGGTGGTGGTGGAACCACTTTGTAGCCTAATCCCTCCCCATTATTTCTTTCTCTCACTAAGTGTTGAACTATGTGTGAAGAACTAGTCCAACTATGCAGTTTCTGTTTTAAGGAATTAACTTCTACTTCTAGAACTGCCTTTTGTTTCTTAGTGTCCTCTAGGGAGTTTAGATAGTACCTAATGTCATTTGATTGATTAAAGGCAACTACTTCGGTTTCCCTAAGTTGCTTAGTCAATAGGTCTATCTTTTCTTTATAACTATGCTCATTTTGTTTTAGAACTCTATTGGCCTCAGTGCATAGTTGTAAGTCCTTTACTAAGTTATCATTGTGATCTAATAACCTAGCAAATTTTTCATCAATGCTATTCCTAAACATATCACAGTTAGAACAAGCATGATTATTAAACATTTGGTCAGTTGTACTTACCTGTGTTGTTTCAGAAGAGTTAGCCATCAACGCAGCATCAGACGTCTCTGGTTCTGGTGATTCTGACTTTTCTGAATCTGACTTGGAAGTTTCCTCCTTTGGTGTGTAACTGACTTCAGCTGCAGTTGTTTCTTCACTGTGTGACATTGCTATATCAACTGCTAAATCACCTTCACTCGCAGAATCATCATCAATATCTTCAACACTGGCAATGTTAGATTCTGGGGAGACAAATCTAAAACTCCAGTCCTGTCCTTCATCATCATGAGCAGTCAAGGCTTTTGGGTCCTTGTTTGATGAAGTAGAACTCGAGGCTTGCTTGTCTTGGCGAGTAAAGGATGAGAACGGGTTCCCATTACCCGTCTTCTTTGGTTTGACACATTCCCTCTTGAAGTGCCCTTTCTCTCCACAGTTGAAGCAGGTCACTTTGCTCTTGTCAAAACCAAATGTGGTGTCCTTAGTAGCTATCAAATTTTGTCCTGTCTTCTTAACAAACTTCTTCGCCCTTCGGACAGCGCTAGCTAAAGCCCACATTATATCCATTCTTTCCAGCTCCATTTCATCTACCTGCTCATAGTCTTCATCTGCCAAATGACAGTTTCCAATCTTCCCAGCTACAGTCCATCATATGAGTGAACTACTGCGGCGAGAAGATCCATATGCTCTCGTGCTACTTCTACAGTCACATTACCGAGATTCTCGGTCTTCAATTTAGTAGCACTTGCTTCTGATCCAATATAATGGGTACATGACGACCCTGACGTGTCTGATCCAGAAGGAGAAGCATGTGAAGAACCTGACGAGCTAGACACAAATGCTGTCTGGAGAGGTGCTCCAGATGTCTTAGCTTGAGGCGTGGCATTATATAAAGCTGGGTTTTGTGTATATGAAGACTTTTGTGCTCTATACTTCATCCTTAGTGCTTCTTCACGCAGCCTGAGAATAAAGTCATTTATATCCAGCTTTATAAGTATTCCATTCTGTCTAAGATTAGACACGAATGAAGCCCACTTATCAGGCAATCCATCTGCGAAGTTGCTTACTTTCTCTTCCATAGTTGTTTCCACTCCATGTGTATGCAACTCGCTCATCAAGTGGTAGAATCTGTCTATGACTTCATCTAAACTCTCGTTACCAATCGATGAGAAGTTATCGAATTCCTTCTTTAACTCCTTTGCTTTGATTGCCTTTAACGATGCATTCCCATCATACCTTTTCTCTAGCTCATCCCACAGTTTCTTGGACTGCTTGTTCTCTGAGTACTGGTGGAATATATCTTTGGGGATCGACTGAGTTATCATCGCATAAACTCTTTTCTCTGCATTATACTTTACTTTCTGTGCGTCAGTCATCCCACTTAACGTTAATTTTACTCCATCTGCTCCCACCGGTGTACTATACCCAACTTCGATAGCTTCCCACAGATTAGGATCTACTCCATTGAGGTAGATCTCAAAACGTTGCTTCCAGTGAGGAAACTCATCTAAAGTCAAGAGCTTTGGTGGTTTATTGTGAATACCCACCTCACTCTCAAGCAGCAGCAGGTTCTGAATTCTTGAGTCCTTCCCCGCAGTAAAGGCTGACATCTGATCTTCCATGGTTAATAAACTTAGAGTCTAATCAAATCAACTTTAACTGATGCGACTGAAGGATGCGAATGGTCTTATCGTGCGTATGAACTCTGCAATTGGTTCAACCGTGCGACTGAACAGGGCGAATGGTTCAGTCGTGCGAATGAATCTGGTGCGTATGAGCTATGCGAACGAATGGTTCAGTCGGCCGAATGAGGGTGCGACTAGGTCCAGTCGTGCGAATGAACACTGCGAATGAGTCTAGTCGTGCGAATGGGTCACTTGTGCGACTGAAGCTGCTGTTTTGCGAAAATTTCTTGGTTTGATGGGTTTCAGCCGTAAAAATTCGAAATTTTGCAAGTCCAAATCGTCTAAGTCCGTAGAAACTGAACTTCAATGAGAAGGGAACGTCCAAGATCACTTTTGATGCAAAAGATTGCGTTTTTCGTGCAAAAACACAAACTTTTATGCAATCTTGATTGAATCAACACGAAATCAAGAGCCAAAGCTCTGATACCACTTGTTAGGACCTGGTATTTGAACGAAATACCGAGTGATTGCGTGTTAGACCAACTCAAATAGTGCGGAATCCTATTTGATTGGCGATCCAATCAGTGAGAACACACGATGAATCAATCAAGAATTGAAATCAACGTCAGAAATCGATTAGGAACCGATCTGATGTGTTCTATGAACTTGGAGAACGATTTGGGAGGCTTCTGGACGGCTAGGGTACGTCTGGAATCGTAATGGGATGAATGCTTACGTTTTCCCACGAATTGGGTCTATTTATAGGTTAGTATTGTTCAATCGTGTGACTGGGCCATAAGTATGGTTCAGTCGTGCGATTGAACCATGCGGTTGATTCATCCGCACGACTGAGTGCTCAGTCGTGCGATTGAGTCAATCTTATGTGTCAATCATACGACTGATCCAGTCTCCTGGTTCAGTCGTGCGATTGAGTCAATCGTATGAAGTTATTCATGCGTGTGGTCCATTCGCATGGGCCATTCGCATGAGAACTTCATTAAGTAAAGTTTGAATGTTCTATTTAATATAACTTAATGTGCACTCATTCAAACATTCATAAACCCAATCAATTTAATCACAACTCAATTAATGAAACATTAAACATTACAAGTAACAACCAACTTATATCATTTCATTAATCGATTACAATTACATCATAATCAGACAGACAAGTTCATTACATTACAAATCATGATCTAGGGACATACATGCATCAACAAAGTTCAAGCTTGTTTCGTGCGAATTTACCAACGAAACTAAGCCTGTTGTGACATTTGGCTAGCGAAAGTGCTGCCGAAATTGTCTGCGAAATTAGCTTCCACTGCGAAAGTATCAGCGAAAGTAGTTTCTCTGCGAAATTGTCTGCGAAGTTACCTTTTTCTACGAAAGTGTCAGCGAAATTATCTTCTCTCTTGCCGAAACTACATCAATCTCTGCGAAACTACCATGTCTAAGTTAACATCACTCACACTTGCTGATCTTGAAAGTGTTGCTCCCAATAGGCCTCCGAGACTCATTAACGGAGAGAATTTTGAAGATTGGAAGAGATGTCTCAAAGCCTTCTTCTTCTACACTGATCACAACCAATGGGAATCGATTACTTCTGGTCCTCACATGCCAACGGTTACTATTGGTGATGTTTTCTCTCAAAATAAGGACCCATACTCCTATACTGAAAAGGATCTGAAGTTGATCGACCGTGACCAAAAGGCTTTTAGTGCTTTAACTCTTTGTCTGGCACTAGACATTTACAATCGTTTTGCAGAGCATAAAAATGCTAAATCTCTTTACGATGCCCTATGTGAGTTTTATGATGGTAATGCAGATTTGGTAAAGGATAAGAGCATTCAGGCTGAGAAGGAATTCAATTCTTTTGTTGGATACAAAAACGAGAGTCTGACAGATATCACAAATCGTTTTTTAATTGTTTCAAGCACTTTAAAGAAAATGAAAGGCTTTCCAACAGTGAACAAGTTAACAGGCTTCTAGATTCTCTTCCACCTCAGTGGAGTCTTTAGGTGAGGATGCTTAAACAAGAAAGAGGGTTCACAGACTACAAGCTGATGGATATTATCAATGCTGAAATCCTTTGTGTTGGACATGAAGAGATGGGAATTTAACCAGACTATGATGCCCACATCTTGTTTTTCACAAAATGTTGCTTTATTGTCATCCGCTGCAAATTCTCAAATACAGAATTCAATTCAAGGAGGAATTAATACAAGTACTTTCTCAGGTGGAAACAGTAGTGTTGGAAGAGATCTGGGTAATTATAAGGCCAATGTTGAAACTTCAATCCCATCAGAAACAATGGCTCTTTTTGGAATGTTCGTTCAAAGCTATGAATCACTTGTAGCTAGAGAGTTGAAAGGGAAGGGAATGACTATGGAAGACATGTATCAGGTGGATCCTGATGATCTTGAAGAAACTGATATTCAATGGCAGATGGCTATGTTGACCCTTAGAGCTCGAAGATTTATGGAAAGAACTGGACGAAAGAACTTTGGTGGTCAAACATCTAATTCAAAACTGGGATATGATAAGTCCAAATTGAGATGATTTAACCGTAAAAAATTAGGACACTTCAAACGTGAATGTCCATCACCAATTGTCACCGATTCCAGTAATTCAGGAGTTCCAAGACTGAAGCTGAGAAAGAGAAGGAAGATGTGAATCACAAAAAGGAGACTACATTGATTTCTAACTTTGATTGGAGTGTTGAGGTTGAGGAAACAAGAACTGAGATAAATCATACTTTAGTTGCTGAGCTTGTTGAAAGGAATGAGAAGGAAGATGGTAAAGATGGATTTGACCTTTTAAAGGAATTCAAAAGGGAAGATGTGTCATCTGTGAATGAGAAAGAAGAAAAAGATGCTGGAATTAGGGAAGGTAAAACTGCAGGTTTAAGGGAGGGAGGAAGTTCATGCGCTGGGCAAAGAAAGGATTATGATGATGATGCTGCTATCGTTGAGGAAAAGAAGTCAAGTACTCCGTTCTGCCAATGTGAAAAAGCCTTAGCTGCTGAAAGGATGGTGATGGGACTTCCATATGAGCTAATTCATTATATGTGCTCATCTACTTGTAAAATTAGATTATTTGGGATTTATAAAGCTAATCGTCTATTAATTGATAATGAAAAGGATTTAAAGCGAATCAATGATGAACTTAAAATCAATGAATCAAAATACTTTGTTAAATTAAATGAGGCTTTAAAAGAAAATGATCATTTAAAACGAATTGTTTTGGAAAGAAATGTTGAGATTAACACTTTGACTGAAAGAGTTGCCCTTGCTGAATTTGAAGCATGCAAACTTCAGTCAAAGTTAGACAAATGGACCATATCAGGAATGAACACATGATGATCTATGTAAATCTCAACGGGGAGCTAGGATTAAAACGGGATTGGGTTATGAAAACGTAAAGGTCTATCCTCCACCTAGTACATACTGTTATTCTCCTATGCCTGTTCCTCATCCTTCTAATGATTTAATCAAAACAGATACTGACAGTATGTCTGCAGGTTTAGAGGGTGTTAACTCTAAGCACGTTCGTGAAGACTAGGACTATAGACCAACTAGTGGGCTTGGATGCACTAGTATTAGTACACCTGATTGTCAGCAGTCTGTTTTAGATCACAAGTCTAGTTTAAATTATATTTTTGTTTCTAGTTCTCATGTAACAGAATCTGTTGTCTCATGTTCTCATGACGGTTCTATTTCATCTTTTAATTTAGTTCATTATGGTGATGTCTTTTGTTCTGGTGATGATTATGACGCAACTGATCTTTCTATAAAGTCAACCGAGGAAATTAAAACTAATTG
This sequence comes from Flaveria ramosissima, assembly GCA_025215565.1. Taxonomy (NCBI): domain Eukaryota; kingdom Viridiplantae; phylum Streptophyta; class Magnoliopsida; order Asterales; family Asteraceae; genus Flaveria; species Flaveria ramosissima. The sequence goes on from CM046034.1 coordinate 15,311,073, forward strand.
TTTTGAAAAATTCTTTTTTCATCCCATTCCATCTTTCACTCCATCAAATATGTCTTTATCTGATGAAAGAATTACATCTTCATCTGAAACTAGTACCAGTGTAACTAGTTCTACTGGTACGTCAGACGAACATTCATCTATTTTTGTAAATAATAATTCTTGTTCAAATAAACTCCGACCTCATGGCATGTATGAGACATTTAGTGACATTGATTCTAGTATATCTGAATGTGATGAGGAAACTATCATTGATCATATTCTTACCTCATCACATCACAGACCTAGACACAAACCTCATTGTTTCAAGTGTGGTCAAGAGGACCATCTTGTCAAGAATTGTCCTACATTGCTTCATGGTCATCTTAATAGGAACTGCTTTGGAAAAAAATTAACAAAATTGGTTAATAATTTATTTTGCAAAAAATCTGCTTCATCTAAAGATAAAGTTGTTCAATCTTGGGTTCCTATATTATTTCATTTCAGGAGTCATCCACTAAGATTGTAAACAGCTTGTGGCATGTAGATAGTGGTTGCTCCAAACATATGACAGGGCTGAAAGACTTGTTGACCAATTATCAAATTATTGATGGAGGATATGTTGCTTTTGCTCGTGACAAAAAGGGTGGAAATATGATTGGGCAAGGAGAAGTTACCAATGGTTCTTTAACCTTCGAAAAAGGCAACTATGTTCCTGAGCTGGCATTTTATCTTCTGAGTGTTTCTCAAATCTGCGATGAGTCTTGTTTAAATCTGATGAATGTCTGTTTTTAAAATCAGATATTGATATTCCAGATGATTTGATTCTTATGCGTGCTCCAAGAAAACATGAAACATATCTTCTTGATATGAACTCCAGCGAGTCAAGTGTACTGCAACTTGTCTTCTTTCTAAGCTTCAACCTTTGAGTCTCTTTTATGGCATCGTCGATTAGGCCATGTTAATTTTAAAATAATAAAAAAATTAGTAAAAAACAATATCGTTAGAGGACTCCTTTCAAAAGATTTTTCTGTTGATGAAAAATGTATGGCATGTGCCAAGGGCAAACAACACAAGAAACCACATAAGCCCAAACTTGAAAATAGCATAACTAGTCCTCTCGAGTTGCTACATACTGATTTGTTTGGCCCAATTAGCGTTAAATCTATTGCTAAAAAATCGTTTTGTCTTGATGTTACAAATGATTTCTCCAGATATTCATGGGTGAGATTTCTTACACACAAAGGAGAGGTTGCTGAAGAATTGCAAAAATTAATTCTTTCTATCGAAACAATCAGCAAGAGAAAGGTTATGCGTCTGAGAAGTGACAACGGCATTGAATTCAAAAATCAGATTCTTGATTCATTCTGTGCTCAAAAGGGGATTGTGAGACAATTTAGTGCTGCAAGGACACCTCAACAGAATGGTATAGCGGAACGAAAGAATCGCACTCTCATTGAAGCTGCACGTACAATGCTGATAGAATCTTCGTTACCCATTATCTTTTGGGCTGAAGCTGTAAATTGTGCTTCATATGTTCTAAACCGAGTGTTGATTGTGAAGGACAAAATGAAGGCTCCTTATGAAATTTTTCATAAGAGGAAACCTTTAATTGACTTCTTTTGGCCATTCGGTTGCTCTTGCACTCTTCTGAATACTCAATCTCAAAGGACAAAGTTCGGTGCCGTATCTGATGAGTGTTACTTTGTTGGTTACTTTTCTTCTCAAAAGGCCTATCGGGTTTATAACAAGAGAACACATATTGTTCAAGAGTCGTTCTATGTTGATTGGTAGGAGTCTAACTCTTCTGATGTTCGATCTGAACCAGCATGGTTCTTTGACTCCGATACTGTGTTTAATTCTTTCAATCTTCTAGTTTTCGACGATGATGCGTCCACTCCAATTGCTCAAACCAATATTATCTCCTCCACTCCATCACCTGTCCATTCCAACTCGTCAGCAAATGATGCCATTTCAGCTGATGTTAGTTCATCTTCTCCATTACTTGATCTGGCACCAACACCTGATTCTTCTTCACCAACATCTCTTCCAACATCTCTTCCTTCATCACCTACATTTATCCCTTCACAACCTATTCCATATCTCTCCCTCATCTAATCTTTCACAATCTTTGAGCGAAACTTCTCCAAACACCTTCCCTTCAGACACCGACTACAAAACTTTGAAAGATCATCATCTTGATAATGTTATTGGATCTATCACTGATGGTGTTCGGACGCGGAGTCAATCTGGTTTGATTAATATCTGCCTCTTCTCTTGCTTCATCTCTTAAACTGTCCCAAAAAATGTGCATGCTGCTCTACTGGATCCATGCTGGGTGGAGTCAATGCAATTGGAGCTTCAACAATTCAGAAAGCTTAAAGTTTGGACCTTGGTTGACTTGCCTCCAAACAAATGCCCAATAGGTACAAAATGGGTGTTTAAGAACAATCCGGGTGATCGTGGTGCAGTGGTGCGTAACAAGTCTAGACTAGTTGTGCAAGGTTTTGCTCAAGAAGAAGGGATTGACTATACTGAAGTCTTTGCTCCAGTCGCCTGTCTTGAAGCAATCAGGATTTTTCTTGCTCATGCTACTCATAAACAGTTCAAGGTCTATCAGATGGATGTCAGGTGTGCTTTTCTCTACGGAGACATTGATGAGGAGATATATGTGTGTCAACCACCAGGTTTTGAGGATCCTGACTTTCCCGATAAAGTCTTTAAGCTTGACAAGTCTCTGTATGGTCTTCATCAAGCACCTAAGATCTGGTATGAGACCCTAACACAGTATCTCTTAAGCAATGGTTTCTCTCGCGGTACCATCGATATGACTCACTTCAAAAAGGAAGTGAATGGTGAAATGCTTTTTGTCCAAGTTTATGTTGACGATATTATTTTTGGATCTACCAATTCACTATTATGTCGTGAGTTCGATGAAGTGATGCATCAACGGTTTGAAATGAGTATGATAGGAGAAATGTGCTTCTTTCTTGGTTTACAAGTTGAACAAAAACAAGAAGGAATTCTTATTCATCAGGAGAGGTATATTAAAAAAATCTTGAAGAAATTCAAGATGGACGACGCCTCTCCTGATGACTCCCTTTACTGCTCAGACTTGTCTCACTCCTGATGAGAACGGGAAACCAGTTGATCCTCATCTCTATAGATCTATGATCGGTTCCCTCATGTATCTTACAGCAAGTCGTCCTGATATCACTTTTGCTGTCGGATACTGTGCTCGATATCAGTCGGCCCCAAAAGAGTCCCATGAGAAAGCTGTCAAGAGAATATTTTGTTATCTCAAAGGCTCATCCCGTTTTGGTCTATGGTATCCATATGGAGGGAATTTTGATTTACATGCTTATTCTGATAGTGATTCTAATGGTTGCTGGTTAAACAGAAAACGGTGTCCGGAGGGTGTCAATACCTGGGAAACTGTCTGGTGTCATGGCAGAGCAAGAAACAGACCACTCTCTCTCTTTCTACATGAGAAGCAGAATACATTGCTGCTTCTAGTTGTTGTTCCCAAGTTATTTGGATACAACACTAAATGATTGACTACGGAATTGCAAAAAATCCTATTCATCATTCCCGAACCAAGCATATCGAAACACGGATTCATGCAATTTGTGATGCTCAAGAAAAGGGTTTTATCGATATTATACCCATTGACACAAAAAATCAAAAGGCAGATCTTTTCACAAAAACTTTTGATAAACCCCGTTTTTATGAATTGATCTCTATGCTCGGGTTAATATCCTTTTAAACCTTCATTCAAAAAAAATATTAAAAAATAAAAAAATAATAATAATAATAAAATCTTTTAAAATAGAACAATAACAATAATCCTTTTAATAATATTATCCTTTTAAAATAAAATTTTAGGAGAGTAACTAAATAACCTGAGTGTTGAATTTGAAATTACAAGAAATGATTTTATATCTTCTTCATATGCTTGTTCTTGCATGACTGGTACTTAAATGAGAAATGATAGTAACTGATGTTGGTCTTTGTTTCACATCTTATTTTTTATTGAATATTTAAGTCAAGAAAACAAACAGATTCTTTAACGATATGCTTAGTAGGCTCTGCCTGAAGAATAAAGGATACAGCAGCAATATGATTTAAATTAAAATCCCTGTTTAAGGATGTCTGGTTTTACGCGATCATTTTGGCCTGCATGAAAACTGAGTCCCAGCAAAAAGTGGATTGAGAATTGATCTTAGGCTCTTGTCCTGTACATTTGTGTCTTGTACTTGTGCTAATCTCCTCTGCTATACGGAAGTATTGACCTGGAGTGATGATCTCCTTTGTTGTACGATAGTACTGACTTGGAGCTCTCATCGGCACATGATTAAATGGTCATCTCCTTTGTTATACGTGAGTATAGACCTGGAGCTCTCACTTTTTTTGGTCTAAGTTGTGTCAAATCATCTAAATGATGAATTCATCACAGAAGGCAGTTCTCTGTCAATAATTACTTGCACACTAATACACAAGCCTTGCTCAATAAAGATCGTAGCAAAATTCAAGAAATCCTGAGGTTGGGTGAGGGTTTTTGCCAAAAGATTGTGGGGTCCTAACATTCTAAAGCATCTAATCGAACCTTAACAAATCATGAGCTGTTTGTTGAAAAAGGATAGGCATGGGTTTAAGTGGACAAATATATCGGTAATCGTTATTGATCTGTTTCTGAATTTCAACAGTTCCTTTGCAGATTGTGATCAGATTCAGCTATCAGTATGATCTCATTGTCGGTCGATGATTAAAGTCATCTTTGTGTTAATGCATATTTCGAGGATGTGATCTCTGATTGATTTAGATCTCAGTGCTTGAAGTTAATAATAATAATAATAAAAGGGGCGAAACTATACTTTCGCTCTTTGTTTCGCTAGACGAAATTGCAATTTCGCTCAGCTCTCTCATTCTGTGCAAGGTCATTTTTTATCTGTGCATCACTTGGCGAAATTGCAGCTTCGCTTGGCGAAACTGTAATTCGGCAGACGAATCTATAGTTTTGCTAGCTGCGAAACTATATGCTATATAAGTCTTTTTGCGAAATTTTTTCTCATTTTCGCACAATCGACCTGTGATGTCCCTTAGGGTTTCTCTGTGAACTTTTTAGGCGATTTTATGATTCTTTGTTTAATCTTTCTGATTGATTGTTGATTCAAGTTCGCCAGTGAGTTTCGAACTTAGGACCATCCTTTAATCTTGTTAATATCTCATTGTGGGTATTTTTGATCGAGACTCATCGGTAGCCTCGCTGTTCTTCCAGCGAAACTACCGATAATTCAGCGAAACTTAACGAAAGTTCTTGCATCCTCAGCAAAACTGTAAGGTTATGTTGTCCAAGCGAACTTAACAGTTTCGCTGGATATTTTTCAGTTTCGCTGTGCCGAAACTATAGTTTCGGCTTGTCGAATCTACTTCACTGTTTGAGCGAAACTAATGTGATTTTGCTGGCGAAACTAGACTTTCGGCCGCCGAAACTATATATCATTCTGCGAAACTATAGTTCGGCAAGCGTATTTATTTTAGCTATTGTTTATACTTTATTCTTTTCTTATTTTTTAAATATTTTAGTACTTAATTCTTTGTTCTAATGTATTTCATTTGTATTTCAGATATAAATGGCAAACTTAAAGTTCGATGAGAGGAATAATATCACTGCTATTCTGGATGATACACATCCTAAAGCTGCTGGGTTTAGAGACTGTATTAGATGGCTGCAAACATCACCCATAGCTTATGCAGTATCTCATTGGACCACCATTTATGATCTTCATATCAGAGATTTCTGGAGATCTGCTGAGTACGATACACGAGGAAATACACAAAGAATTACTGCTAAAGTCTTAGATCATGAAGTGACCATTACTGCTGAGTTTGTTTCGAGGATTTTGAGGCTAGAGGAGGATTCAGGAGACGAGGCTCTATGTCTGATTCAAAGGTAATCGAGGCATTTAGAAGCATGGGCTATGAGGGGCCAGCTTTTGGTTCACGAAAGGAAATCAAGAAGTCATTTTTCTCCAAGGAATGGAGATTTATTGCACATGTATTCATCATGTGTTTTGATCATCGTAAAGGTGGATCAGACGGACTAAACATTGACTGGGCAAAAGCGATGGTGTTGTGTTGCAGAAGAAAGAAGGCCAACATTGCTAAATTGATATTCGCCTGCATGGCTGAGAATGTGATGGCCTTAAAGAAGGATAAATGGCTGTTGTACCCTCGTTTTCTTCGAATGATCTTTGACGACCTCATACCAAATGTACCAAGACATGGAGAGGTGAAGAGGCTGATACAAATGAACCCTTGCATTTTTGCTGACTGCTGTGCAATTCGCCACGATTTTAGTGGAAAGATCACCCATCTTTGGGAAAATATGTATCCTCCAGAGAGATGGAATTATATTAGATGGGTGGATGAATCTGAGAACAAAAGAGCTGAAGAAACCAGAGCACAACGATCTGAAGCAACCAAGAAAAGAAAGAGATATGCTAAGGAGTAAGATTATGACTTTGAGGAAGATATAATTGAAAAAGCTGAAGATATAAGAATAGAGAAGGAAAGAAGATCGAAAAAGAAAGCCGATACTTCAGAGACTGAGCGGCGTACTAAAGATAGACATGAAGGATTCACTGAAAGAAGGGAGGAAAGAGGAAACCTTGATGAAGATATGATTCGCAATCTTAATAGTTCTCTGGCAAACGAGCTGAGCATGATCAAGACTAAACTTACCAACCAAGAGATTCGAGAAAAGCAAAAAGATGAGGTGATAGAGGGCATGAAGAAGATGCTTGTTGATCAAAACTGTCTGCTGAAGAAGCTGTTTGAGGAGATTGGCCAACTGAAAGCTGATGCCGGCCTGCCCAATCAACTAACTCAATCTGAGTTAAATGATTTAACTGACACTTCTAAATACCCGTTCTTGAACGTGGGTACTTCCTCCAGGGCAGGAGAGGGCACATCTGGTGCAGCATCTGCTGTTGTTGAAGATCCTGAAACAAGACGTGAAGATGAACGTAGGGAAAATGACGAGGAGATTATTGAAGCTGGGTTTGTCAATATGCAGTTTGACTTTGAGAAGGATTTTGTGGGTGAAGAAGTGATAGTTGAGAAAACTGCTGAAGAAGCTGCTGAGAAAGGAAAGGGACTAGTTGATGAAGAAGAGGATGATGAACAACTTGTAGACTATGATTCTGAACCTGAGTTCTATGGAGTTGATGAGAGACCGTTGATCTATGTAGCAAAGAAGGGAGAGGATGCTGAAGATGTATTTTAGATGGATAGAGCAGAATGGTTTGTAAAAGAAAAGGAGCCAGAAGAAATCACTCCTCTTTTCCAACATATGGAAGGGTTGAGTAAGAAAGAGGCCGACAAGAAGATTATAAGCTGGTCCTATAACCCCGGCCTAAAAATGTTCATGATAAAGAGGAGGGGGTAGTATTAGCTACATGCATAAGAGGAAGGCTTTTAAGATGATGCCTAAATGGGATCTTAGGCGGTTGGCAGCTCTACCACTTCTGAATGCACATCTGAGCGAAAAACCAACACTTCTGGAGAAAGAGATACAAAATGGGATTAATGACAACTTTGAGTCGTTTGGTTTCATGAAGGCAGAAAGGAGAAGGTCCAAGAAAGACAAAGACTGGGAAACAGGAAAGGGAAGAATTGTTTTGAGAGTTAAACCGCCAAAGACTGCGAACAGGGTGAGATTGTCTGATCCCCTTCCCCGACAATTACAGGATTTCAAAATGGTTTTATGATAATAACACTAGGGAAGCTGTGATTAGGGTGAAGAATGGTAAAGAATTTAAAGTTTTTGATCATATGGAGTTGTTCAGTTTTTGCGACGAAGATTTATTAGTGTTGTGTGAGAATCACATAAAGGCTGGGGCTGGGGAAGAGACTCGGAAAAAAGCTAGTCTCTTTATGAATGTAGCAAACAAGATCAGAGGGGTGAGGGCAGAGGTGAAGAAATTAGCCAAGAGGGTAAGGGCCCAAGATGACCTTAACATGGATATTCAAGATTTGGCCAAGCAGTTTGAGAGAGCTTGTGGTCATCCCGAAGGAGCTCGTGAAGCAGGAGGAGACCATGGAGAATCATGTGCTGAAGCCTCTGAGGAAGTCGTTGCAGGAGGTGTAGAAGACAAATCAAATGCAGCAGAGGAAATTGGAGCTGACAAGATAAATCAAGATGAGTGAAGGCGGTGAGGTCCAACCTAGGGGGAGTACTGAAGATCATGCATAGGTTGGACTCACCTTAGATTAGAATGTTTATTTTTGCTTGTAATAGGTCTTATGTTAGTTTCCTTTATGTATGTTATTAGCTTTATATAGTTATGCAGTCCAGCGAAACTATAGTTTCGCTCACAATTAGCTGTTTAGTTCGCCGCGCGAAACTGCTGTTTCTGCCGGGCGAAACTATAGTTTCGGCAGAACAGTTTCGCTGACAGCGAAACTGTCTGCGAAACTAAGACTGCTATATATACTTATGTTCATTTTCATTGTTGGGTAAGCTTGCAAAAACCCTAATCGTGAATCATTGTTGCAAGTTGCCTTTTCAAAGCAGTTATTACACTGAAATATCATTGTGCTTGAAGTTATTGATTGTTATGATGTTCATTGTCTTATATTGAATGAGTTCTTATTGTGATCAACCTTCTTTGGTCATGTTGTTTATTGTGTTTGTTGGATATTGAACGATTCTTCATATCATTTGCACTGTAATACGATCAAATGGACCAACAAAGCTGAATCATATACTCAATCTACTGATTGTGAAAAAGATTCAAAAATTAAGAAGCCACAACAAAAACAAAAGCCAAAATCTAAAGAGAAAACCTCCACTAATGTTCAACCTTTGAAGAAAAGAATAACATTTCAGCAATCAAAAACACCTCACAAAAGGGTGGATTTGACTGAAAAAGAAACAAATGATGAAGATGCCTTCTTTGATAATTTTGAAAAGGGAACTCATGTACCTCATTCAAAATCAAAAGATAGTGAAACTTTCAACAATCAAGATTCATTATCAAAATCAAAGCAACAAACCATCAAAAATAAGGTGAATGAAGAAGAGATTGAGAAACCAGGACCTAGTTCAACAACCTCATTTTCAATTGAATCATCCTCACCTGAAACAACTCAGAATGAATCAAAGAAAACTAAAATTAATATTGAATCTTAAAGACTTATTCATGAAGGAGTAACAATTTTAGACACTGCTGGAAAACCCAAGATCATTAAGGCTTGGGTTGTCAATTCTAACTGATTTCTTTCTATGTGCAGGAACAATCTTGGAGAGCTGACAACAAGTGGTATGTTGACAGTGGTTGTTCCAGGCATATGACAGAAAACTGTTCACTTCTCCATGACTTCAAGCATAAAAATGCCTCATATGTGGCATTTGGTGGGGATAAGAAGGGAGGTAAAATAGTTGGTGAAGGAATGGTAACTAATGGTGTGCTTAAATTTTAAAAAGTAAACTATTATGAAAACTTACAATATAATTTACTGAGTGTGTCTCAAATTTGTGATCAAAATTATATCACATTATTTGATAACACTAACTGTTACATTCTTAAGCCAGGTTTTTCTGTTCCAGAAGATTGGATCTTTCTTAAAGCATCAAGAAAAGGAAACGCATATGTTTTGGATATGAACAACACTTCACTCACAAGACATGAAACATGCCTCCTATCTAAGTCATCAGAAGATGAATCTAATTGTGGAATAGAAGGCTTGTTCATTCTAACATGAAGAACATGAACAAATTGGTGAAAAATGAGTTAGTCATTGGATTGCCAAAGAAAGAGTTTTATTGTTCAAATCATTGTCCTTTTTGTTATAAAGGAAAACAACATAGAGTGTCTCATAAATCCAAAATTATCAATACAAACACTACACCACTCAAATTGCTTCAATGGATCTGTTTGGTCCAACCAATGTGATGAGCATTGGAAAGAGGCAATATTGTTTGGTGATAGTTGATGATTTCACTAGATTCATATGGGTCTTCTTCTTAATACAAAAGAGTGAAACATCAGAAATATTAATGGACTTTGTCATCAAGATTGAGAATCAACTTGATTTAAAAGTTAAAATTTTCAGGAGTGACAATGGGATTGAATTTGTTAATACTGACTTAGATTCCTTTTGCAGGAATAAAGGTATTGCAAGACAATTCAGTGCACTGAGAACTCCACAACAGAATGGAGTTGCTGAAAGAAGAAACAGAACACTTATTGAAGCAGCAAGAACAATGCTAGTTGACTCACAATTGCAAATCACCTTTTGGGTTGAAGCAGTGAATACAACATGCAATGTTCAAAATAGGACATTGATTGTCAAGGAACATAATAAAACACCTTATAAGCTTTTATTTAAAAGAAAACCTTACATAGGATATCTTAGAGCTTTTGGGTGTCATGTATCTGTTTTAAACACAAAAGAACAATTGGGAAATTTTTCAAAAAAAGCCTATGATGGTTTCTTTGTTGGATAGTCTTCAACATCTAAATCTTATAGGATCTACATTCCATAACATAACATTATGGAAGAAACTCCTAATGTATCTTTTGATGAATCCTTATTTCCTAAATCGGTTAAAGGATCATCATGGTTGTTTGATACAGATGCACTAACAGACTCATTTAACTTTGGTTATTTGAATAATGCGGGATCTGATGATACATGTTATCCATTTGTTCCCTAAATATGAATGAAGTGTCATTATTTGCTGATCCTCCAAGGATACACACATCAAGTATTATGGAACAAGGAACAACAAATAATGACAATGATGCTGAACAAGTATAGCAAACTGAATGCACATCCTCAGATGGAAACACTTCATCAACAGCTGCTGACTCTGCATCCGCAGATGTACATTGTGTATCCGGAGATATGAATAATGTCTCAGCAGTTGTTCCATGCTCTCAAGAAGATACAACAAACATTGGAAATGATTCATCAAGTCCTCATATACCATCCGTAGAAGTTCCTGTAGCCCCTACGGAAGAACAAAATGCTTGCGGAGAAGTTCCTACGGAAGACATTAATGATGCTCCGATGTTCAAACTCAGGAAGACCACTCTATACCCAATGATGAACAGGTGGAACACTTTGACTACTTCCTAAATTATCAACTAGATTGGATCCGTCTGCATCAATTAATATGACTAACTTGGAATCATCTATTCCAGTTGAATTAACTCCAACAACAAGAATTCATAAGACTCATCCAGTAAACAACATTATTGGTGATCTTGACAAAAGAACTACAAGACAAAGTGGAACTGCAAATATCTGTCTTTTCACTTGTTTTCTTTCACAAGTGGTTCCTCCAAACATCACAGCTGCTCTAAAGGACAATAGCTGGATTGAAGCTATGCAAGAAGAGCTTCAACAATTTAGAAAGCAGAAAGTCTGGAATCTAGTTGATTTATCTAAAGACCAACATCCAATTGGAACAAGATGGCTCTTCAAAAATAAACTAGATGACAGAGGTATAATTATGAGAAACAAAGCACGGTTGATTGCACAAGGTTATGTAGGATTCGATGTGCCCAAGACACTTAGAATATTGATGTGGTTAGTACGTTATGATCCAAGTCGGGTTATACCCAATAACAAGCTTAGCAAACACCAAATAATATTTATTGATGATATGATCATGCAATAAAATATTAACACCAATTTAGAAAATGGGTTTTCTAAACAAGTTGCATATGACATGGAACAATTTATTAGGATATATTGTTCAATGATATTATTTGTAATGTTATTTAGATGACATTACAAATTAATAATGGCTATATATGTTATACAATTAATGGGTTAGTTGTATACATTTTCTAAGAGGGACAAATTATAAGACCATTTTAACATGTGATTGTGTCTAACAAAAAAAAAAGGGGGGAACCTATTTCAAACTCCAATTCGGCCGCCCCCCCCCCCTTGTTGGTCATTGGACCAATTTTGTTGATTAGATACAACAATTAAAGGTCTTTGAATGCTTCCTTGGACCAGCCATCTTGACACACACACATGCAACTAAACTTCAAGAAAACTCTCTCTACCATCTTCTCCAAAACTCACGGTTTTGAAGGTGTTTTGGCAGCTTCTTCTTGAAGTTTTTGGTGACCAAAATCCTAGCAACTAAGGTGTTTGCTTGAAGGCTTGTGGGTATAGACGTTTGAGGACTTCTAGCTTGAAGTCTTGGCCATTAATCAGCCCTCATTCAGCACTTTGTTGGATGTTTTTGAAGCTTCCAACAGCCCTCTCCTTGGTTGTTTCTTGCTGCTCAAAGAGGTAGAATCACAGCTCATTGTGGCTGTGATTTTATGTAGTTTTAGTACATTTTCATAGCTTGATCATTCACATATTATGATCCTTTTCTTTGGGTTTGTTTTTCATCTAAAATGGTCACTAAGGAACATTATTTTCAGCTTATAAAATGGGTTTTATTAAGTTGTAACTCCGCTGCGTTTTTCAGAAAGTTTAAGTGGTTAAACATTGATTTTATGTTCTAGCAAACCCAACAATGGCATCAAGAGCCGGTTATGTGGATGACTTGCTTGATTTATCTTTTGAAATTGGTTTTAAAAGATGATATTAGACATGTTATAGGCTGATTTTGGGCTGTTATAGTTTATATGAATGATTCCCCAAACTTTCAAGGTCATATCACACATGCTAGTGATTAGACCTTGAAAGAAACATATTATGAATGTTGGTTGTTTGGACAATGATTAAAACCCAAAATTTCAGTTTATGTTGGCTGAAATTTGGGGTTTTAAATGGGGTCTTCATTATATGAATAGATGATATGATCATTGGTTGTTTAGTGCATAACCTAGCTTGTGGCCTTGTGTTGTTTGGATGATTCAAGTGGTTGTTTTATTCATTCAATTTGGTTGTAATATTTGTGTTTATTCATTTGGGTTGTAATTATTCATTCATTTGGTTATGTAATAATAGATTAGGTTCATTTCCTTTACTAGAAAAATGTATTAGGATACAATTTTGTAAAAGGAAGATGTACAAGATCAAGACCCAAAGATGGACACAAAGACACAAGAAACATGGAGCATTTGGATGCGGTTTCTAGTGGGAGGTTCTTGGAACTTTTATGATATGTTTGACCCTTAGAAAGACCATAGACAACACTTGTGATGGCAAACAAGTGTTGTCAACATAAGGGCTATGGTTATGCACATATGATTGTTAATGTTTTATGCTTGGTTGATTGTTTGTTGTCTTGATTGTTTGGTTGATATTTGGATATTCAAAGCAAACTAATTAACAAACTTAACAAGCTGAAAATTGATGGTTCTTAAAGATTAATACAAGGTTATTAAAATTATTTAATGATTTTAAGGATTAAAATAGGTTTTAATCAAAGAACCATAAGGTACCTTGTATTTGAAAGCATGCAAATACAAGTACATAGAGTTTTCTAAACCTGTATTTTGAAACCTCCAAAACCTTTTTTTTCCAAACAAGATCAACACCGTCCTTTTACACAACACTTGAGTCACTTGGGAACTCTTAATGGGATAAAGGTCACCTAACCATTTTGAGGGAACTTGTGACTTGAGTTGAGAATGCCTTATTTGTGGGATAAAGGTCACCTAACCACTTGTTTTGGCAAACTCACACGTGGGTGTAAGTAGGGTGTCTTGATTTGCAAATCATGTCAAATGGATCACCTACGATGTGGTTTCCAAATGGTGTTGATGGGATTAACATGCCGACTTTACATATGATGTTTTAAGTCGATCCCATATTTCTAGAAGTTGCAAATGGTTGCAATCGTCAAACGTTGACCACCTTATTAATTTAAAACGTGGGATAAAGGTCACCTAACCACGATTTAAATGTAATGTTGGGTTCTAGATTTTAATATGAAAAGACCTTAAAAGGCATTAAATATTAAAATTAGCAATATCGAAAATACTAAAATTGATCTTTGTTAAATTTTGTAGATGGCCACCAATAATGAAAATCACGATAACACGTCCGCGTCAAACCAATCACTACGAGCGATCCTCCAAAAGGAACGTCTAAATCATAACAACTTTATTGATTGGTATCGAAACTTGAGAATCGTTCTCAAGCAAGAGAGAAGATCATATGTTTTAGACGACCCTATCCCCGATCAACCTAACGAGGATGATGAGGAGGCCTTTAACGATTGGCTGAAATACACTGAGGACTCCGTCCAAGTGTCTTGTCTCATGCTAGCGAGCATGACTCCGGATCTCCAAAAGGAGTATGAACATCACGGAGCTTACGACATGATAACCCAGCTGAAGGAAACGTTCCAACAGCAAGCAAGGGTTGAGCGGTTCGAAACGGTTCGAGCGCTCCATGCATGTCGTATGGACGACAACCAATCTGTTTCATCTTATGTACTTAAGATGAAAAGTCATATTGACCGCCTCGAGAGGCTAAACTGCCCCGTCTCGAAGGAGTTGGCCACGGATTTGATCCTAAATGGCCTAACCAAGAAGTTCGAGACATTCGTGTTGAACTACAACATGAATGCATGGGACAAAAGCATTGGTGAACTTCACTCAATGCTCAAAACGGCCGAGGCGGCCATGGGTAAAAGGGTTTTACCCGTTCTCACCATCAATGAAGGTGGGAACAACAAAAGGCCTCATCCCGCACCCAAGGCAAAGGTTGCCAAGGGTAAGGGACATGTGTGGGGAAAAGGGAAAGGGGTGGTAAGGGTACCACCCAAACCACAAGAGAAGAAGCAAAAGGTTGCTACAAATGACCCATGCTTCAAGTGTGGGGAGATAGGGCATTGGGCAAGGAATTGTCCTGTCCATCTCCAAGAGTTGAAAGCAAAGAGGGATGCCGGGCAGACCTCAGGTACAATATACATGATACATATTGATCTTAATGTTACATCTTCAAACACATGGGTATTGGATACCGGATGTGGAACTCATATTTGCAATTTGTTGCAGGGGTTCACAAGAAGTAGGGACTTCAAGAAAGGGGATGTTAGCCTCTTCATGGGCAATGGAACTAAAGTCTTAGTTGAAGCTCGTGGGGACTACATCCTAAGACTTCCAAGTGGCTTGGAAGTTATTTTGAAGAATGTTTTGTATGCTCCTAGTTTGACTAGGAACATTATTTCTGTATCTCAATTAAGACATTATGATTATGTATTATCCTTTATTGAAAATGATATTCATGTTTCTTTAAATGGTATGTTCTATTTTAAAGCTATACCAATTAATGGTATTTATGAATTGGTTCATGAAAATACTTTAAATAGTTCATTGTACCAAACAAACACCAAGAAACTCAAGTTGGACTTGAGTGATACCTATCTTTGGCATTGTCGTCTTGGTCATATAAACAAGAAACGTTTACAAACACTTCAAAAGAATGGTCTTTTAAAAACAAATGAATGTGATTCATTTGATGTTTGTGAATCTTGTTTACAAGGTAAGATGACTAAGGCACCCTTTAGTGGAACTACCGAAAGGGCAAAAGATTTATTAGGAATCATACATTCGGATGTATGTGGTCCTTTTAAGCCAATGACTAGGAATGGTGAAAGATACTTCATTACCTTTACCGACGATTATAGTCGCTATGGGTATGTGTACTTATTAAGGCACAAAGATGAAGCTTTTGAAATGTTCAAAATCTTCAAAAATGAAGTTGAAAATCAACTCAACAAGTCAATTAAAGTTCTCCGTACCGATAGAGGAGGTGAATACCTAAGTGATGTTTTTCAAGATCATCTTAGGAGTTGTGGGATTGTCTCACAACTCACTCCACCTGGAACACCACAACATAATGGTGTGTCTGAGAGGAGGAATCGAACCTTATTGGATATGGTCCGATCTATGATGGCTAGAAGCACATTACCTCTATCATTTTGGGGTTTCGCTTTGCTCTCCGCGACCCGTATTTTAAATATGGCCCCAACCAAAAAGGTGGAAAAGACACCTTTTGAGATATGGCATGGAAGAGTTCCATCCCTATCATACTTAAGGGTTTGGGGATGTGAGGCTTATGTTAAGACTCCCACCCCAAACAAATTGGAAGTCCGATCCACCAAGTGTATCTTTATTGGATATCCTAGAGATTCTATGGGATATTATTTCTATGATCCACTGGAACAAAAGGTGTTTGTTGCCAGAAAGGGTGAGTTCTTAGAAGTAAAGTTCCTTATGGAAGGAGCTAGCAGTAGAACAGTGGATCTTGAGGAAGATCAAGAACCACAACCCGATGCACGTTTGGTTGAAACTAGCACTCAACATGAGGATGTTGAAGATGATCAAATGGTTGATCAATACACACAAAACGTTCGCAGAAGTGGTAGAACTAGTAATCCACCTGAAAGATACGGATTTTTCATGGATGGATGCTATATGGTAGATTCAGATGAACCAACCACATACCATGATGCAGTGTCCAATTTGGATTGTGACAAATGGCTTGAGGCCATGAACGTTGAGATGCAATCCATGTATGACAATCAAGTTTGGGAACTTGTTGTACCATCTCTTAATTCCAAAGTAGTTGGAAGTAAGTGGGTTTTCAAGAAGAAAACCGATATGCATGGAAACTTGGATACTTATAAAGCTAGACTTGTAGCAAAGGGTTTCACTCAAACTCAAGGGGTTGATTATGATGAAACCTTCTCACCTGTAGCGATGCTAAAGTCTATAAGGATATTATTTGCCATAGCTGCTCATTATGATTATGAGATTTGGCAAATGGATGTCAAAACTGCTTTCCTAAATGGATATCTTGAGGAAGATGTCTATATGGTTCAGCCTGAAGGTTTTGTCGATCCAAAACATCCTAATAAAGTATGCAAGTTAAAGAAATCAATCTATGGATTGAAACAAGCATCGAGAAGCTGGAATCACCGTTTTGATGAGGAAGTAAAGAAATTTGGCTTCATCAAAAACGCTGATGAGGCTTGTGTGTATAAGAAGGCTAGTGGGAGCACAGTAACTTTCCTAGTATTGTATGTTGATGACATACTACTATTTGGAAATGACATTCCAACCTTGGAAGGTGTAAAAACCTGGCTTGGAAGTTTTTTTTCCATCAAGGATCTTGGTGAAGCCGCCTATATTCTAGGAATAAAGATCTATAGGGATAGATCAAGGCGGTTGATTGGTTTGAATCAAAGTGCATACATTGATAAAATCTTGAAAAGGTTCAAGATGGAGAACTCTAAGAAAGGTACCGTACCTATTCAAAGAGGAACGATATTGAGTACGACTCAATGTCCAAGCTCAAAGGAAGAGCAAGATAAAATGAAGGCAATCCCATACGCATCTGCTATAGGATCTATCATGTATGCAATGATATGCACTCGACCGGACGTGTCATGCGCCTTAAGCATGACAAGCCGTTACCAGCAGAATCCTGGAAACAGTCATTGGATGGCTGTTAAGAACATACTTAAGTACCTAAGGAGGACAAGAGATATGTTCCTGATCTATGGATCTGGTGACGAGGAACTCGTTGTAAAAGGTTACACGGATGCAAGTTTCCAAACCGATCGTGACGATTCACGATCACAATCGGGATACATTTTCATTCTGAATGGAGGAGCGGTCTCTTGGAAGAGCTCCAAGCAGGATGTGGTGGCTCTATCAACTACAGAATCAGAATATGTCGCCGCCTCATTGGCAGCTCAAGAAGCTGCATGGTTGAAGAAATTCATTGCCGATCTAGGGGTAGTCCCTTCCATTCAGGACCCCCTAGAGATCTTTTGTGATAACGAGGGTGCGATTGCTCAAATCAAGGAACCCCGTGCTCATCAAAAGACTAGGCACATTGAGCGGAGATTCAACTACATACGAGATGAAGTTGAAAAGGGAAAGATATGTATTCGCAAAGTTCACACGGATCAAAACGTTGCTGATCCTCTCACGAAGCTCCTTGAAAAGGCAAAGCATGAATGTCATACTTGTGCCATGGGACTTCGATATTCTAGTGATTGGATTTGATCTGTACATTTTGTATTTGGATATGTGGAACTCTTTATTATTTGAATAAAATTATTTGGTTATAATGTTTCAATTAATGTTCCAATTTAGCATGTTTAATCCATGAGTAAATTGTTTACTCTAAAATGTCCGTAGTCGCTCATACTTGTGGGAACAAGTGTGAAAGTAAGATTATTATGAACTTGGATTGGTTGATATTCATAAGGATGAATATAGAGCAATGGGTTGCTACCAAGGTTCATAGATATTTGTGGGATACAAATATTGGACTAACCCGCATCTCAAATTTTACTACATGGAATCTTATTGATTGATCATAAGTAAATTTGAGTAAAGGCGAATATCATTTGGTATCCTCCGACCTGAGATACATATTGGGTTTTGATGTTCACCAAGTATTATACCTTGAGCATATTCTTCACTGTCCTGAAATAGTGGACAGTACATAAGGATATGTCCAGGTATAACACGAGGTGTTTGTGAGAAACGTATGTAGTCAAGATGGAATTTGTTCCTCTTATTCGTTGAGAGTTAGATGTCTAAGGCCTGATTAAGTTAAATCAACAAGGAATGATCATTCTGTGTCCTTGGATTTAACATGACATCTGTAACAAAAGGATAGATGATTAATTCACCTAAATCATTTCAAGTAGGGCACTTGAAAGGGATGATGTTATTGAATGGCTATAAGTCATGCGTATTAAGGGTAGTAAACCGTTGTTAGGCGGTATTTACTGCTTGCATCAATCTTCTATGAATCTTGGGCAAGTGGGAGATTGTAGGATTCGATGTGCCCAAGACACTTAGAATATTGATGTGGTTAGTACGTTATGATCCAAGTCGGGTTATACCCAATAACAAGCTTAGCAAACACCAAATAATATTTATTGATGATATGATCATGCAATAAAATATTAACACCAATTTAGAAAATGGGTTTTCTAAACAAGTTACATATGACATGGAACAATTTATTAGGATATATTGTTCAATGATATTATTTGTAATGTTATTTAGATGACATTACAAATTAATAATGGCTATATATGTTATACAATTAATGGGTTAGTTGTATACATTTTCTAAGAGGGACAAATTATAAGACCATTTTAACATGTGATTGTGTCTAACAAAAAAAAAAGGGGGAACCTATTTCAAACTCCAATTCGGCCGCCCCCCCCCCCCCCCCTTGTTGGTCATTGGACCAATTTTGTTGATTAGATACAACAATTAAAGGTCTTTGAATGCTTCCTTGGACCAGCCATCTTGACACACACACATGCAACTAAACTTCAAGAAAACTCTCTCTACCATCTTCTCCAACACTCACGGTTTTGAAGGTGTTTTGGCAGCTTCTTCTTGAAGTTTTTGGTGACCAAAATCCTAGCAACTAAGGTGTTTGCTTGAAGGCTTGTGGGTATAGACGTTTGAGGACTTCTAGCTTGAAGTCTTGGCCATTAATCAGCCCTCATTCAGCACTTTGTTGGACGTTTTTGAAGCTTCCAACAGCCCTCTCCTTGGTTGTTTCTTGCTGCTCAAAGAGGTAGAATCACAGCTCATTGTGGCTGTGATTTTATGTAGTTTTAGTACATTTTCATAGCTTGATCATTCACATATTATGATCCTTTTCTTTGGGTTTGTTTTTCATCTAAAATGGTCACTAAGGAACATTATTTTCAGCTTATAAAATGGGTTTTATTAAGTTGTAACTCCGCTGCGTTTTTCAGAAAGTTTAAGTGGTTAAACATTGATTTTATGTTCTAGCAAACCCAACAGGTTACACACAAGAAAAAGGAATAGACTATGATGAAGTTTTTGCACCAGTTGCAAGAATTGAAGACATAAGAGTATTCCTAGCATATGCATCATATAAGAAGTTCACTGTCTATCAAATGGATGTCAAGTGTGCTTTCCTATATGGGAAAATTGATGAAGAAGTCTATGTATCACAACCTCCTGGATTTGAAGATCCTCACTACCCACACAGGGTATACAAGCTTGATAAAGCTTTGTATGGTCTTCACCAAGCACCAAGAAAGTAGTATGAAACATTATTATCTTTCTTGCTCAAGCATGGATACAAAAGGGGAACCATTGATCAGACTCTCTTTGTCAAACAAGAACATCAAGTTGTCTTAGTTGTTCAAATTTATGTTGATGACATTATATTTGGATCAACTAACAAGAGATTGTGTGTAAGCTTTGAAGAATTGATGAAATCTGAGTTTCAGATGAGTTCAATGGGAGAATTAACTTTCTTTCTTGGTCTACAAGTTCATCAGAAGACAGATGGCATTTTCATTAATCAAGAGAAATACATACATCAAATATTGAAGAAGTACAACCTTGCTGATACATCTTCATGCAAAACACCAGCCTCAACAATTGAAAAGATTGTACCTGATCCTACAGGAAAAACTATTGATCAAAGATTATATAGATCAATGATAGGATCACTAATGTATTTAACTGCCAGTAGACCTGACATTATGTTTGATGTGTGTGTTTGGGCTATGTACCAATCAGATCCAAAAGAGTCTCATCTGAATGCTGTGAAGAGAATTTTCAAATATCTCAAAGGAAAACCAGCCCTTGGACTTTGGTATCCAAAGGATGGTGATTTCACTCTCTACTCATATTCAGATAGTGACTTTGGAGGATGAAACAACAACAGAAAATCCACAATTGGTGGATGTCAATTCATAGGACCAAGACTAGTTTCATGGCAGTGCAAGAAGCAAACAAATGTATCTGTATCCACAGCCGAGGCTAAGTACATAGCTGCTTCAGCTGGTTGCTCTCAAGTCCTTTGGTTGTAAAACCAATTACTTGATTATGGTTACAATTTCCTTCAGACTTCAATTTATATTGACAATTCATCAGCTATGTTTATCACTGCTAATCCAGTGCAACATAGTAAAACAAAGCATATTGAAATAAGATACCATTTTCTGAGAGATTGCTCAGAAAAAGGTTTGATCAAGTTAGTCAAAGTGCATACAAAATCAGCTTGCTGATTTATTTACTAAAGCCTTTGATTCAGTTAGATTTAATTTTTTAATTGAGTCTCTGGGCATGATTAACTTAGAATAATCATTATGAACAAACAGAGAAAAGCATGTGTCTGTCCTTGTAAATAGTAATAAATAGATAATGAGAAAAAAAAATTTCTTTCGGAAGATTTATAATTATCTTCGGAAGAAATTTATGTCTTAGTACAATTTTTGTTCTGAAAGCAATTTACCTTCGGAAGAAACTTTTGAAGCATCTTCCGAAGCTTAGAATAAAATAAATTATTGACTTTCTTTTTGTTTATTTTAATTCAGCATGACATATGTTTAGGAAATGATAGTACACTATGCCTTTGCTTCTACCTGAATTCTTAAATATCATTAAAATCTGATCAAGTTACTTGATATGTGATTAGGTTCATCTTGAGTGGTAACTACACTAAGAGCATGCCAAACAAAATGCAAAGTGACTGTTTGTGGGAAACTTCGTTTTTAGGATACAGAAAGTGAGTCTTATTCTGATGTGATAAAATCACTCACCTAAGCACACTATGTACCAACACTTTATAATATCTATCTTTGCAAATCATATTCCCTCTGTTTTGTGTAAACAAAGACTCGGTTGTATGATCACCATGGTGTACATTTGTAACCAACTGGTGAAAAGATCATGATCCTCATCATCCCTCTGTTTTGTGTAAACAAAGACCTGGGTTAAAGGCATCTCTGTTTTACGTAAGTAAAGACCTGGTGACCTGATGATGATCATATCTAAGCTTTCAAAAGAATCCTCTATGATTAACTGTATACTAAATCTAGAGCTTTTACATCAATGCATTAATGAGATGTCAAATGCATCTCAAGACAGAACTTATAACTTAAAGTACATAGTTTCTAAGTGTGAATAAGTGATGATTTGACTCACAAAGGGAGGACAGACTCTAAGTGATTTGAATGTGAAGCCCATAACAGTTACTCACCAATAAACATGAAAACATGATAACCAGCATGCCTAGTTGATACAATACTCTTGTATGGATTTAAGTGGACAAACATACTTGCAATCAGAACTAAGATCAGGTATCGTTTCACCAAATTAATTCATCAGAAAGATGCTTAGTGTTATAGTATGATCCCATTCTATGTGCACATATGCTTGTACATAATACTCATTTCAATTTTGTTTAGTTTAATTTCTTTTTGTTTGAACAGACATGTGACTTTCATGATACCCTTCTTAGAAATATATGATAAATGCATTGTTTCATCATTAATCAAAAATTTAGGGGGAGTAGAATCATGAGAATAAGTTAACAACAAAATTGTCAAATGAATTGTCAATATGAAGGAATTGGATCCTGAGCACTAACTTGGCTTTCAGATACATGAAATTTTTAAAATTTAAACTTTCTTGTGCACAATTGTTATGAATACAAAGTCAACAAGGTCCAATAGCAATAAATGGTTCTCTCAGTTGATTAGAACCATACAATAAAATAAGTTTCAAACGTGACATTTTAAGCATCAGCAGAAGCTACAGTGCAGTTTAAACATCAGAAGAAGCTACAGTGCAGTTTAAACATTAGCAGAAGCTATTGTGCGAAACTTAAAGGGGAGTAAAATATGACTATCCATTGATTGGTAACCTACGAATGAGTTAATATTTAACAAGTATAATTCATTTCCATATATTGGTAACCTATGGAAAATCAAGTTATACTTCAATTCATTTTTAAAATTCAGTTTTAAGTTTAGGCATCCGCAGATATCCTATGGATGAACTGAAATCTGTAGAACAAATAAATTCCCCGGATGAGTAATAAGAAAAGTGGGACCCACTTCATTAAATAAATGAAATAAATGTGTTTGAGGGAGTATAAATGATTTTGTTGACTTCGAATTCATTATTCACTTTTACAGAACCTTTTTGACCTAGAAGGTCGTTAGTCAAAACCTCATCCCTCTCTTATCTGATTTCAAATTACTCAAATCCTAAACATCAAACAAAACTTAAAACTGATTCATTTCTTAATTTCAAGGTAAATCATATCTTAAACATCATCAATGAACTGATTGATTCATCATTGTCGTTTAAACTCTTCATATTCTTAAATATGATGACCTAGTTCTAACATAATCATTTTCATTCTTATGAACAGATGGCAAATCGATTTGCAAGGGAGCACAATGTGTGTGCGTTCTTAAAGCCAGACGACCCCGTGTCGGAAGGATGCAGAGATGTCATAAGATACTTACGACGATCCAGGCTCTTCTATGCTTTAACAGCAGAGCCTGTGATTCATCAAGATCATATAGTCGATTTTTGGAACTCCGCACGAATAGAAGAAGATGGAGAATCGAAAGTTATCGTGGCGGAAGTGAAGAATCAAAGACTGAGGATGGATGAACAAACCATCAGAAGGGTTCTAGAGTTGGGAGAACAAGAAGCTGCTCACCCTTATGTGTTCGAGAACGAATACATAGAGAAGATATTCTATCTGATGGGATATGATGGTGATTTTGAAAAAGGAGAAATAAAGAAAGGAAGATTATGCAAGCCATACAGATTCCTATGTCACACTTACCTAAACTGCATCTCAAATAGGAAGTTTGGGTTGACAGATTCTCTAGACATATATCATCTGGGATTATTGGTGTTTTTGAGGGAAGGACTTACAACTAATCAAAATACATCTTTGGGTGTCTGAATGACCAAATCAGAGTACCGAAAGCTGACAAGATGTATATGTTCCCAAGGTTCTTACAATTGATCATAAATGCTGAGCTTCCTGGAATAGACCGAGATGGTGATGTGTTTATTCAATCACATCTAGGAAGATCTGTGCTCAATAAGATAAGTGGAAAATACCAAGGTGAAGACATGCTCATGTTTGCTCATGTGGCTGGCCCTAATGCCAACATTCCTCAAGAATTGATATGGGAAGAACCACAAGGAAGTTCACCTGCTAACACTGAGGAAGTCTCACCTTCACCTCATCAATCACCCATTCACCAACACCATCAATCTCTACAACCTCAATCTCCCCAACCCTAATTACCAGCCAGTCAAAATACTCAACCAATCTCTCCAATTCACCTTTCATCACCAAATCAACTCCAAATGCAACTTTTTCAACAACCTCCAACCCTGAAAACCAATCCACTAAAAGCATTTACACTGGGGAGATAGAGTTAACCTCACAAGCAAGTATAGTTCAACTGTCTATAACGAAGTCTGAATCCCCTGTTCACTCAAATGAAACTGAACCAATCTCTCCAGTCACTGACCATCAACAACAACAACAACCACATCAAGAACTGACTGATCAAGCCATTGAATCCAGTTCAAGCTTAGCAAGTGTAGCCCCTGAAGAAGTAAATGATGATGAGGTTACTGCTCAACATCAAGAAGAAGAAGAAGAAGCCAACTATGTTGATATGATTGCATACAATGAAGATGATCTAAGTGATAATGACATCCCTGTTAGCAAAAGTTATCTGTTTGCTGAATACAACAAGCTTGTTGTCAAGTCTAACAATAGAAAACAAAGAATTCAAGAGTTGAAGAGGATGATGAAAGAAAAAGATGATAAGCTTATGAAGCAGGGATCTAGTCTGAAAAGATTAAGAGAAAACATACAAGAAAACAATGAAGTCATTGATGCTCTACATGAGCTTGTCAAAGAACAAAAAGAGTCAGTTGCACATGAGAAGGCTGAAATAGAAAAGCTAGTGTTGGAGAGCGACAAAGCTAACAAGACTCTACAAGAACAATTTGCTCAGCTGAAAAGAAAGGATGACGAGATTGATGAGCTAAAGGTGAAGATCTGTGCTCTTGAATCAAATGCTGCTCCATCAACAAAAATTTGAAAGGAATTTTCAGAGACTTCTAAGCAACTTATTCTATACACCGGGAAGAGGAAGTACTTAGGCTCTACAAAGAAAGAAGTGATCAATGTTGAAGATTCACCTAAAAGATCAAGGCTCACATCTCTAGAACAAACTCCTTCGGTGGATGTTTCCACTTCAAAGCCTGTAACTCATGCTGAAGCTGTAGCGATGCTGAATGGAAAGAACTAACTGAAGAAAAGCCTCATAAAGAACAAGAAGAATCAAAGGCTGATGATCTACTTACAACAAAAGACATATTGGAAGAGAGACCTGAGTCAGCTTTGTTCATGACCCTTATCAACCATGGGTTTCCATACGACATGGTTGAGAGGATGAATGTGACTGAAATGAAGGATCTACTGAAAGAGTTTGAGCTGGCTAGATTCATGATTCCTAATTGTGACAATGAAGAATTCATAACATTTCAAGCCATTCAGAAAATCAAGAAAGATCTAGGCCATTGTGACACAGTAAAGCTTAGCAAGTACAATATGATCTGTTGGCTACAGGGTCACAACTACAAGGCACATGAGCTTAAGGGAAGAAAAGTTGGTAAGCTTAGGAGGATGATGGAGCATGTAATGGCTGTTGAGCTTGACACAAGAGTGAGATTCAGAACTGAAGCTCCAAACCCATCCTATGAGCAACAAATCAAACTCCCTGTTGATCTTGTAACTGTTGAATCTAAAGATCAGCACAAAGGGAAAGAAAAACTGATCAGAGAGCCTAGGGCAGTTATCCCTGGAAAAGTATGGCCTCTAGGAACAACAGTCAGGGAAACATTGAACAAAAATCTACATTGATAGAGCTGTATGACCACATCACAACTCCCAGTTCTGTGGAAGAAAACAGGATAATGGCCTGAAATATGATCCAGACTGGGATTGTGCAATCATTAAGAGGACATCTGGAAAAATTGAGTACTTCCATGATGTAGAACAAGTATTGTACCTTCCCGAGAGTGACATCAAGGATCTACAAAGCTTAATTATCACCAATTACCCAATTCACTCAAGAGGAAGAGACTTCTCTGTGTCAGTAGGAAGACTCAAGACCAAATTCAAAGATGATGTACTAAAGGAAGCAAGAAAAGAAGATGTTGATCATAAGAGAAGAATGGAAAGGGTGAAAAGATCAAGAACCAACTCCTCTACATTGATGGATGATGAGCTTTTGAAGAGGGTTGGATACAACAACAAGAATGCAGCAGCCATTAAAAGATTTAATGGAAATCAATACACATATCCCATAATAGAATGGGGATATGTTGAGAAGACCAAAGAATTGGTGCTGTTGAGGTATGCAGAAGGAAAGAAAGCAGAGAAGATGAGAATCTTTGAACTATTGGAGATCAAGCTACACCCCAGCTACACATCATACCTGCATGATAAATTCTTCCCAAAGCTATTTGATGAAAGAGCACAGAATGATCTATGCTTATATGTTCATATGATTCAAGTAGTGGATAAACTACATGCTAAAGCATACAAAAGAAGAAGACATGATGCTGGACTGCTGAAAGGAGCTGACATTGAAGAAGTATTAGAACTTCAAATCTCAGAAGAAGATGAGCTTGAAATAATTCATAACCAAAGTATTGTGGAAACTCTAACAATAGAAGAGGAAATTTTGGGACTAAGTTTTGAGACTCTTTAAAGGATATGCAGAATGGAGATCAAGTACAAATACGATGATCAAAAGGATGTAGTATCTTATTTCAACAAGAAGATGGTGTCAAGATTGAAGGAACTTTCAGTTTTGAAGAGCATATTAGAAGTATCTAAGCCCAAGGGGGAGTATTGTTAGATCTAGGAACAATAGATTTAGATCATTTTGTGTAGGCTTAGAACTTTAATCAATACTTGTAATGAAAGATTGTAATTCCTTATTTTGATGTATGCATTTTGTATATAGGTTAACCCATATGTGTGTTGATCTGTGTATGGTTGTAGGTACAAACATTATTCTTGGTCAATTACTAAAATTGACCAAGTGTAAGAAACATCTACGGATGAACATTTTGTTCTTCTGTAGATATGTATCTTACAAGTAACAAACATCCGAAGATCATCTACGGATGAACAATCAACTCTGGAGTTCAAGTGAAAATCAAAGTTCAAGTGAAGACTCCTGCGGATAAGCAAATACCTTCGAAAGATCAAGTACCTTCGGAAGAACAAGCATCTATGGAAGACTAAGTACCCTTCGGAAGAACAAAGTACCTTCGAAAGAACAAAGTACCTTCAGAAGACTATGTAGTTGCGGAGTCCAAACACTTTTATTTAAATATTACAAGTCAAATAGTCAACAAGACAGTTGTGCAAATCCCAAGAGATCCGGTGTTTTCTTAACTGAAACATGTGTGCCTATAAATATGGATCCTAGGTGCAGGACTGGTTAAGGGCTTAACAATTACAACACAACAACACAAAGAGGAGATTAACTAAACTTGATCAAACAGTAAACTGGATTAACCAAGATATTGATACAAAGAACACAAGTAATGATAAAGAGACAGAACAAGAGATTTGGGTTTCAAGGAGGCAGTATATTGCTTTCTCAAGTTCTATTACAAGTGTTACAAAGTGTTGATACATATGTACCTAGATCCTGATATGAATGTAATATGTCTTGTTTGTCTTACACGGATGTAATGTTTGGAATATTAATGAAATGAAAATGGTTGTTTGTGATTTATAATGTTTAATATTTCATTAATGAGTTGATGATGAATTGGTTAAATAGGTTTGTGATTGTTTGAAATGATACACATAATGTTATATTAATGAATACATTCAAACTTAACAAAATGAAGTTCTCATGCGAATGGCCCATACGAATGGACCATACGCATGAATAACTTCAGGCGAATGACTCAGTCGCACGACTGAACCAGGAGACTGGATTATCACACCCTCAAAATCCACGTGCGGAGTTTTACCGCGAGGCGTGTGAACAAACAAGGATCACAGTCAATAGTTACTCAGAACGACTCTATATGCCATGATTAAAATAAAACAACCAAAGTTCAACATTAAATTGTGCGGAAGCGTTTTGAAAACAACCCAAAGAAATAAAAGTATAACTATGGCAAAACATGTGCCAACCCAAAAGAATAAACAATAATCATTAAAATGCTAAATGTCTTGAAAACCGAGTCTTAGTATGCAAGTGAACCGTGCAGTGCTCCTAAGGCAAGCAGCTAATGACCTGAGAATAGCATACTAAAATGTCAACACAACGGTTGGTGAGTTCAAGAGTTGATATTCAAACATAAACAGTTTAATATTAGAGATATACAAGTAGTGCATTGTAACAGATAGCTAGTCCATTAACAATAAATATTAATGCATAGTGATTTCGCAATTGAAGCTGACTGTGTTACGTTGTTGCCTCCTGTCACGACTCAACAGGTCGTGACAATGTTCAATAGGACAAATTGCACCCGGTTGACCTCGAGTCACACAGGTGGGGCTCGTCAGACCCAGTAGTACTACCCAAGTTTCCCCGCTATTCAATATTAACAATTCGAAAGTGTGAGGACTTTCCCATGATAAACAGCACTATATTAATATTATGCACAACTAAAATATATGTAAAGCGTTTGTAGTTTTACCAGTATGCTATCTCCCCCAAAAGAGATTAAGTAAAGAGTGGGGCATGAACTCACCTGATATGCGTATAGATACTTAGAGTTTGACTTGACAACAAAATAGACAGACAACCTTCAGAGGTTACCTAGATCATATAAGTACATGAGTACGTGTAAGCAAAGAACATGTGAAACCCTAAGTACACTACAACCAAAGACTTAGGTTTCAGAAAATAATACATTTGACTCAGTTGACCCGTTTGACCCGTTGGTGACTCTATATGTTTTAAACCATTTAAGCAACCATACACATATATCATACAAGTTTAACATTCAAATGGTTCATGAGTATGCTATAGATCATCATACAACCAAGTATCATACAAGTCATGCGAATCTAGAACATTAACATGTCCACTAGTTACAACATAATTAACATGTCACACAAAGATCAAATCACGCACCACATGCCATGTGAAGCCACTCACGACTTCACACCCTAAACCCTGCCAATCCTACTAAGTAGGGGCCTCAGATTTGCATGCGTGTATGATGATCATATTCACATTCACCAACCATTTCATACATTCAACATACATCACAACAATCAATTTCCAATCCCAAGCATGATATCTTAACTACTAATCCACATCAATATCATACATGCTCATCAAAGTACTAACACCACCCATGATTATCCAAACATCTCATACAACAATATTAACATGTTCCAACCACATTAGAATTCATCTATGAACTACTAACATGCTCCTAACATCTCAAACTTGATCAAACCATCATCTTTCACATTTCGCAAACATAAGGTTTCCCTTTTGGGAAAGCACATCCCAAAATCTATCAAACATCCTATACATTCATGAATTCATTAATAATATACCAATTCAAGCTCATATCAACATCTAAGCATGATCAACAACATCCAAACATCATAACTCATCAATTCATATCCTAAAAAGTTACTATCTTTAGTAAGGTATGAACTATAGCATGTGTTCTTGAGTTCCCAATGCTCACAACAACAATCTAACATCTAATCATCACCATGAACACATCCATAACATCAATTCATCACTAATTCAACATTACATGCAAAATAAAGTTACTATTCTTAGTAACCTATGAACATCAACATCAATTCACCAATCTCTTGCAAAATCAATGTAACCTAGCATCCATACGATCTATTAAACACCAAACATTCATCAAACAATCATCATTCAACCATAATCACACTAATTTCAAATTAGGGTTTGCATAAAACCAAAGTTCATGATCAATCCACTAGAAACATACAATTCATACATAATCAACGTTAAACAACATGTAATCAATCCAACTAACATACAAACACTAACAACTAACATCAATTTTGACTCCATGAAGACCAATTTCGCATCTAGGGTTCGGCCCTCAACAAAAACTCACAAAAACATGAATAATCTAACCTTTAAACGTGTTATAGCTTGCAATTGATGATTCTAACAAGTTGTATGCCTTGAAACCGATCCAATTTCGAGTTCCCTTGCTTGTTCTTGGCTGATTTCGCAAAGGAGAGGGGTTGGGAAGAAGGTTACGGCCGAATGGGGGGTGGGGATTAGGGTTTGGGTGTTTTGTTTAAGTTTAATTTACATATTTACCCTTTTAACCCTTGTAATTTGTATTTTATAAAAATTAGGCTTTAAACTCTTTGTAAAGTGCTTTTAACTTAATAATATAAAGATATAAACTAATGGAAATCATTATATATCTTATCTTTATAAAAACACAAGACATACGAATAAATAGGCACTTTTCCGCGTTACGCGATTAATTTTCTAATTAACATTTTAAAAACATGCAAACACATAAACATAACACAATAATCACATAATCAATTAGATTCTCATTAATTTAACATTATTCATTATTATTAGGTCACCAACGTTAAATGACAACTAGTGTGTGTTCACGACACGTGTATGCAAGATGTTGATACATGTATGTCCCTAGATCATGATTTGTAATGTAATGAACTTGTCTGTCTGTTTTTGATGTAATTGTAATTGATTAATGAAATGATATGAATTGGTTGTTACTTGTGATGTTTAATATTTCATTAATGAGTTGTGATTGAATTGATTGGGTTTATGAATGTTTGAATGAGTGCACATTAAGTTATATTAAATAGAACATTCAAACTTAACTGAATGAAGTTCTCATGCGGATGGCCCATGCGAATGGACCACACGCATGAATAACTTCATACGATTGACTCAATCGCACGACTGAACCAGGAGACTGGATCAGTCGTATGATTGACACATAAGATTGACTCAATCGCACGACTGAACACTCAGTCGTGCGGATGAATCAACCGCATGGTTCAATCGCACGACTGAACCATACTTATGGCCCAGTCGCACGATTGACCAATACTAACCTATAAATAGACCCAATTCGTGGGAAAACGGAAGCATTGATCCCATTACGACTCCAGACGTACCCTAGCCGTCCAGAAGCCTCCCAAATCGTTCTCCAAGTTCATAGAACACATCAGATCGGTTCCCAATCGATTTCTGACGTTGAAATCAATTCTTGATTGATTCATCGTGTGTTCTCACTGATTGGATCGCCAATCAAATAGGATTCCGCACTATTTGAGTTGGTTTAACACGCAATCACTCGGTATTTCGTTCAAATACCAGGTCCTAACAAGTGGTATCAGAGCTTTGGCTCTTGATTTCGTGTTGATTCAATCAAGATTGCATAAAAGTTTGTGTTTTTGCACGAAAAACGCAATCTTTTGCATCAAAAGTGATCTTGGACGTTCCCTGCTCATCAAAGTTCAGTTTCTACGAACCTAGACGATTTGGACTTGCAAAATTTCGAATTTTTACGGCTGAAACCCGTCAAACCTAGAAATTTTCGCAAAACAGCAGCTTCAGTCGCACGAGTGGCTCATTCGCACGACTAGACTCATTCGCAGTGCTCATTCGCACGACTGGACCTAGTCGCACCCTCATTCGCACGACTGAACCCTTTCATTCGCATAGCTCACACGAACCAGATTCATTCGCACGACTGAACCAATCGCCCTGTTCAGTCGCACGGTTGAACCAATCGCAGAGTTCATTCGCACGAGAGGACCATTCGCATTCTTCAGTCGCACCAGTTAAAGTTGATTTGATTAGACTCTAAGTTTAGTAACCATGGAAGATCAGATGTCAGCCTTTACTGCGGGGAAGGACTCAAGAATACAGAACCTGCTGCTGCTTGAGAGTGAGGTGGGTATTCACAATAAACCACCAAAGCTCTTGACGTTAGATGAGTTTCCTCACTGGAAGCAACGTTTTGAGATCTACCTCAATGGGTAGATCCTAATCTGTGGGAAGCTATCGAAGTAGGGTATAGTACACCGGTGGGAGCAGATGGAGTGAAACTAACGTTGAGTGGGATGACTGATGCTCAGAAAGTTAAGTATAATGCTGAGAAAAGAGTTTATGCTATGATAACTCAGTCGATCCCCAAAGATATATTCCACCAGTACTCAGAGAACAAGCAGTCCAAGAAACTGTGGGATGAGCTAGAGAAAAGGTATGATGGGAATGCATCGTTAAAGGCAATCAAAGCAAAGGAGTTAAAGAAGGAGTTCGATAACTTCTCGTCAATTGGTAACGAGGGTTTAGATGAAGTCATAGACAGATTCTACCATTTGATGAGCGAGTTGCATACACATGGAGTGGAGACTACTATGGAAGAAAAAGTAAGCAACTTCGCTGATGGATTGCCTGATAAGTGGGCCTCATTCGTGTCTAATCTTAGACAGAATGGGATACTTATAAAGCTGGATATAAATGACTTTATTCTTAGACTGCGTGAAGAAGCACTAAGGATGAAGTATAGAGCACAGAAGTCATCATATACACAAAACCCAGCTTTATACAATGCCACGCCTCAAGCTAAGACTTCTGGAGCACCTCTCCAGACAGCATTTGTGTCTAGCTCGTCAGGTCCTTCACATTCTTCTACTTCTGGATCAGACCCGTCTGGGTCATCATGTACCCATTATATTGGATCAGAAGCAAGTGCTACTAAATTGAAGACCGAGAATCTCGGAAATGTGACCGTAGAAGTAGCACGAGAGCATATGGATCTTCTCGCCGCAGTAGTTCACTCATATGATGGACTTGTGGCTGGGAAGATTGGAAACTGTCACTTGGCTGATGAAGACTACGAGCAGGTAGATGAAATGGAGCTGGAAAGGATGGATATAATGTGGGCCTTAGCTAGCGCTGTCCGAAGGGCGAAAAAGTTTGTTAAGAAGACTGGACAGAACTTGATAGCTACTAAGGATACTACTTTTGGTTTTGACAAGAGCAAGGTGACTTGCTTCAACTGTGGAGAGAAAGGGCACTTCAAGAGGGAATGTGTCAAACCAAAGAAGACGGGTAATGGGAACCCGTTCTCATCCTTTACTCACCAAGACAAGCAAGCCTCTAGTTCTACTTCATCAAACAAGGACCCAAAAGCCTTGACTGCTCATGATGATGAAGGACAGGACTGGAGTTTTAGATTTGTCAACCCAGAATCCAACATTGCAAGTGTTGAAGATCTTGATGATGATTCTGCGAGTGAGGGTGATATAGCAGTTGATATAGCAATGTCACACAGTGAAGAAACAACTGCAGCTGAAGTCAGTTACACACCAAAGGAGGAAACTTCCAAGTCAGATTCAGAAAAGTCAGAATCACCAGAACCAGAGACGTCTGATGCTGCGTTGATGGCTAACTCCTCTGAAACAACACAGGTAAGTACAACTGACAAATTGTTTAATAATCATGCTTGTTCTAACTGTGATAAATTTAGGAATAGCATTGATGAAAAATTTGCTAGGTTATTAGATCACAATGATAACTTAGTAAAGGACTTACAACTATGCACTGAGGCCAATAGAGTTCTAAAACAAAATGAGCATAGTTATAAAGAAAAGATAGACCTATTGACTAAGCAACTTAGGGAAACCGAAGTAGTTGCCTTTAATCAATCAAATGACATTAGGTACTATCTAAACTCCCTAGAGGACACTAAGAAACAAAAGGCAGTTCTAGAAGTAGAAGTTAATTCCTTAAAACAGAAACTGCATAGTTGGACTAGTTCTTCACACATAGTTCAACACTTAGTGAGAGAAAGAAATAATGGGGAGGGATTAGGATACAAAGTGGTTCCACCACCACCTGAGACCTTGATGAACACCAAGTCTAGACCAGTAAACAACAACCCAATCAAGGATCATGTGGTGACCACTCCTCTTGTTACTGATCCAGACACATCATGTTCATCTACTGAATCTGGACAGAAACAAAAGGAGGCCACTTCAAAGGCAAAGGGTAAATTGCCTTGTGTTAATCTGGAAAATGAATTTGAAAAAGTTAACTTAAAGTCAGGGTCAAACAGAGTCAAATCAGAACCCAAAAAGACTTCAAATGTTAATTTTTCACATGCTACAAGTCTAAAACCAGTTAACCAAAAGGTTGAACAAGTTAAACAGGTCAAAACAGTTAAATTTGTTAAACCAGAGAAAACATCAAACATACAAGAGTCAAAACCTAAGGTAATTGATGTTACTAAAGTGTCACGCATTTCTCCACAAAGAAAGTCAAATTATAAGGTTGATAGCAGATTGTGCTACAACTGTGGAGAATGTGGACATATTGCTTCCTTTTGTCCTTTTATCAGACACCTAGGAAGAAGATTGATCTTCAGGACTCTAGACCTAGGTCTTCTAAGAGGAGTTCTCTAACTCCACCTAGAAGATCTAGTGAACCTAAAGTTCAACCTGTAAGCCAGACGACTGTTTATCATAAACAGGCATTGCACAAATCTGGCTTATGGAAAGAAAAGACTACCTGTGTGACTGATACTGATGACAAGAAGGAATCTGAGTTACCCTCACCTTCTAAAGGTCAATGGGTAGAGTTTATGATGTGTGATGCCTCTGGGAAACCCAAGACAGTAAAGGCTTGGGTTTCCTAACCTAAACTAATACATTTACTTGATATGTGCAGGGTGTTCGGTATAGCGCTGAGACTAACACGTGGATTATAGACAGCGGAGCATCCAGGCACATGACAGGAAATAGAGCCCTTTTATCAAATGTCAAACAAATAAAAGGAGGGCATGTTTCCTTTGCAGGAAACAAGGGAGGATACATCACAGCACAGGGAGAAGTGGGAAATCAGAAAGTCAAGTTTGATAAGGTGAACTACGTTCAACAACTTCAAAATAACTTGCTTTCTGTTTCCCAAATCTGCGATAAAGGATTTAAAGTCATCTTCGACAACAACAAGTGTTACGTGCTGAAGAAAGACTATATGATTCCAGAGGATCAAGTTCTAATGACTGCTTCAAGATATAAGGATCTATATGTCTTGGATCTGTCAACAGCTGCTCCAACGGATCAAGAAGTGCAGTGCTTTCTATCTAAAGCTACTGAGAAGGACTCAATCTCCTGGCATAGGAGAATGGGACACATTAGTCAAAGGAAGATGAATCACTTGATTCAGAAGGACTTAGTGAGAGGAGTAAATGTCAAGAACTTCCAACTTCCTGACTTTTGTGTAGCTTGCAAGAAAGGCAAACAGACAAAGAAGTCTCATAAGGAAAAGAAAGTTCATTCAATAGAACTTCCTCTTGAACTTCTTCACATGGATCTGTTTGGTCCAGTCAGTACAAGGAGCATTGCAGGCGATCTGTACTGTTTTGTGGTCACTGATGACTACTCAAGGTTCACTTGGGTAATGTTTCTGAAATCCAAATCAGAAACATTTGAGTCATTCAAGGAATTAGTCACCACTCTGGAATCTCTCTACAAGCTAAAGGTTAGACAAGTACGCTCAGACAACGGGACTGAATTCAAGAATCAATGGATGGAGGCATACTGCAAGGAAAAGGGGATTGTTCATCAATTCACTTCAGCATACACGCCTCAGATGAATGGAGTTGCTGAGAGGAAGAATAGGAGCTTGATAGAGACTGCACGGACTATGCTAGCGGACTCGAAACTGCCTATCCAATTCTGGAATGAGGCAGTAGCAAATGCATGTTATACACTGAATCGAGTCCTAATAGTCAAGCGCCACGGAAAGACATGTTATGAGCTACTCCAAAGACGCAAACCGAATTTGGAGTATCTTGAACCTTTTGGCGCGCCATGTACACTTCTGAAGAAGACGCAGGAAGGAAAATTCAGCGAGAAGGCAGATGAAGGAATCTTTCTAGGATACAACATACCGAATAAGCGAGTTTACAATAACTCAACGGGTCTTGTAGAAGTGTGGTGTAATGTCGACGTTCAGAGATATACCACACCACCTACAGGAAAAGGACCTGCCTACTTCTTCGATTATGATGGATTCTTCAAATCCTTCAACATACCTCTCTCTCCCTCGGATGATGAGCTAGCAACTAGGATGATGTATGATATTCTGAATACACCATCTAGCACACAGGGAGAATCATCTACTCAGTCAGGGGGAGTAGTCAACGACAGTGACTCCTCCTCTGAAGATGAAGCTGAAGAAGATGACCAGAACAGTCAGGAGGAACAGGTTCCAGTACCAGCAAGTCCACAAGCATCTACGAGTGATGCACCTTCGACTTCAGAACCTCAAACTCCAACTACCTCAGATGCAGAACCAAATGTTCATAATCTTGGCTCTGAGGTAGCTGTTCCTACTACTCCAGGATCACGACTAAATGTTTATCATCCCCTTGACAATGTCATTGGAGATGTCAGATCAGGAGTACAAACCCGAAATCAGTTATACTCAGCTGATTACGCCTCGGTTATGGAAAAGGTTACATTCATGATGGTGCCTATCGATGTTTTGTCTCGCAGGTTGAGCCAAAATATGTCAGTGAAGCACTCAATGATGAGGCGTGGGTGAGTGCCATGCAAGAAGAACTTCTGCAGTTTAAGAAGTTAGGTGTATGGACACTAGTTGATAAACCTAAAGGTGCTAAAGTCATTGGCACTAAATGGGTACTAAAATGCAAGAAGGATGACCAAGGGGTCATTATCAGGAACAAAGCTCGATTGGTGGTTCAAGGTTTTCGCCAAGTCGAGGGAATTGACTACAATGAGGTGTTTGCACCCGTGGCAAGGATGGAAGCTATTCGTATCTTCCTTGCCTATGCATCGTACATGAAGATCAAAGTCTACCAATTAGATGTAAAGAGTGCATTCCTTCATGGGGAAATCAGAGAAACAGTCTACGTGAGTCAACCAGAGGGTTTTGAAGATCCCTATCATCGGGATAGAGTCTACAAGCTTGACAAAGCTTTATATGGGCTTCATCAAGCTCCTCGAGCTTGGTATGAGAAACTCTCAACTCATCTTGTGAAACACGGCTTTCGCAGGAGTAATTGACTGTACACTGTTTATTAAGGAAAAGGATGGCGACCTACTGCTTGTACAGATATACGTTGATGACATAATCTTCGGGTCAAAGAACGAAGAGTTATGTAAAGAGTTTGAAGCAGTAATGAAGAAAGAATTTGAGATGAGTGCCATGGGGGAGATGAAGTTCTTTCTCGGGTTACAGGTGGATCAAACACCTAATGGGATCTTTCTACATCAGACCAAGTATGTAGGAGACATTCTCAGTCGCTTTGACATGGAGAATGCTTCTGCTGCTGGGACTCCACTTGCTACTAATCATGATATAGCACCGGATGATAATGGAGATCTAGTAGATGCCACCATGTACCGAGGAATGATCGGATCCCTCATGTATCTCACTGCCTCAAGACCTGATATTATGTATGCTACATGTCTATGCTCAAGATATCAGGCTAAACCAAAGGTCAACCATCTGATCGGGGTCAAGAGGATCTTTCGTTATCTGAAGGGTACACCTACACTTGGACTGTGGTACCCTCATGATGATGACTTTGAGCTTACCGCGTATAGTGACTCGGATTACGGGGGCTGCAAGATGAACTACAAGTCTACATCAGCAGGGTGTCAATTCTTTGGGAGAAGATTAGTTACCTGGCAGTGTAAGAAGCAGACATCGGTTGCCTTGTCAACCTGTGAAGCCGAATATGTTGCTGCTGCAAGTTGCTGTTCTCAAATCATCTGGATTCAACAGCAAATGCGGGATTACGGTTTAAAATTCTCATCTACTCCTATTTTTGTTGATAACTCTGCTGCAATTGCAGTAACTAAAAATCCGGTCCAACATCCTAAGACCAAACACATCGGTATTAAATACCATTTCATAAGGGATTGTTTTGAAAAGAACTTAATTGATGTGGTTAAAATTAATACTGATTTTCAACGCGCTGACCTCTATACTAAACCTTTTGATAAACCACGTTTTCAATATTTATTAGAGGTCAACGGTGTTAAAAAGAAAAGTGAGGTAATTCCTGATGATGAAAATGTGTAGTCCGATGTCGTGTACTTAAATTTTATTTTATTTTATTTATTTTGATTTGTCTATTTGATTTTAATTTTATTTAAACTCATGTTCTCTTGCTGTTTATTAAAATCCTAAAATAATTAAACCAGAAATGATTTTAGTATTTTAGGGGGAGAATATGTCAGCAAGTTAACATTAAAAAAAAAAAAAAAAAAAAAAAAAAAAAAAAAAAAAAATGAGGGAGAAGGAGTAGCGAGCTGAAATAAGGTAGATGTATTTGTGATACCGATTCAATACCTTTGGAAAATGATAGTACACAGGAACAAATCAAGAGGGACTTTAAAATTTAAGTGTTAGTAATGTGCAAAAGTTCAAAGTAATAAATCTGTGTAGTCTAAGCAATACTAAAAGGAAAGATGATAGAAAACTGGCAACTCCTAAGGTGACACAAAGAAAGTAGACTTAGAGGCTGCTAGACCATATATGATATGTTGGTAGATTCAACACAATAGACAACTAGACCTGATTGGTGATTTCAAGATAAAACTAAAGTGTTCAACTGACTGTGGGCGTCCATCTTATCACTGGTTAACACAATCAACAATATTCCAATAAGGGGTAATGAGCAATTAAACGCCACAAATGTGTGCGGATGACCATAACTAGAGCAAAGCAAAGAAAAAAATGAAAGACAAATGCAATAAAGCTAATGACTTAGGTTGTTGGTGCATTTTGTGCAAAATAAAATAAGCTGCTCTAACAAGGAGATAGGTTATGTGCCTCTCTGCTGTGCGATGGCACTGACCTGAGGATAAGCATAACCTAGATATTCTAGAATTCATTGTTGTTTGCCGCCTCTCTGCTGTGCGATGGCACTGACCTGAGGACAGGCTTCTCTTTGAAAGCTCTAAGAATAGTCTCTTCTTGTAATAATACCCGTAGACCGCTCAAAAGCTCCTGAGGGATGTTGATTACCATATAAGTGTGGGATCCACAAATGTTAGTTGAAATAATTACACCTAAATAAGTCACCAGTCTGTGTCAAAAGTCTGTGTATGGATTTAAGTGGACAAACATACTGACAATCATTGTGGCTACTTTCTCAAAGGTCCAAATCAATGTGAAAACCTAAGAGTTTCAGTATGATTTCCTTATGTTGCTAACGACTCTGGATGAACACCGAGACCTTGAGCATCAAAAGGTTTTATAACAAGTCTCAAATGATTTGAATTGCCTGTATGATTCCAAAAATTGAATTGGTCCAGATGTGATCAACCTAAGTTGAAGCTATCTACTCCCGATTCCAAATCCCGTAGATATCAATCTCTGGATTTATCTCTCACAAAAAGCCAAAAATATGTCTGATTATGTAATTAGTTTAAAGTCTTAAATTAGTTAGTCGTTTTAAGTTTTTAATTTGAGTCAGTGTCGGACTACATCAGGAAAATCAGAAGGAATAAACTCACTAAAAGGGTCATGTCTGAGATGACCATATGTTCTTTGAAAAGTTATATCAGTCACGTCTGCGGTGACAAAGTATTTTTAAAAGGGTCACGTCTGAGGTGACCAAAGTGGTTAAAAGGATCACGTCTGAGGTGATCAATGTGTTTTCTAGATTAAAAGGATCATGTCTGAGATGATCAATAGTTCATAACGTTAATTAAACTAATATAAAAGAGTTAATGGTAAATTGGGAAAATAGCAGAAAAATTAACTAAGTATGACCCATTCGCACGAATGGACCATACGTATGGTCTAACCATACGAATGAAGTCCATTCGCACGAATGGAACATACGATTAGTCCAATCGGATGCTTAAATGCGAACGAGTGAGTCAGTCGCACGACTGAACTTCAGTCGGACGACTGGAGAAGGGCGACTGACCCAATCGCACGACTGAGTCCCACTCGCACGACTGAAAGGTGCGAATGAACTCAGTCGCACGATTGGAACTTGAGTGGATATAAATAGAGGGGAGTCGGTCGCAGAGACTCTCATTCGCAAAATCGCCCTAAATCGCATATAGTACCGTTACTCTGCCCAATTTTCTCTGTTTGATTTTCGAGCTGATTCTGTGAATCCCTAAATTTCGTTCAATCATAAATAATAATATTAAAATAAGGTTATTAGGTTAAAAGGTTATAGGCGACACTAAAGAACCGGTTAATTGAATGTTAAAACGTATTCTGCGTAGATTTGATCTTGGGACGACTGAACAAATGAGACAGACGACTGGTCGTCTTGATGAACTTCAGTCGCACGACTGAAGGGTGCGAATCACTTAATCGCACGACTGAACCATGCGAATGAGACTCAGTCGCACGACTGGTGTAACCGCACAAGAGTTCATGCGCATGAGTCCAGTCGCACACTCAGTCGTGCGTATGAGGTCAATCGCACGTCTGAACCTCAATCGCATGATTCAGTCGCACGACTGTCTTCAGTCGTACATCCCCAATCGCATGACAGATAATGTTTATTCAAAGTTTAAGTGTTGCTTTATACTTTAGCCAATGAAACTAACGTTTATGTTATTATGTGTTACAGATGGCGGGTAATTGGAATATGAGCACTAAGCACAACATTTGTGCTCACCTGGACTTGACTTCCAGGAATGCAGCCGACTTTGCTGGCATTATTACTTTCCTTCAGAGATCCAGGATCGCGTATGCTATATCTACTCCCTGCACACCGTACAGATCAGTGCAGCAGGCCTTTTGGGCTGGGGCATCAGTCGACCGATCCACCGAGCCACACTGCATCAGGAGCTCGATCTTCGGTGAGGCTATCACCATTTCTGAGGAGGATCTGAGGATAGTACTTCAGTTTGGGGACGATGCTGAGTGTCCCACACGTCTACACCCCCTTACTGTCCGTGGATGCTTCATGAGAGCCAAGTACTCTGGGGACATTAATGCAGGGGTACTCAACAAGAGTAACCTCTGTCCCCAGTTTAAGTACTTGGCACACGTGCTGCTGAAGTGTATAGCATCACGGAAGGGTGGTTTTGATGAGCTCTCGGACCAGATCCAGAACGCTTACGCAGCGTTGGTGCTGAACCATCCGTTCAGCTTCTCCAGGATGATATTCAGCTACTTAGTGGAGAACCTCGAGGGTAAGGGGAAGGAAGGCTTCTGTATGTACCCTAGATTCCTACAGATGATCATTGATCAGAAGCTTCCTTCCCTACCGAAGGAGAAGGAGGATGCTGTTATCCTCGAGGTCATGGACGACACGACCCTTGGACGGATGAAGGTCTACAGGGGGAAGCAGGTGAAGCCCCCTGTCAGGAGGCTGTTTAGGCATCTGGCCCGGGTTGATTATGTGGCGCCAGCGAAGAGGAAGTGGCGCCACGAGGACAGTGACTCAGACGTGGAGCACATTGCTATACCAGAGTCAGACTCTGATGATGATGATAGTGGTGATGCCGGGGATGACATGCCTGCCCCATCTAGAGGCACAGATACAGAGATTATTCCCCCGGGGTCAGCCACTGCCGGAGAGGTCGCAGAGATGGCCGGCTTCCATCAGGAGTTTGTCGCTGGTGACATGGAGGAGGAGGAGTCAGACGAGGAGCCCCTCACCAGGACTGTGGGAAGCAAAGTCGTTCCCACAGACCACGGGCTAAAGGTGGTCGGTGAGCACCCAAGGGACTCCTCGGCGAGAGATACTGACCCCAACTATGTTCCGGGGTCAGGTAGCAGAGTTGCAGGGGGAGCATCCACTTCCTCCGGGACCAGGAGGAAGCGGATGGCTCAACCACATGGGATGAAGAAGAAGAAGCGTCGGTTGACCTTCGTGACTACCACTTCTACCACCACAGCCACCACCACCACCACTACTGAGATTCCACCCATCACCACAGCTACCACAGCCACTACCCCTACTACCACATCCACCACTTTACCCACCACCACTATATCTATCCCATCCATCACCAGACCATTCACCCCCACTTCACCACCATCAGCCCACCGACCCATATTCACCACAGCCACTGCCACCACCACCACATATCAGGCTGGACCATCAGCCCAGCCCTCACAGGTACATGGATTCACTCTACCTCACATTGGGGTAGAGGAGCAGCTCTCAGCGCTTAACCGGATGGTTATGCGTCTGCTTGCTGCTGACGAGGAGAAGGCGGCCCAGATCCGCAGACTGACCGACTTGGCTGCTGCCCAATCTCAGCAATTGGCAGAGCAAGCTCGGGTCATAGACCAGCAGAGAGCTGAGGTGGCCCAACTCCAAGATACTCAGGCTCAGTCCGCCAAACGTATTGAGGAGTTGGAGTCAACCAACAAGACTATC
Source organism: Flaveria ramosissima (assembly GCA_025215565.1). Lineage (NCBI taxonomy): Eukaryota > Viridiplantae > Streptophyta > Magnoliopsida > Asterales > Asteraceae > Flaveria > Flaveria ramosissima. The sequence continues at coordinate 15,353,291 of CM046034.1, forward strand.
ATGCTGAGGCTGAAGGGGTCGAAGGATGAGCCCCTGAAGCTAAAGGAGGGTGACGGAGACGACGGAGATGATGATGATGAAGATGAGGATGATGATGAGGGAGATGATGATGATGAGGAGACAGAAGAGGAGAGGACAGAAGGACATGACGATGATGACGAGGCAGAAGGAGGGGATGCGGCTGCATCGGCCTCTGCCTCAGGTCAGGAGCGCAGATCCAAACGTCGACAAGACCAGTCATCCACTACTTCTGCTCCTCCGAGCGACACACCACAGATTCAGGATCAAAGTACTGATTAGATGTTTTATTTGTTTATTTACTTTGTACTTGAATCATGTAATGAAAAACAAATGTATTAAATGTTTATATATATTAAGTTAAGTTAATGTATGTCTGTTTGATTAATTACTAATGATTTATGTGTTGAATGTTTATATCAAACAGATCCAAACTTTCAGAGGGATGAGTTTGACTTTACTCCCCTTCAAATGGTCAAGACTCAGTTAACTATGATTCTTGACCTACAAGGGATAGTAAGACGGTCTGTGAGTTACACCCCTGAAGAAGGGGAGATAATTCATGACCTGTCTGATGAGCAAATAGCTGAAATGTTCAAACTCAATCCTGATGAAATCGTGAAGGATGCTCCAACAGTGGACTCAACCAGTGATGAGGAACTGAACGACATTGATGAGGTTGAGATTGAAGACATCACTGCAGAAGAGTATCCTCAGTACGCTGACGCCGAGGGAAATGTGGTCCCCAATTTGGGTGAATCCCTAGTCAGTGATACTTTCGAGGTACTCAACAAGATGGAGCAAGAAGCAGAAAAGACTGCAGAAACAGCCCAAGCCTCCAATGCAGATGTTGATATTCGTAAGGCTGAATGGGCTGCCTGTTTTGAGGTAGTACGAGCCCAGCGGGCTGCACCAAAGAGAGATGCCTACACAAAGCTCTACAAAGTCAAGAAACACCACAAGGTGTCAGGCAGGATTATCTCTTGGGCATATTTTGAAGACCTTAACGCGTATGCTGTTAAGAGGGAGCAGGGCATAGAGTACTTCAGGTTCCCACATGATCTGAAGACTCTACCTGGTTTTGAGCTCAACCAGCTGGCTAAACTAAAGCTGTTGTATGCTGACACGAGAAAGATGTCCGGCTGGTTTGAGGCTGCCCTGAGGAAAGAGTACCACACCAGGTGGGTCAACTTCAAACCTCAACAACCTACGAGGTATATCAGACGTTCTGAAGTTGATCCCATAACTGGTAAGCCAAAGATTGTGCTGAAGTGGAGTCCTCCGCGCACTATGTCAAGAATCCCTCTGAGGGAAATGCCACAGGACTTCACTCCCCACTTCAAATGGTGGTACTACGATTGGAGAACAGCTGAAGCGGTCATAGTCCTGAACAGAGAGGGCCAAATGGATACTATCAGGGTATTCGACCCAATGTGGCTAACCAACTTATCTGCTAATGATGTCTACACATTATATAAGTGGCCACTGTTCTATGACACTCAAGATATTGTACAAGCCCTCCAATTCCAAAACGTCATAAGACTCTGCTTTGCTTTTGAGATACACGCAGGAGTCACTAAAGAGGAGAAGTACAAGAGATATAAGGAGGTTATGCAGAAGACAAGAGAATAGATAAATCTAGGTCCAAGGGGGAGTTTGTTGATACATGTATGTCCCTAGATCATGATTTGTAATGTAATGAACTTGTCTGTCTGTTTTTGATGTAATTGTAATTGATTAATGAAATGATATGAATTGGTTGTTACTTGTGATGTTTAATATTTCATTAATGAGTTGTGATTGAATTGATTGGGTTTATGAATGTTTGAATGAGTGCACATTAAGTTATATTAAATAGAACATTCAAACTTAACTGAATGAAGTTCTCATGCGGATGGCCCATGCGAATGGACCACACGCATGAATAACTTCATACGATTGACTCAATCGCACGACTGAACCAGGAGACTGGATCAGTCGTATGATTGACACATAAGATTGACTCAATCGCACGACTGAACACTCAGTCGTGCGGATGAATCAACCGCATGGTTCAATCGCACGACTGAACCATACTTATGGCCCAGTCGCACGATTGACCAATACTAACCTATAAATAGACCCAATTCGTGGGAAAACGGAAGCATTGATCCCATTACGACTCCAGACGTACCCTAGCCGTCCAGAAGCCTCCCAAATCGTTCTCCAAGTTCATAGAACACATCAGATCGGTTCCCAATCGATTTCTGACGTTGTAATCAATTCTTGATTGATTCATCGTGTGTTCTCACTGATTGGATCGCCAATCAAATAGGATTCCGCACTATTTGAGTTGGTTTAACACGCAATCACTCGGTATTTCGTTCAAATACCAGGTCCTAACACAAGACTTACCGGAACTAACGGAGTTTGGTAACGGAAATTTACCGGATGTCACATTATCCCCATGTTGAAAGAATTTTCGTCCCGAAAATTGCGTTACATGGTGAGAGTGTTCCATCACTGGTCTACTGCATTGGCACACAGAAATCAAAATCGAGTGAGTTTTGGATGAGTTGTCACATCATCCCCATGTTGAAAGAAATTTCGTCCCGATATTTAAATCAATACCTTCTTCTGCTGGCATTGTCTTCTCGAATAGGTGGGGGTACTTAAGCTTCATTTGGTCTTCTCGCTCCCATGTGAATTCTGGTCCACGTCGCGAATTCCAACGGATTTTGACAATAGGTATCTTGCTTTGCTTAAGTGTTTTCACCTCACGGTCCATCACCTCAACTGGTTCTTCAATAAAACGTAATTGTTCATCCACTTGAACTTCTTCTAGTGGTACGACCATCGTTTCATTAGTTATGCATTTCTTTAAGTTTGATACGTGAAATACATCATGGATTCCACTTAGCGAATCAGGTAGGGCTAGACGATAGGCCACTGGACCTATTCTTTCCACTATTTCAAATGGTCCAACGTACCTCGGTTTTAGCTTTCCTCGCTTGCCAAACCGAACTACGCCTTTCCACGGTGAAACCTTCAATAAAACCTTGTCACCAACCTGAAACTCTAAAGGTTTCCGTCTCTTATCAGCATAACTCTTTTGTCGGTCTCGCGCTGCTGCCATACGGTTCCGTATCTGTACGATCTTCTCAGTTGTCTCATGAATTAACTCGGGACCTGTTAGCTGACTATCACCAATTTTTGCCCAGCAAACCGGTGATCTACATTTTCTCCCATACAACGCTTCGAAAGGTGCTGCTTGTATGCTAGTATGATAACTGTTGTTATAAGAAAACTCCACCAATGGCAGGTGAATTTCCCAGTTATTCCCGAAGTCAATTACACAAGCACGTAGCATATCCTCCAACGTCTGTATGGTACGCTCACTCTGGCCATCCGTTTGTGGGTGATAAGTGGTACTCATATCCAATCGTGTACCCAAAAGATTTCTGCATGACTGCCAGAAGTGTGACGTGAAACGAGCGTCGCGGTCAGAGATAATTGAGATCGTTACACCGTGTCTCGAAACGATCTCCTTGAGATACAGGCGGGTTAATTTTTCCATCTTGTCAGTTTCCTTAATTGCAAGGAAATGAGCAGATTTTGTCAATCGATCCACAATAACCCATATCGTGTCACAACCAGTACTAGTCCTGGGCAACTTGGTAATAAAATCCATGGAGATTTGTTCTCATTTCCACCTCGGTATTTCGGGTTGCTGCAATAGCCCGGATGGTTTTTGATATTCCACTTTTACTTTCGAGCAGGTCAAACACTTGCTTACATACGTAGCTACATCCGCTTTCATGTTAGGCCACCAATAGTGCGCCTTTAGATCATGATATATTTTGTCGGATCCAGGATGTATAGAATACTTAGATTTGTGTGCCTCACTCATATCCAAGTCTCTCAGATTTCCATAGACAGGCACCCAAAGTCTATCCATGAAATACCGAATTCCATCCTCCTTCATCACCAGCTGTTTATCCATTCCTCTCAAGGACTCAGAACCAATATTTTATGCTTTTAAAGCTTCTATCTGTACCTCCTTAACTTGTTCGGGCAGTTGAGTACTGATAGTAAGCTGTAAAGCTCGCACTCGTCTGGGTTTAGCTGTTTCCTTCCGGCTTAAGGCATCAGCAACCACGTTCGCCTTTCCCGGATGGTATTTAATAGCTAAATCATAGTCATTTAGCAGTTCCACCCAACGTCGTTGTCTCATATTCAACTCTTTTTGCCTAAAGATATGTTGAAGACTCTTGTGATCGGTGTAGATAGTGCACTTGGTACCGTACAAGTAATGTCTCCAAATCTTTAAGGCAAAGACTACTGCACCCAACTCTAAGTCATGAGTAGTATAGTTCTTCTCATGAACTTTTAATTGTCTCGAGGCGTAGGCTATCACCTTGTCTCGCTGCATTAAGACACAACCGAATCCTTGAATGGAAGCATCACAATACACCACGAAGTCATCCGTCCCCTCTGGCAGTGCTAGTATCGGCGCGGTACAGAGTTTCTGCTTTAACAATTGAAAAGCCGATTCTTGACTCTCGCCCCATTTGTATGTCGTCCCTTTGTGAGTCAAAGCTGTGAGAGGTTGTGCGATCTTAGAGAATCCCTCTATGAATCGTCGATAGTAACCTGCTAATCCCAAAAATTGTCTTATTTCACTCGGCGTTTTGGGTGTGGTCCAATTCTTGATCGCCTCAATTTTGGCAGGATCAACATGTATCCCTTTCTCATTAACAATATGACCTAGAAATTGTACTTCTCGTATCCAAAAGTCACAGTTAGAGAATTTGGGGTACAGCTGTTCCTTTTTCAATAACTCTAAGATCATTCGCAAGTGCTCCTCATGGTCTTCCTTGGTCCTGGAATATATATCAGTATATCATCGATAAACACAATGACGAACTGATCGAGGTAGGGTTTGCACACACGGTTCATGAGGTCCATGAACACAGCAGGTGCATTTGTCAACCCAAAAGGCATGACCAAGAACTCATAATGACCGTAACGGGTACGAAACGCGTTTTTGGAAATGTCTTCCTCTCGGACTCTAAGTTGATGATAGCCGGATCTCAAGCCAATCTTCGAATAGTAACTTGATCCCTGGAGTTGATCAAACAAGTCATCGATACGAGGTAGAGGGTATCGGTTCTTGACTGTTACTTTATTTAACTCCCTATAGTCGATACACATCTGAAATGTGCCATCCTTCTTCTTAACAAACAGGACAGGGGCTCCCCAAGGTGATGTACTAGGTCGAATAAAGCCCTTATCTAAAAGCTCCTGGAGTTGTGACAACAACTCCTGTAGTTCGTTCGGTGCTAATCGATAAGGTGCTCTAGCAATCGGGGTTGTGCCGGGAGTTAGCTCCATTTGGAATTCCACTTGACGTTGAGGTGGTAATCCAGGAAGATCCTCTGGAAACACCTCAGGAAAGTCGCGCACTATGGGAATATCCTCCATTCTCCTTTCTTTCGCTTGTTTATCGGTTACAAGTGCTAGAATAGCCACACGACCCTTTCGTAGTAACTTTTGGGCTTTCATGAACGAGATGACGCCTATCACAGCACCACTTCTATCACCTCGGACAGTCCGAATTTTGTCATCAACAGGAATTCGTATGATCTTCTCATGACATATAACTTCCGCTTGCTTACTAGAAAGCCAATCCATGCCTATCACAACATCAAAACTCCCCAGCGTAACAGGCATAAGATCTATAGCGAAAGTATGACCAGCAAGTTCTATCTTACAGTCTTTAAGGATATGCGTTACATGGATCTGTTTACCGTCAGCCAATTCTACGGTGTATTTAGATTCTAAGGCGGAGGGTATATCACTTAACTGACTACAGAATTTTAAGGACACGAAACTCCTATCAGCTCCAGTATCGAATAGTACCGTAGCAAAGCAACCATTAACAGAGAATCTACCAGTAACAGTTGTAGGATCATTTAGAGCCTCACCTGAGCCAATGACGAAGGCTCTCCCTTTTGCTCCATCCTTGTTACCGCCATTACCATTACCATTTCCACCGTTGTTGTTATTACCATTGTTGTTGTTGTTATTGTTGTTGTTGTTGTGTCCATTTCCGTTGTTGCCATTTCCATTCCTCCTTAGTTGTGGGCAATTTCGCCTGTAGTGCCCTTCTTTTCCACATTTAAAACAACCCTTAGGAGTTTCCTGAGGTTGTTGTGTCCTCCTAACCAGCTCACCACGGCAATCCTTCACAGCGTGTCCAATTTTACCACAACGCTGACACTTGAAGTTATCACATCTTCCCACATGATGATAGTTGCACCGAGTGCACTTCAGGTGTCTACCACCATAACCACTGGGTCCTTGATTATTTGCAGTCGTTTGGTGGAAGTTACGATTGTTGTCGAACCTCCGTTGTTGCTGGACCGGCTGTTGCTGCTGCTGAGGTTGGGGTTGACCGCCAGAAGATGATGTTGCTTTGGTGTTGTTGGCACTATCCCACTTTCTTTTGTTATCGGGCACGCTAGCCACGGCACCCCGCTTGGGTAGACGTCCTTGTTCCACGGCTTGGTCAGTTAGCTTATGAGCTAACTGGATGGCTTGCTGTATGGTGGTTGGGTTGGAAGCAGTTACCATACTTTGAATTTCGGGTACTAGTCCCCGTATGTAATGCTCGATCCTTTTGTGCATCTCATTCACCATTCCCGGGCATAGTGTTGCTAGTTCGTGAGTTCTGGTGGTGTAGGCCTCGATTTCCGAGCCCTGCATTTTCAGTTGCCAGAACTCTATCTCCAACTTCTGCACCTCATTGCGAGGACAGTACTCCTCGGTCATCATGGTTTTGAACTCAGCCCACGGCAGTCCATTAGCCAGTGCTTGCCCCAACATCTGTACTTGTGCATTCCACCAGGATAAGGCGGCACCCTCCAGGGTCCCGGTGGCATATTTCACCTGATCAGCAGGTGGGCAGTTGCACTTGGAGAATACGGACTCCGTCTTCTCGAACCAGCGTACTAGTCCCACAGCACCTTCAGTACCGCTGTAGGTATGTGGCTTACAGTCCATGAAGGACTTATAAGTACACGCCGGTGGTCCTGCTTTAACACAACAAATATTGATCAGACAACCTATACGGTTACACATGATATCCGGTTTAACTTTCAATCATTGTTTACCTGCTGGCTGTCCCGCTTGGGCAGCAGCCACCGCTGCCTGAATCAGGGCTGCTATCTCAGCAGGGGTCATGTTCACGGCACCACCGCCATGGTCTCCGGCGCCACGTCCACGACCGCGCCCACGGCCACGTCCACGACCACGTCCACGGGCGTCCATTTTTCACTTTACATCCACAAATACAATAATGAGTAACATCAAACACATTTATCTCATTGAAGTACAGTAAACAATAAAGAAATAATAAATCATCACAACCACAACATTCATAACAAAAATAATAACCAAAATAAATAAATTGCAAATGAGTCACAATGTATTCATCAATGTCAAAATTTAAGTTTGTCGTTCGAGTGGGGAAACAACCCTTCCCACATAGGTTTCAAAGAAAACACTACCTAGTCTAAGTCATATAAGAAAATCAATCGACAATATCTGACCCGTCAATATCATCTTCCATCTCCTCCGGTTCCTCCTCCTCGGGTTCCTCCTCCTCAGGTTCCTCATCCTCAGGGTCTACTGCAGGAGCAGGAGCTATAGCAATCTGGAGTGCTGCTAGCTGAGCCTCCAAGGTAGCAATCCTATCATCAGCCACTGCATCCCTCTGTTCGCGAGCAGCCACGCGTCCTCTGAGTGCTATGATCCCATCTTCCATTTGATAACACCCGTTTAGGGTCTTTCCATGGCGCTCCTCGAGTTCATCCACCTTATGTCGTAGTTTGTACACCTCGGTCTGTAGTGTACAAACGTCACTCGTGAGTCGCCTGACTCGATGCTGCTCTGTATCCAGTGCTGCCACCAATGCAGTAATCAACTGCTCGTTGGACTGCACTGTCCGGGGAAGTGAAGGCATTGCTTGATAGGAGTTACTTCTCGTTCTGGGTCTCGGGTCAGGTACGCGTTCCCTATACATGATGTGATTGACAAACCTAGGGTAAAAACTCCAGTCCCTTGGGGGGTCACGCTTCATCAACGCGAAAGGTTGATCCCAATCAAACTCCCCTCGAGGATAATCTAAACGAGGCCATTCGAGTCCATCATCAGGTACAGGTGCGGGAGGTGGGGACTCGGATCGTGCAGGTGATGCAGGTCGTTTACCAGAAGCTCTTGATGACGATGCCATGCTGGAGATAGTGTGACGTGTATGCCAATGAGTATACAGTAGATGAAAATAAAGTACAGGTAACTAACTAACTGTGTGTGGTTATAGTCTAGTGTGTATGCAACCTAGTTCCCTATAACCAATGGCTCTGATACCAATCTGTCACACCCTCAAAATCCACGTGCGGAGTTTTACCGCGAGGCGTGTGGACAAACCAGGATCACAGTCAATAGTTACTCAGAACGATTCTATATGCCATGATTAAAATAAAACAACCAAAGTTCAACATTAAATTGTGCGGAAGCGTTTTGAAAACAACCCAAAGAAATAAAAGTATAACTATGGCAAAACATGTGTGTTGGACCAAAAGAACCAATGAGCCGGATCAGAAAAACCTTTAAGTCCCACAGACGTCACAACAACTACTGAAGTCCACAACAGCTGAAGACAACAACTGATTACAAAGTCTGAAGACACAAGTGCTGAAGACAAAGTCTGAAGACACAAGTGCTGAAGACAAAGTCTGAAGACACAAGTGCTGAAGACAAAGTCTGAAGACAAGTGGTGAAGACAAAGTCTGAAGACAAGTGCTGAAGACAAAGTATCAGATGTTGTCACAACAGCTGAAGAGGACTTCTTCAGTAGTTGTGACGGTTTGCTTTCAGTAGTTTTATATTTTCTCTTTTCAGTAGTTTTGTAAAACGACTGAAGAGTTTGTTCTTCAGTCGTTGTAGTATCAGTAGTTTCTTTTCAGTTGTTTCATGTTTTATACTTGGTACTCTGACATGTTCTCAGTAGTTGTGAACATTTCAGTAGTTTATTAAGTATAAGTTATTTTTGTACTAGATCTGCTAGTAATCACCATCCCGTGATTACAGCAGTGATTGCACTCTATATAAGGAGTGCCAACCTTATTGTAACCGTGAATGATTTAGCAATAATATTGAGCATTATTGAAACATTCCAAATCACAGAAAAATATTCTCTCGCATTTGTTTACAAATAACATTCTCTTGCTATAATTTGACTAATTCATCTCTTCATTCCGCTGCATTACACTCTTATACTTCAAACTTGTGATCGTTGATCCTGTCAAATGGTATCAGAGCTGGTTAATCATTGATCGATCTAATAATTGATCATTGAAACTGCTCTTCAAGATCCAAGTTTGAGTGAATTAGTATCCTTTTGCAAGAAACTGTTATAGAGATTGAATTTTCTGTGTTTTCAATCATTCATCCTGAGACTTATTCTCGGTTTTCATTGAGTTTGTTGTGGTGTGTCTAAATTTTTGCTTGAATAAAATTGTTTTTGGTTTCAAAATGACTACTCCTTCCAATGATCCTCACAATACTGGTTCCTCAACCAAGCCTCCAATGCTGGTTAGGAATGAGTATAACATATGGCAACGTCGTATGCTCCATCACCTGTCTGTTAACAGTTCAGGTTGTTGGACATCAGTGGTACATGGTCCACATAAGCCTATGGTGAATAACCCGGAAACCAATCAAATGGTTCCGAAGAGGAAGGATCAATACTCAGATGAGGATAAGAAATTATTTGAGATAGATGCAAAAGCTCATGGAATTCTAGCCATGGCACTACCCAATGAAATTTACTCTGGGTTAATGCATTATGAATCTGCCCATGACCTCTGGAATGCCTTGAAAGAGCAATTTGGAGGAACAGATGAGGTCTTGGCAAATAATAGAGAGATCCTTGCCCAACAATATGAGACATTTTCTCATAGGAAGGGTGAGACACTGACTCAACAGTTTGAGCGGTTCTCTTGTTTGATCTCTGAATTGAAAATGGTCAAACATGAGTATACTAATGTTCAGATGAATAACAGATTTCTCAGATCACTGCCTGAGAGATGGGATACATATACTATTGTCCTACGCTCCAGTGCAAATTTGGACAAACTATCTCTCACCCAACTTCATGGGAAATTGCTCACATTTGAGAGAGAGATAGAACAAAAGAGAAAACTGTCTTCATCTGGTAAGCTCACTGAGGACTTTGTACCAGGCAACACTGCTCTGGTTAGTCATGAGTCAGAATATGCTTCATCTGAATGCCAGTATGATAAGCATATTGATTTCTCTTCAAACATTTCTGATTCAGCATTTGTGAGTGTTGATAGTCAATTTTCTGGGTGTAATAATGACAATCTATGCTTCATCATGGATGATCTCAAGGGGATTGCTGATGATGACTTAGAAGAGATGGATATTTTGAGCCAAATGGCCTTGATAAATATCAGATCTCAGAAGTTCTATAAAAGAACTGGAAGAAAGTTCCCAGGACTCTCTGGCAAAACCAAAGTTGGTTTTGACAAGAGTAAGTTGAGGTGTCACAGATGCCAAAGGCTTGGACACTTTGCTAGAGAATGTAGATCATCTGGATCTAATTCCTCTGCACCTTTTGTGACTTTTCCTAGCAATAGTCAACAAAACAAAGGGCAACATCCTGTCAATTCTAGTCATCAGTCCCAACTACAATCTCCTGCATACTTTGTTCCTCAGGGTCAAATGCCTTATCCTTACCCGTGTTATTACATGCCACAAACCAGTCAAGTTCAAGCTCCTATGGTACCACAACCTCATGCACTTCCAGAACCTCAACCATCTCATCAACCTCCTCAACCTCAACAACATAGCTTCTTCACCCCAGAAGTTGTTGATTGGAGCAGCTTGCCAGATGACATGTCTGGTCATGAACAACTGTTCACAAGTGCTGATCAACATGGTGGTGATAGTCCTTTTGGAAATCTGGCACTTATGGCTCTGGAATCAACTGAGGGTTCCTGCTCAACTGCATCATCTTCACAGGTAACTCAGGTATCTTCAGAGGCCAAAGCCAAGTTATGTTCTGAATCTTGCATTGCTGCTTTTGTCTCTATTAGAGAGGCAAATGTAGCATTAATAAATGAAAAACTTGAGTTTGAGAAAACTATTTCCAAAAGACAAGCTGAGTATGAGTCTGTTCTTAATAGTAAAAATGATGAGATTTATAAGCTTAAATGCCAATTAAATGATGAAAAGGCTAAGCTAGAGGTTATTCTGGAGGACCAGAAAAGTCTTAAAGAAACCCTTGCAGTTACCCAAGTAGAGTGTGATCGATGGGTGAAATCATGCAAAGGTTTTGAGATGCTTCTTAGTAAGCAATCAGCTTCCAATGTGAAGTTTGGCATTGGTTATAATCACACTGCTCCTCCTACAGATTTTGGTCCAAGAGTAGAGGTGAAATCTGATGGAGAAAGCAATAACCAATCCACCTCATCATGTGATTCACTTTCTGATAAAGCATCATCAAAAGTTGAAGTCAGCAATAAGTCCTCTCAGAACTTATCAGCTAATATTGATAGTTCAATTGCTGACACTCACATGATCAAAGAGTTGGTCAACTCAGGAGTTATGTCTGAAAGTCCTGAAAGGACTGGAGAGCAAGATTTAACTCCTGAAGTTCAAGCTCCAACTACTGACAGCACTAAAAAGAAGAAAACTGTCAGTAGAAAGAGTTTGAAGACTACTAAAGAGGAAGCCAAGAAAGCAAATAGTGCTTCCAAAGTACTGAAGAGCAAGTCTTCAGTAGTTTCATCCTCTTTAGTTGATGATCAACAAAAGATGAAAAAGAAACCATGTGAAGTATGTGGTTTGTTTAATCATCTCACTGATGATTGTTGGTACAAAAGAGGATCCAAACTCAAACATAAAGATGAAATTAAAGAGAAAATGGTAAAAATGAAAAATGAGTTTAAAGCCACATTTGTACCAGCAACATCAAATCCTGTAATCCTTAAGTCCAAAAAGAAATCCAAAAAGGAAGGGGTTAAACAGGTAACAGCTGAGGTTGCTCAAAAGAAGAAGGTGCAACATAAGAACTTATCAAACTCCAGTGCTAATGTGTCTGAAGAGCTGAAAGCTTTATCACAAAATCAGACACAGCTGGTTATGATGGTTCAACATCTATTGGGAAGAGTCAACCAATTAGATGTTCCTATGTTGAATCCACAGAAAAGGAGGTCCAAGCCAAAGGATTCTCTTTTCCACCATCTTCTTCCTCTCAAGCTGTTATTTCTAGCAAACTTGTTAGTCCACCATCTGTTGATGTGAATAGGCCCAAAACCAAAAAGGTTTGGGTCTCAAAATCTAACTAATTTGCTTTGTTCTGCAGGGTTCTTCAACATGCCACAGAGGCATCTGGTATGTAGACAGTGGAGGATCCATGCATATGACGGGAAACAGATCACTTCTTAATGACTACTCTCAAGGAAAGAAGGGATTTGTATCTTTTGGCAATGATGCAAAGGGTTACATCATCGGCAAAGGTTTGTTTCCAATGGGGAAATAAAGTTTGATGATGTTAACCATGTGGAAAATCTCAAGTACAACCTCTTGAGTGTCAGTCAAATGTGTGACAAAGGCCATGTTGCTCTTTTCACAAGTCAGAACTGCCGGATTCTGTCATCCAAAGTTCTGAGTTTGATTGACAAGGTGTTGGATAAACACACTCTCCTTAAGGCCAACAGGACAGGAAGAGTGTATGCCTTAGATCTTTCTAAGAAAATAGATCTCAAAGGCCATCCTTGCCTATTTTCCAAGGCTTCCCCTCAAGAATCTACACTATGGCACAGAAGGCTGGGTCATGTTAATCTCAAAAACATAAATCAGCTGATTAACCATGGTTTAGTAAGGGGATTGCCTATGAAGGAGTTCAAATGTGAAGATGACTGCACTGCTTGTCTAAAAGGAAAACAGCACAAAGTTTCATTTCCTTCCATAGAAGAACCTAAGTCCACAGCCTGCTTACAACTTCTTCACATGGATCTCTTTGGTCCTGTGAGAGTGATGAGTATGGCTAAGAAGAAATACTGTCTAGTAATTGTGGATGATTACTCCAGATTTGTATGGACTTTCTTCTTGCATTCAAAGGATGAAGCACCTCAGAAGATTATCAACTTTGTACTGTATGTTGAGAAGCAGTATTCCCTTCAGTCAAGTGTATTAGAAGTGATAATGGAACTGAATTTAGAAACAATACACTTGATGAGTTCTACCTCTCAAAGGGAATCAAGAGGCATTTTAGCATTCCAAGAACTCCTGAACAAAATGGAGTAGTGGAGAGAAAGAACAGGACCCTTATTGAAGCTGCAAGGTCCATGTTGGCTGACTCTGGATTGCCAATGACTTTTTGGGCTGAAGCTATCAATACTGCTTGTTATGTACAAAATAGAGCTCTAGTGAATAAGAGGTTGATGAAAACTCCATATGAAGTTCTTCATCATTTGGCCCCTCTAATTTCATTCTTTAGAGCTTTTGGATGTCCTTGTTTCATTCTCAACACAAGGATCAACTCCAGAAATTTGATTCTAAGGTGGATGCAGGATATTTTGTTGGTTATTCATCAACTTGCAAAGCATACAGAGTCTTCAACTGTAGAACAAAGATGGTTGAAGAGACTCTACATGTTAAGTTTAATGAATCTCCAAAGGACAAGATTCCACAAAATCCTGTGGAGATATTTGATTTGGACATACTACAATATGCTCCTCATCAAACTCCTGCTGTTGCTCATGTCAACAGTTCTCCACCTGGTGGTACTGCTGGTGCTGATGATGATGATAGCAGTACTCACCTCTTCAGATTTACTGATCAACTGCCTGATTCAGCTAGACCTGATGTTCCTGCAGCTCCAGCAGCACAATCCACAACAAATGCTGATGAGATTTCTACAACTTCAACTTCCTTTGAACTACCATCAACTGATTGGTTTCAAGGAAATTCTTCACCATCACCATCTGTTGCTGCTGAGCCTGCTACAAACACTTGCACTGATCTCATTGTGTATCAAGATCTGAAGAATCACCCTATGTCTCAAATCATTGGTGATATCACTGCTGGAGTATCAACAAGAAGTCAATTGTCAAATTTCTGCTTCTATGCTCTCTTCATTAGTCAGCAAGAGCCAAAGAATTATCACATTGCATTAAAAGACAATGGATGGGTTGATGCCATGCAGCTTGAGCTTCTTCAGTTCAAGAAACAACAAGTGTGGGAACTTGTTCCTCTACCTCCAGGTAAGTGTGCAATAGGCACTAAATGGGTGTTTAGGAATAAGACTGATGAAAATGGGCTTATTGTTAAGAACAAGGCCAGACTGGTGGTTCAGGGGTTTGCACAAGAAGAAGGTATTGATTATGATGAAACCTTTGCTCCTGTAGCCAGACTGGAAGCAATTCGATTGTTTTTAGCCTATGCTGCTTATCAAAATCTTAAAGTTTTTCAAATGGATGTCAAAAGTGCTTTTCTGTATGGGAAAATTAAAGAAGAGGTTTATGTATGTCAACCACCAGGTTTTGAGGACAACAAACATCCTAATTGGGTGTATAAGCTTGATAAGGCTCTTTATGGGTTGAAACAAGCTCCTAGGGCCTGGTATGAGACATTATCAAACTTTCTTCTTGAAAATAATTTTACTAGAGGCACCATAGATAAAACTTTGTTCATTAAGAAAGCAGGGCAGCATAATCTACTTGTTCAAATTTATGTAGATGATATTATTTTTGCATCCTCTGATCCACAGTTGTGTGATGACTTTACAAAGCTGATGCAACAAAAGTTTGAAATGAGTGCAATGGGGGAATTACAATTCTTTCTGGGTTTGCAAATCAAACAAAAGGCTGATGGAATTTTCATTCATCAGTCCAAATATACAAAAAATCTTTTGGAAAAATTTGATTTGCAAAATTGTAAACCCTGTTCTACTCCCATGTGCAACACCACACAACTGGATACAGATCAGAAAGGTAAAGTGGTTGATGAAACACTTTACAGATGTATGATTGGGTCCTTGATGTACCTAACAGCTTCTAGACCAGATATTATGTTTGCTACATGTGTTTGTGCTAGATTTCAGGCTGCACCTAAGGAGTCTCATTTGATTGCAGTCAAGAGGATCTTTAGATATTTGCAAGGCACTCCATCTCTAGGTTTATGGTATTCTACTAGACATTCTGGTAAATTAGTTGCTTTTTCTGACAGTGACTATGCAGGGTGTAAGTTGACCAGGAAATCAACCTCTGGTGGATGCCAATTCCTAGGCAACTGTTTGATTTCTTGGCAGAGTAAGAAACAAACCTCAGTTGCTACATCAACTGCTGAAGCCGAGTACATTGCTGCTGCAAGTTGTACATCTCAGGTATTATGGCTTCAAAACCAATTATTGGATTATGGCATAACTGAGACTAAGACTCCATTGTTAATGGACAGTTCTTCAGCTCTTTGTATTGTCAAAATCCTGTCCAGCACTCTAGGACTAAACATATTGAAATCAGACATCACTTTATTAGAGATTGTTTTGAAAAAGGTCTGATTGATCCAAAATTTGTTCCTAGTGCTGATGAGCTTGCAGATATTTTTACTAAGCCTTTGGATAGTTCAACTTCCACAACCTGGTGTTAAGGCTTGGTATGCTGCAGCTAGAATAGGTGACAATTACCAATAATCTCAGTAATAAATACTGATGATCATTGGTAACCATGTCATAAATAAGTACTTCATTTGTTAAAACAGCTGATGTAGTTATAACAGCTGATGAAATCACAACAGCTGATGTAACTACAAATGCTGACGTCAAAAATGCAGATAAGTACTGATGACCAATGAAACAAACTCGGATTTGTGGAGGTCAGACTGAAACAGCTGAAAAGCTAAGAATTGACGACAACAGCTGATGAGTAATTTCTCTTCAGTTGTTTTTCCAACTGCTGTTTCTAAACAACTGAAGCCACAGCTATGTCTTCAGTAGTTTACAACTACTGAAGACTACCGCTAAGTCTTCAGCTGTTTACATCAACTGATGACAAAAACACTGTCTTCAGTAGTTACATAACTACTGATGACAAACACCATGTCCTCAGTTGTTTCACCACCTGAAGTCGAAATTGTCTTCAGTAGTTATAAAACTACTGAAGACTAAATCAAAGACTTCAGCTGTTTCAATGTCTGACGGTTAAAACCAAGTCTTCAGTTGTTTTATAACAACTGATGATCACACCAATACGGTCAGTCATTTCAACCTCTAAAAGTTAATGCCACGTCATCAGTTTCAGCAAATGATGACTCACCAAAAACCTTCAGTCGGTTCATAACCCTACCCTATAAATCCCTTATCTCACCAGAGTTTTTCTCACCTTTACTCTCAAACCTAACGTTCAAAAACTCTGTACCCTCTCTTCATCCATGGCGACCATGCAACTAAAACCTCGACACAACTGTGTCGCTCACCTTACTAAATCACCATTCTGGACCAAGTTTCACAACGCCATTGATTTAATGGTCCAGTCACCTTACCAAACAGCCTTTCTGATAAACCCCACCATATATGCCGAATCCCTTAGCCAATTCTGGAAAACGTCACTCTTGTCTCTGAGGAGAATGACACAGAGTCACTTCATTCGTTTGTCCATAGCCAAAAGGTGGTCATCAATCCAGAGATTCTTCGCCAAACCCTCAATCTGGATGATGCCACTTTCCCGACTAGCTATCCAAAGGGCACCACTGATCTATCCTTTGCCCACCATGGATACGAAGGCAATCTGAGTGCCTCTACCATATTGAAGAAACATTTCCAGGATGCTGAACGGCTTATCTTTCATATGGTAAATGTCTGCCTGGCTCCAAAGACTTCATCATGGGATCAAATGTCCACAAGGTGGCAACAGGTATTGTACTCTATCCTTGAGCAACAACCTTTAAATTTTTCTGAAATATTATTCTTAGAGCTCAAGGATATGGCCCAAAAACAACTTTCTAACCGTTGGATACTATATCCTCGGTTTATAATGGCCATAATTGAAAACCAGCTTCAAGCTGAGGGACTTGTTGGCCTGGGAGTCCCTGCTATGGCTGTATTGCCTGAAGTATACTCCCGGCACAACTCTGACCAATCACTCAAAATGGCTGCCAAGCTGCGCAAACCCATGCAGCTGGAACCCACAGCCACCACCACAAAATCCAAAGTCCCCACCAAACCAAAAACAAAACGAACCAAAACAGCTATTCAGGAAGATGAGTCCCCTGAAGATGCTCCTGTACCACCAAGACAGGATATACTTACTGGTGTAAACCCCCCAGTAGTATCAGAGACTCACCCAGCCACAGCCGCTCAGGATTCCTCTCAAAAGGAACCTGAAGCAACCAAAGAAGGGGTACCCACAAATCTGGAATCTTCCTCATTTGAGGAGATTGCCATTGAAACTCACCATTCTCCCCAGGTGCATAATACCCTATCTCCCAATGAAAATGCCCCCCAAAGTCCAACACTTATAATTGCAAATGTGCTGACTCAGCTGCATGCCTCTCCTCCTCCCAGACAACCACCTAAAGGGAAAACCACAGATATTGAGGAAGAGGATCAACATGCTTCTGACAACCCACAGCACAGGGGTTTAAATGTTCAGTCTCCTAGTGTAGATACGGAGACAAGAATATCTGGTGAGGCTGCCACCTCTTCTGCATCAGCACATGATCAGACTGAGGCTGGTAACATGGCTAAGACCTCATCAGAGGCAACAGCTGATGAAGGACATCGTCCTGAGGCTGGAAGTCCCCAGTTCCAAGAAAAAGGGGCACATGCTACATCTGGTCTACACCCAGAGCATGTACATCTTGCTACTAGCAAAGGTCAGGTGATTCAGCATCTGCTGATGATGACCTGGGCTTCTTTTATGATGTTCTAGCCCAGAACACAATTCTTGAGGAAGAAGTCAGTAGACTACAAAGACTACTTGACCAATTCTCTCAAGAAGCAAGTCCATCTGATACCACCATACACCCACAGATGGCACCTTCACCTGAAGGTCTCCTAAACACTCAGCCACTAAAAACATTCAATCCACCAGCCTCTACTTCTGGCACTGTTTCTCAGGGACAGAACCCCTCTGAGCAAACAGCTGCTATATTCAACAAATCCCTACCTCTCATCACCCCAATGATCACCGACATTGTGATCAAAACCTTGGATGACAAACTTCCCTCAATCATACAGCCACTGGTGGAGGAGATTATGAGCACAAGGCTTTCTACTACTCAAACCCTTGCAACCAATGCAACCAAAAAGGGGGAGAGTCAGTCAGTGAAAGACAAAGGGAAGCGCATACTGATAGAGAGAGAACAGGAGGAAGAAGAGGTTGTTGAGAAAGAGACTGAGAAGGAGGAAGGTATGTGAAGGGAGCTGAAACTGATCAAGTGAGTGAAAGTCACAAAGACTTTCACATCACATATAAGAAGAGGAAGATTGAAAGAAAAGAAAAAGAACTCCAACTTGATGAGATGGTCAAAATGGCGGATGCTACACATAGTAAATCTATGGACTCCATTATTGACCAACTATACAGACAAGGGTTCGATACTGCACAGCTTGACTCAGAGATTAGAAGACTTGAAGTTGAAGAAATTAACTCAAGATGGGCAAGCTATGATGTGCTAGAAAGAGAAAGACTGGAGATCATGATCAGATTTATTGCTAAGTATCTTGGAAGATCATTGATAGAGATTAAGTCATGGACCAGGGACAGTATCTTGGCTATAACCACCAAGATCTGTACGTCTGAAGCATATACAAAGGGATTAGTGATTGAAGCTTTAAATGAAGCAGGTGCTGGAAAAAGAAACGAACTAGCAAAATACTCCAAAGCCTCACTCATTACAAGAATGCTAGAACAACCTGCAAAACCTACCACTTCAAAATCACCACTACCACAACCCATTAAACCAACTCCTTTACCCTCAAAACCAACAGCCGATGATGCATCCAAGAAGAAGAAGAGAAGGATGTTGAGGCTAGAAGAAGAAGAAGAAGAGGATGATGAGGAGGAAGATAGGCTGCCTCTTTCTGCAGTCCTAACTTTGCCTAAAGCCAAATCTATGCCCATCACTCCCACCTCACAGATGGAAACTGTGAGAGTAAAGATCGAAGAAGAGCAACTGCAAAGGCTTCATGATGAGGAGATGCTAAAGAGTATAGATAAAACTTATGCTGCCTCTTCATCAATAATAAGTATGAAGAAAGAAGCTCTGAGACTGTACACCCTCGCCAACACATTTCAATATCAAAAGGAAAAGGTGAGGATGTGGCCTGATCCTAGGGTGGCTCACAGAATTGTGAAGAAGGACATTCCTGCACGATACAAGGGCCAGATAAAAAGGATCGTAGATGAAGAGATCACAGTGGTCCTTGTAGTATCACCCTGGGAGATTGTAGAAGACTTCAAGAAAGCTTATGAGACTAAACAGCCTCCCCAAAAGATGTTAGAAAACAGAGTGATCAAGAAGGGGTTAGTCTACAAGAAGCTTGAGAACTTCAAACAAAATGAGCTCAGTCTGTTACTTGAAGGTAATCATCCAGATGAGTTTGCCTACAGACAGATCACAACAGTTGAGCTCAAAAATGGCAAACAGGCCAAATACATCTCAGAGCTGTATGGGCGTGAAGGATTATTCGATGGTGAACCAGAGAATCTTACTATGGAAGAACAAATCATGTTTCTCAGAGCATACACCAGAGAATCCTACAGGCTTATACATGGGAAGTGAGTTTCATGGATGGGGGAACAGCTCAGTGTCCAATTCCCCAATACAGAGCTCCCATCCATACTTTGCCAACCAAATCATCAGAGACTTACTTCCAGGCCGGTGCTTATATGGGTCATCTTCTCAACTGATCAAGAAGGAAAAAGACCATCCATTTTGCCAACAATAAGTGGGACCTCAATAAAGTTAAAGGTTTTGGCTGCATTGGTTCAGGGGGAGTTTGTTGGACCAAAAGAACCAATGAGCCGGATCAGAAAAACCTTTAAGTCCCACAGACGTCACAACAACTACTGAAGTCCACAACAGCTGAAGACAACAACTGATTACAAAGTCTGAAGACACAAGTGCTGAAGACAAAGTCTGAAGACACAAGTGCTGAAGACAAAGTCTGAAGACACAAGTGCTGAAGACAAAGTCTGAAGACAAGTGGTGAAGACAAAGTCTGAAGACAAGTGCTGAAGACAAAGTATCAGATGTTGTCACAACAGCTGAAGAGGACTTCTTCAGTAGTTGTGACGGTTTGCTTTCAGTAGTTTTATATTTTCTCTTTTCAGTAGTTTTGTAAAACGACTGAAGAGTTTGTTCTTCAGTCGTTGTAGTATCAGTAGTTTCTTTTCAGTTGTTTCATGTTTTATACTTGGTACTCTGACATGTTCTCAGTAGTTGTGAACATTTCAGTAGTTTATTAAGTATAAGTTATTTTTGTACTAGATCTGCTAGTAATCACCATCCCGTGATTACAGCAGTGATTGCACTCTATATAAGGAGTGCCAACCTTATTGTAACCGTGAATGATTTAGCAATAATATTGAGCATTATTGAAACATTCCAAATCACAGAAAAATATTCTCTCGCATTTGTTTACAAATAACATTCTCTTGCTATAATTTGACTAATTCATCTCTTCATTCCGCTGCATTACACTCTTATACTTCAAACTTGTGATCGTTGATCCTGTCAATGTGCCAACCCAAAAGAGTAAACAATAATCATTAAAATGCTAAATGTCTTGAAAACCGAGTCTTAGTATGCAAGTGAACCGTGGAGTGCTCCTAAGGCAAGCAGCTAATGACCTGAGAATAGCATACTAAAATGTCAACACAACGGTTGGTGAGTTCAAGAGTTGATATTCAAACATAAACAGTTTAATATTTGAGATATACAAGTAGTGCATTGTAACAGATAGCTAGTCCATTAACAATAAATATTAATGCATAGTGATTTCGCAATTGAACCTGACTGTGTTACGTTGTTGCCTCCTGTCAGGACTCAACAGGTCGTGACAATGTTCAATAGGACAAATTGCACCCGGTTGACCTCAAGTCACACAGGTGGGGCTCGTCAGACCGAGTAGTACTACCCAAGTTTCCCCGCTATTCAATATTAACAATTCGAAAATGTGAGGACTTTCCCATGATAAACAGCACTATATTAATATTATGCACAACTAAAATATATGTAAAGCGTTTGTAGTTTTACCAGTATGCTATCTCCCCCAAAAGAGATTAAGTAAAGAGTGGGGCATGAACTCACCTGATATGCGTATAGATACTTAGTGTTTGACTTGACAACAGAATAGACAGACAACCTTCAGAGGTTACCTAGATCATATAAGTACATGAGTACGTGTAAGCAAAGAACATGTGAAACCCTAAGTACACTACAGCCAAAGACTCAGGTTTCAGAAAATAATACATTTGACTCAGTTGACCCGTTTGGCCCGTTGGTGACTTTATGTGTTTTAAACCATTTAAGCAACCATACACATATATCATACAAGTTTAACATTCAAATGGTTCATGAGTATGCTACATTATCCAGGTGTATCACATAGATCATCATACAACCAAGTATCATACAAGTCATGCGAATCTAGAACATTAACATGTCCACTAGTTACAACATAATTAACATGTCACACAAAGATCAAACCACGCACCACATGCCCTGTGAAGCCACTCACGACTTCACACCCTAAACTCTGCCAATCCTACTAAGTAGGGGCCTCAGATTCGCATGCGTGTATGATGATCACATTCACATTCACTAACCATTTCATACATTCAACATGCATCACAACAATCAATTTCCAATCCCAAACATGATATCTTAACTACTAATCCACATCAATATCATACATGCTCATCAAAGTACTAACACCACCCATGATTATCCAAACATCTCATACAACAATATTAACATGTTCCAACCACATTGGAATTCATCTATGAACTTACTAACATGCTTGCAGGACCGTTTAAGGGCTTGACCACAATTACAACACAACCACACAATGAGGAGAATAACTAATCTCTAATCAAACAGTGAACTGGGTAACCAAGGTGAAGCTAAGAACACAAGTAAGTAAAGAGACAGAACAAGAGAGTTGGGTTTCAAGGAGGCAGTATATTGCTTTCTCAAGTTCTCTTACAAGTGTTACAAAGCCTTAAGAAAAGATACAAGAACTTGAAATACTTATACTACAACCTACAGCCGGCCATACTTTGAAGGCCAGCTGGATACAATTGACTAGACACTAACAAAATCAATTGTAGGATCAAAAGGCATATCTGCCTTTTGACCTTGTGACTATGACATGCCATAGCTCACATCCTTTTACAATACAAAAAGGATAAAGTACATAAAGTGGAAAGTTACAGACTCAAGACCTCAATGTACAGTTACCAAAAGCATGACCCTTTTCACCAACTCATGTAAGTTGGTGACTTTACAGAGATGCAGCGGAAAAGGTGTTTTATGGAACAGTACATCAGATAAAGCATGTGTACTAAAAGTCTTCGGAAGAAATCTGTCTTCATAGGATGAGGCTTCGGAAGACTTTGTCTCTGAAGCTTCGGAAGACTTCATGTTTGGCTTCGGAAGATATTGGTCTTGGCTTCGGAAGATTTTACACTTAGAGTATTTTCTAATGCTTTGTGTAAAACTTCCGAAGCATTCTTCACTTCAGTACTTAGTGCATGTTTGCTGAGACACTTAAGCTGTTTTGGGTTGCATCAGACTTCAGGAATCCTTACAAACTCCCCCTAGGCTGATGCTACCAAAACACTTAGAAGATCTTCAAATGTTGGTAGTCTTCAGTACAATCAGGACCATTCCTTTCTTCATGAGATGGTCAGGATCATCAAGACTTTCATAGTATCTTCTCATCTCAAAGAGATCATGCAGAGGTAAGTTGATTATGTCTTGCCATGAGTAGACATTCTCAACACCTTGATCTCTTATAACAGTCCATCTCTCTGGATTGGTAGAGTATGTCCAGGATAAGATGGGTGTCTCACTAGTTAGAGGAGCCACTTGAATAGGAGTTGATTGGGCTGCCTCATCATGCACTTCCTCAGGTTGATCTGATTCAGCCTGAGGTGCAGAGGTAGATGACTTTGGCTTCTTCTTCTTTGTCTTTGGTTTAGAAGCCATCCTCTTCTTCCTCTTGGTTGTCTTTAACTGAGAAGACTGGTCTGCAGCACCATGTTGATCATCAGTGTCTTTCTCAGTTGGGTGTTCCTCCCTCACAGGTTCAGAAGGAGAGGGAGTTTGACCCTGCCTAGGATCAGAAGATGAAGCTTGCTGGGGTTCAGCTGGAGGTGCTGTTTGAGGTGTCTCTGGTTGTTCAAACTTGACCTCCACTTCAGGTGGGACTTGACTTGGAAGAGAGTGCAAGTCAATAAGTTCTCCACTCTTAATCTTCTGCTTGATCACCCTAATGTGCTCATCCATAGTGGATAGAGCCATGGGGCCAAGTCTCCTTCCGGAGAATCCATACAGCTTCAAGAAGCTCACCATTCTTTGTCTGTCAGCAGACTTCTTTGCATTCTTTTGAATGGTGGCTCTTGACTTTGCAGCTTCTTCCCTTAGTTTCCTTTTGGTTGTCTTTCTTTCCTTGACTAACTCAAGTTCAAGTTGCTTTAAATACTCAAACTCAATGAAGTCATAGGATAAAGGGAGAAGTGCATCTGCCTGATAGAAGCCTGTGGCACTCAGGTAGTTGATCATTTTGATCCTATCTTCCTCTTTATCTACCTGAGGTTCTTGTGGAACCACATCTTCTTGTGCAGGACTTTCTTGAACTGGTGAGAGAGTAGGAGCATGCTTGTAGAGTCTTTTCTGTCTCTTCTCCTCTTTGAGTTGGAGAAGTATCATTGCATCCTCTTTCTCCTTCAACTCTCTTGACACTTCTCTGTCAGCCAGTTCATTTAGTTCTTCTAAGGGGAGGGAGATGATCTTATCAATATCATAGTTCCTGGTCTGTAAGTAAGTAATCCTGACTGCCCTTAACTCATCATCCTGAGTATTTGGTCTGGGGGCAGCCCTGATTGCAGCTTGCATGAAGCTAGATGACCCAGTGGAACTTTCTCCCCTTAGTCTCCTTTTCCTCTCTCTCTCTTCCTCCTCAATTTCCTCAGGAGTCATTATCCTTTTCCCTTTGTCACCAACAGACCTTTGTGACTCAGGGAGGATTGAGGCTTGGCCTTCATTGCTTGGAGTAGCTTCCATGCTCTGGCCAGAGAGAGGCTGAGAAACACCTTCACCAGCAGGTGTCTCTGTTGGAGTTTGGACCTCAGCAGCAGTTGTTGATGATGAGACAGGGGTCTCAGGTTCTGTCACTGGGCCTTCAGTCAAGGTTTCCCCTATGAAACTAATCTTAGGGTCCACCTCAACATCCAGTTGACCGATGACATTGCCTGATTCCCTAAGTCTCCTTCTTAGAGAAAACTCTGCCATGATCCTGTCTTGGATTCTTTGAGCCAGCCTATCAGCTTGTCTTGAATTGCTTGGATTGACAAGTGGTAGGTTGACTAAATCCAGTCTTTCATAAAAGCTCAGGCTTTGGAATTGAAAAACTTCTTGTTGGCCTTGAACTCTTTGAAGTATGAGGGCTCTTCTGTCATCATCATACCTCCACCTTATGATTTGATTGTTAGTTCCCAGAGGTGGAGATGAGACAGCCCTTGGTATGCCTTCCTCAAATAGACTCCTGATGAGAGAATCTATAGAGTCCACATTAATGTGAACTTGAGGAAGTTGCTGAGAATGCACAACAGCAAGTGAGGATGGTGAGTCCTCTATGTCCATTCTCTCTGAAGAACTCCCAGGTTCTGTGGTTGTAACATCATCATACCTCCACCTTATGATTTGATTGTTAGTTCCCAGAGGTGGAGATGAGACAGCCCTTGGTATGCCTTCCTCAAATAGACTCCTGATGAGAGAATCTATAGAGTCCACATTAATGTGAACTTGAGGAAGTTGCTGAGAATGCACAACAGCAAGTGAGGATGGTGAGTCCTCTATGTCCATTCTCTCTGAAGAACTCCCAGGTTCTGTGGTTGTAACAACTTTCTCCCCCTTTTTGGTAGCATCACCCACTTGCATAGGTGAGCTGGAGGATAAGTCAATCACTTCCACAGGTTCTTGTGTTCCTGGTTGAGCTCTCCTTAAAGGTCTCCCAGCTAGTTTTTCCTGCAGATATGAAATCTGGAGTTGCTGATCATTGACCCTGTTTTGTAAGGTAGTCACTTGAGATTCCAAGTGACTAACCTTAGAGACTAAATAGGTGCATGTTTTTGACAGTTTTTGCACCTTTAGCCTCAAATTCCCCTCATCTTCATCAGAAGATTCATTGGGGGATGAGATGATTGGACCAAAGTCCTCTCTCTCACCACCAGCTTGAGTTTCTTGGCTGCTGGTTTTCCTCTGCTCACTGGCAGCCTCAGTTGAGATGCCAATGGGCTGAGTTGCCATGGTTGAGGTCTTAATAATGTAATCACTTTCAAAAGTGAGAGCCTCTTCCATATGGACATCCTGAACAGGTTCAGAAGTGTCCACCTCAGTGACAGGTGACTGATGGGGGATAGACTGAGGAGAGTCAGAGGTACTCATCTCTCTTTGAGTAGGGGAGGAGAAGAGAGATTCATGGTACTCACTGAATCCTAAGTCTTCATCAGTGTAAAAGGATAGGTTGGGAATTGGTTGGTTGAGATCCAAAGGCTGGGGATGGTAGCTGTCCCCTGAAGGTTGTCCACTTGAGTGTTGAGACTCAGAGTGAAGGCTTAAGGTTGTTGGGCTATTGAGCTCATCAGGGTGAGCTTGAGGAACCTCAGCCCTGATAGGTGAAGTAATGGGAGTGGTTTGCTCCTCAGGAGAAGTGGGAGCTCTAGTATCCACTTCTTCCTGTAAGGTTGAGTATTTGGGGGCCTGCACAGACTCAATAGTCTGAGCAGGGGTTCGTTTGGATTTTCTTTGGTAGGTGAGGGTGATTTCTGGTCTTTTTAATGGTAGGGACAAAAGAGGTGTGGGTTCAACACTAGCTTGTGTTGCTAGGTTGTCACCTTGAGCAATGAGCTCTAACATTTTTGGGACTAGGGCTGTTTCTACCCCAGAGAAGCCTACAGTTGGCTTCTTCATTATTTTAAAGATGCCGGGCTTCATCTGTCCCAATTTAAGAATATTACCTGTTTCCCTCAACTGTGAGCCCAGTTCACAGTTGAGAATGTGTTGAACATATCTAGGAAACATGTAATACTCTAAGGAGTCTAAGTTTGCAAGTAAATTAGTATATACAAATTGTGAATACCTGAACTTGACCCCTTGAACCATTCCATGAACAATGAAGGAGAGATCCTCAGGAATCTGGTCCCATCCACCATGCTTGTTTGACAAGCTGTGGATAACCACATGGAGCAGGAATTTCCATTGGGATGAGACCTTCCCTTTCCTAAAGGTCTTTACAGAGAAATCTCCTTCATAGCCCATCTGCTCAAAAGAATGATTAACAGCTTCTTTTGGAAAGGACACCTCACCTTCTTCATCATCCAGCTGTAGATGTTGGTTAATGATGGCCGGAGTGATGAAGACTGTCCTCCCTTGCACTGTGGCAGACAGTGCCTTCTCCCCATCCATAATGACCTCTTGGCAGGTCTTCCAGAATTCAAGCAACTGATCCTCATATAGAGGAGGATCAATGGTCAGGGAGGTGAAGTAGTTAGATAGAGTCAAGAATTGGCAAATCTCTGAGAAACTTGCATCTTTCTCAGAGCTTAACAGAGCAACTTGATTATGTTGCCTGTGTAGTTGCATGGAGAAATCAGGGTTGTTTCTGCGGTTAAGGTTGGCCATTTTAGAAGCTTAAGGGTGAAGAAAGGTAGAAAGCAAAGGCGGTTTAGAGAATTAGGTTAGAGAAACAGTAGAATTGAGGAAGATAGTGGGAAAGAGGGGAAACCGTTGGGTATTTATATGAAAAGGATTTGAACCAAAGTTAATGAAAGAGGATAAACTTTGAAATCCAAAAGTCGGTCCCACCTCTGAAAAAGTAGTTTACTTTTGCTCAAAAAGTAGTTTTCTTGGAATTCGAAAAGCTTCCGAAGTTTATTTGTCTTCGGAAGTTTTGATTTAAAAAGCTTCCGAAGCTAAAATGGCTTCGGAAGATTTTCCTGAGAGTCTTGATAATTTATGCTTCGGAAGAGAAATAAACCTTTGAATGCTTTGTATGAAAATAAACAAAGCTTCCGAAGGTTAATTTTGCTTCGGAAGGAAAAGGTTCTTGAAAATAGATAAGTGTCTGAGATAAGAGTTTTAAGCTTCGGAAGATGAACTTTACTTCTTCCGAAGGTAAAATCTCTTAGACAGTTATTTATTTTAAAGACATGTTTTTCTTCCGAAGATAAAATCTTTATCTTCCGAAGTATCAGAAATTTTCAAGAATCTAAGGAAAGTCTTCAAAAAGAATTTTATATCCAAAGAAAACATGAGCTTATGAAAGTGATGAACTAGACAACTTAGGACACACATATTTTAAGAAGAAATAATTAGAATTAGTTTTAATAAAAAGTCTACTCAAAGTTAATCATCCCAATAGCTGATATCAGATACTTAAATCTCTGTTCATCAAAAGCTTTGGTGAACAGATCAGCATATTGTTCATCTGTATGGACTTTGACTAGTTTGATTAATCCTTTTTCATAGTTATCTCTTATTAAATGATACCTGATGTTGATGTGTTTGGTCCTTGAGTGCTGCACAGGGTTCTCAGTGATAGAGATAGCACTATTGTTGTCTATGTGGATAGGAGTCTCCTTGAAGTTAAATCCATAGTCCAGCATCTGATTTTGAATCCAAAGCACTTGAGCACAGCAGCTTGCAGCAGCAATGTATTCAGCCTCAGCAGTTGATGCAGACACACAGGATTGTTTCTTGCATTGCCATGAGACTACCCTTCCACCAAGGAATTGACATCCCCCAGATGTAGACTTTGCAGTCATATTGCAACCACCATAATCACTCTGTATAGGCATACAGATTGAAATTTTGATTCTTTGGATACCATAGACCAAGTGTTGAAGCACCTTTGAGGTATCTTAAAATCCTTTTCACAGTGATTAAGTGAGACATCTTAGGGTTGGCTTGATATCTTGCACAAATACATGTAGCAAACATGATATCAGGCCTGCTAGCTGTAAGATACATAAGAGACCCAATCATAGCCCTGTATAAGTGCTCATCTACACACTCCCCCTCAAGATCTGGACCAAGGGAGTGGTTTCTGGCTATGGGTGTCTTTGCAATCTTACAATCAGTCATATTGAACCTCTTGAGTATGTCTTGAACATACTTTGACTGACTTATGAAGATGCCATCTTCAACTTGCTTCACTTGAATTCCCAGAAAGAAGTTGAGTTCTCCCATTGAACTCATCTCAAATCTGTCTTCATCAGCTTCTCAAAGTCTTTGCAGAGCTTTGGATTAGTTGAACCAAAGATGATGTCATCAACATATACTTGAACCAGCAATAAGTCATTTCCCTGTCCTTTGATGAAGAGTGTTCCATCTATAGTACCTCTTCTGTATCCATGCTTGCAGAGATACTTAGATAGTGTCTCATACCACTTCCTGGGTGCCTGATGCAGCCCATAAAGAGCTTTGTCAAGCTTGCAGACATAATCAGGATGATCAGGGTCTACAAAACCAGGTGGCTGTTTGACATAAACCTCCTCATCAATCACTCCATATAAGAAAGCACACTTTACATCAAGTTGGTAGACCTTGAAGTTCTTGGATGCAGCAAATGCCAGGAATATCCTAACAGCTTCTAGTCTTGCTACAGGAGCAAAGACATCAGTGTAGTCAATCCCTTCTTCTTGTGTGTATCCTTGAACAACTAGTCTTGCCTTGTTCTTGATGATGATTCCCCTATCATCCTTCTTGTTTCTAAAAACCCATTTGGTTCCAATGGTAGTCTTCCCATGAGGAAGAGGACAAAGGTTCCAAACTTTCTGCCTTTTGAATTGAAGCAGCTCTTGTTGCATAGCTTCAACCCAACTTCCATCCTTTAGAGCTTCATCAACTTTCTTGGGCTCTATCTGAGATAAGAAACAAGAGTGAAGACAAACATTTGCTTCATGGGTTTGTCCTCTTGTTCTTACCCCTGTGACAACATCTCCAATGATGTTTGTGGTGGGATGAGACTTGTGGATCCTTAGCTGAGGGATCACAGCAAGTTGCTGGAAAGATCTAAATTTGAGAAATTTAAATCTGGTCCTGAAGATTCACCCTCCACATTATCACACTTATCAAGATTAACTTGATCCAATGAGTGTGAGACATCATTGATGTTGTCATCTATGGTGTGGTTATTAGCATCAAGGAATTCCTGATCACTATCACCATCACCATTGTTGTCTTCTACAAGTGAGGTATCTTTATCTGGTTGAGAGGCCTCTGAGCTGGAATTTGAAGGCATGCCAGATGTATCAGCTGAATTTGTCATTGTTGTGCTGATAGAAACCTCATTTGCTGAAGTAGTTCCAACTGGAGCTGAAGATGTATGAGTGGAAGATCTTCCTAGCTCAAATCTTGGATCAGGATCACCTGTATTTAGATTTTCTGCAGATCCTGAAACATGCTCACAAGATTTGTTAAAACAGTTGGTAACTAAATCAAGATCAAAACAGCCAATCCGGACCAGAACCAGCCACACAAGGAGTGTGCTCATTGAAAGTCACATTGGCTGACTCCTCAACAATTCTAGTTCTGAGATTGTATACTCTATAAGCTTTAGCTTGAGAGGAGTATCCAATGAAATGTCCATCATCTGATTTCTCAGCAAACTTGGCAATTTGATCTTTGGTATTCAAGATGGTGCAGGGACATCCAAATGACCTGAGAAAACCAATGAAAGGTTTCCTCTTGTGCCAAAGTTCATAAGGAGTCTTACCATGTGTCTTAACTACTAAAACTCTGTTTTGCACATAGCAAGCAGTATTGACTGCCTCTGCCCAGAAGGTGATAGGCAGTTTAGAGTCAGACAACATAGTTCTTGCAGCTTCAATAAGTGTCCTGTTTCTCCTCTCAGCAACTCCATTTTGCTGAGGAGTCCTGGGAGCACTATATTGTCTTGTAATACCTTTTTCATCACAAAATGCATCAAGGATTTGGTTCTTGAATTCAGTTCCTTGATCACATCTTATGGTTTTGACCTTGTGATCACATTGATTCTCAACTTTTAAGATGAAATTCTTCAGAATCTCAGGGGTTTCATCCTTAGTTCTAAGGAAGAAGACCCAAGTGAATCTTGTAAAATCATCTGTGATCACCAGACAGTAAGAGGTCCTTCCTAAACTCATTACACTGGTGGGGCCAAAGAGATCCATATGTAACAAGTGTAGGGGAGTAGTGATGGAGTTCTTTTCCTTAGGCTTGTGAGATACTTTGTGTTGCTTCCCTTTCAGGCATGCCACACAATGATCATCACTAGTAAACTCTTTCTTTGGCATTCCAGTTACCAGATCATGTTTAATTAATTTATTCATGTTCTTAAAGTTTACATGGCACATTCTTTTATGCCATAGGAAAGACTCATCACTATTTGCTTTAGATAGAAAGCATGAAACTTCTCCTGAGGGAGATGTTTCTTGCAAATCCATCTTGTACATGTTCCCTTTCCTGGGGGCTCTGAGCAGGATATGCTCATGAGGAATGACCACTCCAGGCTTGAGAACAATGCACTCATGCTCAGTAAAGAGCATGTTATGACTCTGATCACAAAATTGGGATACACTCAGAAGATTGTACCCAAGCTCCTTGACAAAGTTTACCTGTTCAATGCTGAGCTTACCATTTGTGACCTTGCCCCTTCCTGAAATGTAACCACCTTCATCTCCTCCAAAAGCAACTGGTCCTCCATCAATTCTCTCAAAGTTTTGGAGTAGAGACCTATTGCCTGTCATGTGCCTGGAACAGCCACTATCAATTATCCAGACATTCCTGTTTGTCTTGAGCTGTTCCTGCACAAAGAAAATGATTAGTTACATTTGGAAACCCAAGCCTTACTTGTCTTGGGCTCATTAAGTATAATAGAAGGTAATGCAACAGTAATAGATCCTATGGTTGTACTATGGGGATCTTCAGCTGTTGTTGATGGAGAAACTTCAGTCATTTGGTCTTTCTTAGACTTCCACACCACCTTTGGAGTCTTGGACTTGACCTTCAAAACCTTAGAAGCTTTTGGGAACTTCACAAGTTTTGATGACTGAACCTTCGGAAGATTCTACAGTCACTGCAGCAGACTTCAGTGCTTCGGAAGAACTCCTTTCTTCCGAGACCAACTTTTTCTTCCGAAGGTAATTTTCCATTTACCTTCTTCTTTGATTTGGAGCTTCCGAAGGAAACAGATTTCCTTCCGAAGCTTGAATCTTCTTGAGACTCTTTGAAGTCTTTGTATTGGTCATGTGGACAGTACTTTTAGGATTGTATGGGCAATCCTTAGCAATGTGAGAGGTACTTTCACACATGACACACAACATTTTCTTCTTCAAAGAGTCTCCTTTGAGAGCAAGACTGACTTTGGTCACATCCCTTCTCCACCTTCATCTTTGTAGATGCTGAGACAGTTCTTTTGGGTTGTGAACTGTTCTTGGAGTTTGATGGTCCAGGCTGTGCAGCAGTGGTACACAGCAGCTCAGTCTTCTTCTTGGTACTGAGATGATTTGAACAAGAACCAGAACTCTTAGCTAAGGAGTTTGGTTGATGTCTTCAGTCCTTACTACTTTAAACCTGCAGAGATAAAAACTTGTTTTGCTTAGAGTCAAAAGTAGCCTTGATCTCTTGAGCCTTCTTTGCCTTCTTTTGCTCTTCCTGATCAAGTTCTTTCTCTTTGACTTGGTCATCACAGTAGATTTCTTCTCCTCAGAAGGATAGTGGCCCTTAGAGAATCCTCCTCTTCACTCTTCTCAGAGGAATTCTTCACTATCACTTCTTCATCATCCTCACTTATAGGATCTATGAGAGAAGCTCATCTTCACAAGTTCCACACCTAGGAGATCTTACAGACAAGATTGTGTGTGGAGGAGCTATCTCATTTGATCCCAGTCCCTGTCTATTTTGATAACACACTTTGTTGTGCAGGGATGAGGATATCATGTTCTTGAAGGTCTCTTCTTCAAGAACACTCTTTTCTCTGCCTGGCTGGCTTTGCTGATCACAAGCTCAGCCTGACACTCAGTCAACTTAGTTATGAGATCTTGGATTTGAGTCCTAAAATCTGTATGTTCATGTTTTAGTACTGAAATGGTTTTCTCTAAGTCCTCTATTTTTAACTTGCAATCATTTTCAGACTTTCTAAAATCAGATTTTAAAACGTTTAAGGACTCAAGATCAGATCTCATTTCCAAGTTATAGGACTTGTATCTGTTTACTTTAGCAATGCATTCAGGAGTACAGAGATGTTCCAATACCTTGGCTTCATCATGATCTGCCATTAGTGCTTGGTTTGGAGAAGCATCTTCCACCTGAAAGCTCCAGTCAAAGCCTCCTTCTTCAACATCAACAACAGCTTGTTGCTTTGGCTTCTCATTTTGAGGGGCTTTGTCAATGTAGTTTGGTCTGGTTTGTGCTTGGCCACCATTTGTTTTAGGTGCCTTACACTCTCTAGCAAAGTGGCCCATCAAGTTACAGTTGTAACACTTGACTTTGCTTTTGTCCAAGCCAAACTTTCCACTGGTTGCATTGCTTGGAAACCTCCTTCCAGTTCTCTTGTAGAACTTCTTGGCTCTATGAGTGAGGACAGCCATCTGCTGAACTATTTCCATATACTCCAGGTCATCTGGATGGATACAGTCCTGGTCTTCAAGAGTGAAAAGAGAGTTGCCACAACTTTCATCAAAAGACATAAAGGCTTGAGAAGAGCTTGTCTCTTGAAATGGGCTTCCTTGAGTGTAGTTCTCCCTAGGTGACTCTGGGAAGGGGATGAAAGGACCCTTTGGTGAGTTGTCAGGGTAGCATATGAGATGATGTTAGGGTTCTATGCTATCCCTTTCAACCACATGCAGGGCTGAACCCATTTGATTATTGGAGTTGCCAGATGAACCTTGCATGTTCATCTCCATCTGGTAGCCACTGAGAATCCCATATAACTCTGTCAGAGTAAGAGTTTTGAGATTTCAGTCCTCTTGATTACCACACAGTAGTGTGTCCATTGCCTAGGAAGTGAGGACATGAACTTCCTTACAATGTCCCTGTTTTCAAGAGGAACTCCTCCATCCACTAGGGTATCCACTATCAACATACCTAAATTATTGTTGAGTCATCACCTAAATTTCACAGGTTTCACCTGTCTTGAAGGTGAAGTTTTCAAACTGCTGCTTCAGGAGATCCTTCTTGTTCTCCTTGGCTTCAGAGGAGCCTTCATACATCAGTTTTAGTGCATCCCACAACTGTTTAGCTGTTTTGCACTTCTTGAAACCTCTGTACACAGAGTTTGGAAAGGCAGTTTGAAGAGCAGTCATGGCCTTTCTATCAATCTCTACTCTCTTTCTATCTTCATCAGAGTAGTTGACCACATCTTTGGGGATCATACCAGCACCAGTAGCAGAAGGAGTGCTGGGTATGAAAGGTCCATTTTTAACAGATTCCCACATTCTTGAGTCTAGAGACCTGATGAAACCTTCCATTCTCATACACCAGGTATCAAAGTCATCAAGAGTGATCAGTGGGGACTTGTTCATGGTTCCAGTCTCCATATCAGTCTTTGAAATGGATGCCATTTTTCAAAGTTTAGTATTTGTGTGTGTGAGGGATCTTAAGATGGTGAGATCTTATATCAAGAGCCTGAAATGCTCTGATACCAATTGCAGGACCGGTTAAGGGCTTAACAATTACAACACAACAACACAAAGAGGAGATTAACTAAACTTGATCAAACAGTAAACTGGATTAACCAAGATATTGATACAAAGAACACAAGTAATGATAAAGAGACAGAACAAGAGATTTGGGTTTCAAGGAGGCAGTATATTGCTTTCTCAAGTTCTATTACAAGTGTTACAAAGCATAAAGAAAGATACTAGAACTTGGAATACTTATACTACAACCTACAGCCGGCTATACTTTGAAAGCCAGCTGGATACAATTGACTAGACACAAACAAAATCAATTGTAGAATCAAAAGGCATATCTGCCTTTTGACCTTGTGACTATGACATGCCATAGCTCACATCCTTATCTATTACAAAAAGGATAAAGTACATAAAGTAGAAAGTTACAGACTCAAGACCTCAATGTACAGTTACCAAAAGCATGGACCTTTTCACCAACTCATGTAAGTTGGTGACTTTACAGAGATGAAGCGGAAAGGTGTCCAGCTTTATGGAACAGTACATCAGATAAAGCATGTTACTAAAAGTCTTCGGAAGAAATCTATCTTCATAGGATGAAGCTTCGGAAGACTTTGTCTCTGAGGCTTCGGAAGACTTCATGTTTGGCTTCGGAAGATATTGGTCTTGGCTTCGGAAGATTTTACACTTAGAATATTTCTAGTGTATGGTGTAAAACTTTCGAAGCAATTCTTCTTCAGTACTTAGTGCATTACTTGCACAGAGACATTGGATGTTTTGGCTTGCATCAGACTCAAAGGAATCCTTACACTAGGTTTCACATCAAAGAACGAACACGAGACGACACACGAACACAAACAACCAAGCATCAATACGGCAAACCCAAACATCACATCAAATCACACAAACATAAACCCTAGCAGCCGTCACATCAACATCAACATGTTCGAAGCATTTATTATTCATTATTTATTCATCTGTAATCACTAATCAGTTTAATGAAATACGTTTGGATCAAATCTTTTTGTTTGCTTATTAGATGTGTTCTTCTCATTGTGTTCATCAGAATCATTAATCATTAAATTTGATATTTAGTTATTGAAACAATTAAACAAGGTTAATGTTGATTCTGCAAATATTAACTTGATTCCCTATTAACACTGATAATTTCTGATTGTGATCCTTGGATTCACAAAGTTCATTTACATTTACTACTTTTTCCATTGGGCGCTTTGTTTTGCGCATTACTACTTATGGTTTTTCAAAAGTTTACGCTTTCACAATGATTACATTTAAAACTGCGTTTTGATTTAAGGTCAAACGCTTAATTTAAAACGCATATAGTGTCGTTTGATATGACTGTGTCTGAGATCCTTGTTTTTCACACGCCTCGCGGTAGAACTTGGCCAGTGGATTTTGAGGGTGTGACAAGCGGCGTGCATGATACATTCCATGTGTCAAACCTTAAGAAATATTTAGCCGATGGATCCCTTCACGTGCCAATTAAGGAAATTAAGATTGATGAGAAACTTTATTTTATTGAAGAACCAATAGAAAATTATGGATCTGGAAGTTAAGCGATTGAAGCGCAACAAGATTCCAATTCTCAGAGAGAGATGGAACTCTAAGTGAGAGCCATGATTTACATGGGAACGTGAAGACCATATGAAACTTAAGTATCCTCACATGTTCGCGAGTAGAGCTTCAGGATCTAATTCCAGCTGAATTTCTGGACGAAATCCACTTAACCGGGGGATACTATGACATCCATCACTATCAAGTGTGTTAATTGATTCGAGGCTCGTTAACTCTCCTCATATATTTCTTATCTTTGCGTAATTAATTCGTTTTGAAACCAAAACTTGATCTTATCGTTGTGCGCGCTTACCCTAATTTTATAAAATGGTGATTAAAACAATTAAATTCAAATCATTTTATTAATCGCTATTAATATAATTAGGGGTAATATTATTATTATTATTAATATATTTATTATTAACAATATTATTAGTATTATTATTATTATTGTTATCATTATCATTAACAATATTATTATTATTATTAGTATTATTATTATTATTATTATTATTATTATTATTATTATTATTATTATTATTATTATTATTATTATTATTATTATTATTATTATTAAGTTCATGGTTGAAATTTGAGTTTAACTAAACTTAAAGGAACAATTAATTAGAAGTTGAGGAGCCAAAGTGCAAAATGAGTACATATGTATACAAATGTCGTAAAGAAGAAGTAAGAAACCATCATCCTTCAACACAACCCTAATCGCCTCACTGTCGTCGCGATCAACCGAACCTCCTTCGAGCGCAAGCGTGACCAGCAACCGTAAACCTCCTGTCAACGACCTCCACAACATCGTACGGAACCTCTGGCGTTTTCGTTTTTTTGTTGTCTCGAGGTATCATTTACGGTTCCCTAATTTTTTCGTTTCAGTCTTTTGTCGGTGCTCGGTTTCGGGTTGACCCGTTCAATGTAATTTTGCTGCTTGTGTATGCCTCTCGTATGTATGTATTTGTGTGTGTCCGTTCGTATGTATATATATGACATTGTGTGCATGTATATGATTGTAATGTGTGTGTGCATGTGTATATATATATATATATATATATATATATATATATATATATATATATATATATATATATATATATATATATATATATATATATATATATATATATATATATATATATATATATATATATATATATATAGTGGAGGGATCAAATGAGAACTCACTTTTTTTTGTGAGAACTCTACGAACCAATCTCAGCCACTAGTTTTTAATTGCAAAATTGTAATTAACAAAAACATATTTAAAAATATTATAAATAAAAAAATAACATAAAAATAAAAAAAATAAAACCACAAAAATGTTTCTTTCGTTTCTCTCTTTTATAAAAAAAATAAAAATTATAAAAAAAATAAAAAAAATCCCGTTTTTTTACGAAATTCAGTTTACATATGTGTTATAATGGATTTACACGTGTGTAAATCCGATATTACACATATGTATAACCAGATTTACACATGTGTAAATAACGACTATATAATTTTTTTGTAAAAAAGTATATCAATATGGTAGGCGTTGGAAAGATAAAAAATACTTAAATTAATGGTGAAATTTTTTTGAAAAAATAATGTCGTGAAAAAATATTATTAACGTTTAAAAAAAAGGGTGAATTTGACATTAGACTTACATGTGACTAAACTGTGTAGTTGATATTGGTTCTTAGAGTTCTCACAAAAAAGGGTGGTTCTCATTTGAACTCTCCCCTATATGTATATATATACATATATATATATACATATATATATATATATATATATATATATATATATATATATTTTATATATATATATATATATATATATATATCTATATATGTGTGTGTGTGTGTGTGTGTGTGTGTGTGTGTGTGTATGTATATGTATATGTGTGTATGTATATATATATATATATATATAAGAGATGGTTATCTTGAGAACAACCTTTTTTTGTAAGAACTCTAGGAACAAATATCAACCACACATTTTAGTCACATGCAACTTTCATATTTTTTTAAAAGCGTTCATAACTTTTTTCACGACATTATTTTTTCAAAAAATTACACCATTAATTTCAGTATTTTTTTATCTTTCCAACGTCTACCATATTGATATTCTTTTTAAAACAAATCGTCCACCTGTTATTTACACATGTGTAAATTAGTCATTACATATGTGTAAATCCTATTTTACACATGTGTAATTCCAGGTTTTACGTATGTGGTAAAATGACGTTCGTAACGAGATTTTTTTTTATTTTTATAAAAATAATTATTTTTTAGTGATAGAGGGAAATGAGGGAAACACTTTTTTGTTTTTATTTTTTATGATTTTTTATTATGTTTTCGTTAATTACCATTTTGTTATTGAAAACTAGTGGCTCACATTGGTTCCTAGAGTTCTCACAAAAAGGGAGTTCTTATTTGATCCCTTCCTTACATGTACACATACCTAAATATGTATATAAGTAGCATAAACTATGTAAACCTTAAGACTTAAACCTTTATAATCAAGTCCTATATTCTTAATAAAAAACAACTAACATATTATATAAAACACAACAAGAATTTTTATAAAAATATGCTAGGTCAAATCTACCACCCAAAGATAAAAACAAATCCACTAAAATTCTAGTGACATGTGATCTTGACCAAAAATCCATCCTAAACTTCTACAAAATCTTGCATGAAACATAAAAATGAGCCCATCCATCCCCCTCCTACCCCACCTAGGCCAAACCCCATATCACCACCACCCTCACACTTTATTTCAATCTTATTGTCTTGAAAACTCTCCCTACCACTATCGTAACGAATAAAACACTCAAGAAATACTCAAGATCTAGCTCTCTTGAGGAATGGAATCAACCACCAAGAAGAATCACATTATCCACTAAGAGCTCATATCAAAACAACGTAATAATACACACACCTACACGTTAATTTTATAGGGGCGTGTTATAGATACACCCTGTTGGATCTAGAAAGGCTGGTGCAACCAAAACCAAATCACTTAGACTATTTTGGTGCAACTAATAAAGGACTTCCGAAGCTAAGTGTGGAACTTCCGAAGGAAAAGGAGATCTTCCGGGACAAGTGTAAGATCAACTTCCGAAGGAAAACTCCAACTTTCGAAGACAAAGTATTCACTTCCGAAGATCAAGACTTAGAGTGAAAGATCAGAAGTTAACTTCCGAAGTATGAAAGAAGTCCTCAAGCCTCGGAAGTATAGAAACCCCTTCCGAATTATAAGTGGCTTTGGAAGAACTTGTTCTTCCGAAGACAACTTACCTTCGAAAGACACAACTATTATCTAGTGGACATAAGTATGGTCTCCCTGACACTCCGATGCAGACCTCTGAGATACTGCATGGCGTTTTCTCAAAAGCCATATAGTTGACCATACTTTATTCCACTGTTTACCTTTATCAGTTAGTACAATTGCCAACTTTAGTTGGTGACAAAAGGTAAGCCATGGACATGTCATGACTACCATATCTTAGATAATACTTTATCTAAGATACCTTAACTTTAGCATTGTAGTATATGCTTTAGTCTTAGGTTTCCAGCTGGTATCAAAGTATATCCTGTAACATCCGGCATTTTCAAGTTATAAACCCGAACCCGAACTAAAATCGAACTATCTTACGATATGAATTTCTTTATTTAACTTATTTTATTTATATTAATGAATTATATAGATTAGACGTGTAGTTTAAATTGATTTATTCAATTTATCATTTAAACAACTTATAATAACTTGTTGATTTATAAATAATTCTTTTTCATAAAATTATAAACTTTATTAATCATGCTACAACAAATACTAAATGGAAAAGACTTATTAAAACTTATAAAGTTATAAAATGAAATTTTATTATACTCATAAAGTTTTATAAGTAATTATGAATTTTAAATATTGAAAATAAGTAATCAAATTATAAAGTTACAAGTTTTATAAAAGTTATAAAGATTAACAAATAAATAATTTGATTGATTATTCAAATTGGTTTTATAAAGTCTATAAATATTTTATAAAAAAGTTGTTAAAATTATAGTCTTCAAGAATTTAAATTTTAAATTATAATTATTCTTTTATTTATTTAAATTATTTAATTTTATATTTATTTCAAATTCCAATCATAACCCCCTTTTAAAAGACTTATAAATCACCATTAACACCATTCATAACCTCCTCCTAACCTCAAGTATAAAAGCAAGGCTTAGGCCTCACTTTTCATTTGCTCATTCTCTAAAAACCTCACTCTCATATCTTTCTTTCATCCATTGGTTACGATGAATTTGAAGAACTTTATTTTACAAGAAATTTCAAGAATTCTTAATACTAAGGTAATCCTTTATTGTTTTTATATTATACATTTTAATCATCCTAACATTCAATTGTTCTCATGACTTTATGTTCTTACTATTATTCTTTCTTCTACCAAACCTCTTTTTATTTTAATAATTATCATTTGATCATTAACATTTTAATAATCACTAATCTTATAATAATCACTAACATTCCTAAATTAAGCTAACAACACACTAACATAAACAAAGAATCCCGTTTGCATATGGACGGCTATGCCGCCGTATTCGTTTATTCTGCAAGATTATTGTTCTAAATGATGGCTATGACAAAGTCTTAGAATATTTTTATAACTCAAATGAAGACTAATATACCATATATTAACATAATAAATTGTTCTAACCCGTTTCATGTATTAACAATTTTAAAAGTGCACATAAGTGCCTTACTACAATTCTGGCAGAATATAGTCTTACTTCAACCGACCATAACTTGATCATAACAAACTAAATTTGGGTAAACTCAGACTCCAATGTTAAGTTCATTGAATTACCTTTTCAGCGACAGTTTATACGTCTTCAAACTCAATCGGACGACTCAACAATAGCCTTCACAAAATAAGTGCGCATTTCAGCACCTTCTGTCTTGTGATGCGTGTTTGACCTATTTAAAGATCTTTTCATAAAAATGTTTCTGAATGAAAATTGTCCGGGAGACTTTGAACTAGTCAAGTATAAATTTTTATAATTTTATGAAATCGTTTGCTATTTTTAAAACCTGTTCATACACATACCAAACATTCTGTCCAGAATCTAAAATTGATGCAATAATCCTTTTTCAATCTACCTTTCGCTTTTTAGCATTCTCTAAACGTTCTAACTTCTTGTAATGAATTCCAACATCAAGTTATTGTTTTTCTATCATTTAGGAGATCACCTTTGACTCTTGACATCCAAGCTTTCTTATGTACTCTACAATCATCACTATACTTGTGAGTTTTCTATGTGAGTATTTCTATACCCCTTTTGCTTATTTTCACACTTTGGGGTGAAACATGTTAACTTATATCATTGCACTTGTAAACTTATTTGAGACTTGTAAACTTTATGGCAATTCATCTTGTAAAGTTATGGTTAGTTGAACTTCTGTGGTTACCATGTTATGGCGTTATATGTACAATCATTAACTATTGCTAGCCCAGCGAAGTCATAGATCTATGGGTAAGACAAGCCTGCTTGGTTGATCCAAGTACACTTAGCTGATCGTATATACTTTTAACGTTTGAGACTTGTAAAACTTTTGTCGAGGTTTGATTGTTGCATTGTTCATAACATCCCTAATCACTTTATTCACTAACTTATGACTTGAATTGCCATCTTTTATATACTTATGTATTGAAAAC
Source organism: Flaveria ramosissima (assembly GCA_025215565.1). Taxonomy (NCBI): domain Eukaryota; kingdom Viridiplantae; phylum Streptophyta; class Magnoliopsida; order Asterales; family Asteraceae; genus Flaveria; species Flaveria ramosissima. Next base: position 15,394,571 of record CM046034.1, read on the forward strand.
TATGGAATGCTCACCAACATTTTTATGTTGACCTTTTATTTTTAACATGTTTCAGGAATACCCCAAGTTTGTGATCTACTCTTTGAAGCTTGCACATCTAGGAATGGACCTAGATAAATAGATGAAATAAGAATGATTTGTTACACTCTATGTTATGCTTTTAATTTCTTTGAGACTTATGCTTGTAATGTTACATTGAAACTTATGTTTAAATTATATTTGAAAAATTAATAGCGTTATGTGGCTGTGAACAATCTTAACCCTCACATCTCGACGTTTCCGCCGTCAAGGTTGGGGTGTGACAGATTGGTATCAAAGCCCATAACTATAGGGATTTAGGTTATTAGAAATGGTGACCTAGACTATAGTTGCATGAACCTCATAGAAAGATCCTTATATCTTTGTGCTTACATGTTGTTTGCATGCTACATAATGCTATGCCTTTTGTGCAACTTGATACCTTAGCATAGGATTGCCTTATGTATGCTTAAACTTAGTTACTTGTCTCCCTAAACTTAACTTTGACTCTTTGACTCTCCCCGACAAATGAACTTCCTAAACTTATTCTCAACGACATGTGGAATCTACACTTATCATCGTGGGTTTAATTCCTTAGACTCTATGTCTAATTTATGAAAATCTCATCAAGGTTTTGATTTCATAAACCAAAGAAATTTGTGTGACACATAGACACCTGTATTCTGGATTTCCTGGCAAAAGGCCTTCGGGCTAAGGCAAGCATATCGTATAAATCTCATTGTGAGACCAGTTATGCTTACCTGGGGATTTCTGGAATGAGTGATAAACTATGGTCAACATACACAAGTCTCTAAGGAAAATGGGACAATTTACCTTGACGTGTCAACGATTCCAAATGGTAATGCGTTACCAAATGGAACCATCCTCTTTATGTCTTAAAAATCCTTGATTCTTTGATTTGGTTTATCACCAAAGTTTTAATATCTCCTCGTTCTTATCATACACAATGTTCCTGTTAATATTGAACCTAATCTACATTTCAACTCTTACGTTTAAACACCGTTATACGTTGAGCGTTTCATATAACTATTTCTATATCTTGACCAACGCGACCATGGATCTTAATATACCCAAAGATATAAACCGAATGGTCATCAAAAATTTTAAACCGTTACTTATGGTTCTCAAGTCTTCTTAAGGATGTGTCCCGTAACTAAGAACATGCAACGCTATAAGTGGAATTCCTACATCTCGAGATACTTTGTCTAGGCAAAGTGTAAATGCTGATTTGACTCGATCATTGAATCCATTTACTGGACTCGAAACCCTTGAGATGAGTGGTCACTTATAAGTACGCATGTCTTTAATAAGGTTATGGCTGATCTCGTATCTTGAGAAGTCCATGTATTCCCTTCGATTGTGAATCGAATGTTCACATCTCATGATGATGTCGAATCATTCTTGTCCTTGATTTTGCCTTCCTGATTTAAATTATTCAAGATTTTTACACCATCATAACAAATTCTGCTATCTCGAACTTTGATCTTAAGTTGTAAGCATGATTTTTCCTTTCGTTACATTGATGAAACTTGAAATTTTCCGAATTTCTAATTGATACTATTTTTCTTTCGTCGTTAAGACAAACTCCGTACCGTCTGCACCGTGAGAGATGCAAGTGTTTGCAAGCCAACTTATGACTAAGAACACTCGTATCTCCTAAATGATTCTAACTCATCAAAACAGGGGTGGTTCCCTTATTTTGATGATTTTCTATTCGTTTCGATAAATGGTTTCCAATTGTGATTTATAAAATTTCATCCTCTGGATCGGGGTGATTTCCTTATCCCGAGGATTGACTTCAATTATTTTAGTTGGAATGGCATTTCGCAAATGACATGATCTCACCAAAATAGGATTGAAACCCGTACTTTGGTGACAAATGTCATTCTTCGATTGTTTTCTTGCTATTATGAAATTCAATCATCAAGATAGGCGTAAATTCCATACCTTGATGATAATATCATCTTTAAGAATTGTATTTGTTCAAATGAGAAGTCTTCATCAAAGTAGGAGTGAATTCTGGATTTTGATGAAGAAGTTCATCTTGTTATATTTTCTTTTTGTAAAACTTCACCTTTAAGATAGGAGTGATTTCCCTTACCTTAACGGTGAGTTACCTCGTCTTATTTTTGTGGATCCTCAACAAGGAGTTGGGATCGAACTTTTTGATTGGTAAGTTAGTGGTCATACCTTGGGAATACACCATCAAGTTAGGAGTGAAAACCACACCTTGATGACTATTCTCATTGTTTTGATCTCCAACTTACCAAGGTTTTAATCAAGTGACAAGAAACATGCAGTAACTTGAAGGGTGAACCAATGTTAGTGTTTGGACCTATCAAGCCAAAGCATGATTTCTGAACTTGAAAGGAGACCCGAACACTCTAGGTTGATTTTGATTCCGAGCTTGGAGCATTTGAATTCTTAAATCGATTTCTTTCCCTTTATCTTCATGTTTTGACTCGATCTAGCTACATCGAACCATTTATTTCTTACTTATCAACTTTCACTTTGAGTTATCATCAACATATGATTGTGTGATGGTAGCCTTCTTAAACAATCTTTCTACTAAATAAGGGCATTATCAACTTGTGTTCATGTCTTTCTAGACACATAAATGTTCTCAGCTGTGCTTATGGGTATGATGAACCGCGTGTGCAAGCCGTACTTAGAAAACTATTTGCCGTTGCCTTTGTCGTTGATATTCTGAATTGTTTAAATTGCAATCCGATCATGAACGACGTTTTTGTTTAACTTTTTACCCATAATTAAAAATACAATTCCCATTATTTTGGATAACTTTAAACTCATAATTTTGAAAATCTCTAAATCACTATCTTGACTGCGACTCACAAGACTTGTTATTCATTCTGATGGGGACAAAGATGATCATGAATTTCCGCGATTGGTATTCATGGTTTGGCATAAAGGAAATGATGACGTAGCTGGGTATATGTTCAAATTGCCTTGTACTTCTTGATGTCCTTTGGTGCATTATTGACCTATTGGCTTGTTTCTTCATTGATTTTGGCCTCCTAAATCTTAAACACATTATCCCAAATCTCTTAACGACCATTAATAATCTTTTCCGAATGACTTCCCCTCAAATCCACACTTATCCTGAAAATCTATTACAATGATGTCCTCATTCTGAATTGAATCTCTAACCTTAACGAACACAATCCTTATATCAGCGTTACACTAGTTAAGCTTTAAAACTTAATGGCATAAGTAGACAAGAATCAATCATCTAAGATCTATATTAAAGTTATTAGTTGAGAAGCTTTTATATTCCATCCAAAAACATCCTAAACTTATCTCTGAGTCTCGTGTCACACCAATACTGCGTGACAAAACCTTCCCGAATGTCTTGAACCATTTAAGGTACAAACATTTATTAATTAAAAATTTTAGATTAACAATCTTGTAACCTTTGTCAAGGAGCACATGAAATCATAAATAATGAACTTAACAAACTTAAGCATACCATCCCATCATAATTAAACTCATTTGAATTTAAACGTTCCAAGTGTCACTTGCGAATGTGTCATGAAATCCAAGTCTCCTCACATCCTTGAAATTAGTCTTCTTGTGATTAAATTTCGGGACGAAATTTCTTTAAGTAGGGGAGACTGTAACATCCGGCATTTTCAAGTTATAAACCCGAACCCGAACTAAAATCGAACTATCTTACGATATGAATTTCTTTATTTAACTTATTTTATTTATATTAATGAATTATATAGATTAGACGTGTAGTTTAAATTGATTTATTCAATTTATCATTTAAACAACTTATAATAACTTGTTGATTTATAAATAATTCTTTTTCATAAAATTATAAACTTTATTAATCATGCTACAACAAATACTAAATGGAAAAGACTTATTAAAACTTATAAAGTTATAAAATGAAATTTTATTATACTCATAAAGTTTTATAAGTAATTATGAATTTTAAATATTGAAAATAAGTAATCAAATTATAAAGTTACAAGTTTTATAGAAGTTATAAAGATTAACAAATAAATAATTTGATTGATTATTCAAATTAGTTTTATAAAGTCTATAAATATTTTATAAAAAAGTTGTTAAAATTATAGTCTTCAAGAATTTAAATTTTAAATTATAATTATTCTTTTATTTATTTAAATTATTTAATTTTATATTTATTTCAAATTCCAAACATAACCCCCTTTTAAAAGACTTATAAATCACCATTAACACCATTCATAACCTCCTCCTAACCTCAAGTATAAAAGCAAGGCTTAGGCCTCACTTTTCATTTGCTTATTCTCTAAAAACCTCACTCTCATATCTTTCTTTCATCCATTGGTTATGATGAATTTGAAGAACTTTATTTTACAAAAAATTTCAAGAATTCTTAATACTAAGGTAATCCTTTATTGTTTTTATATTATACATTTTAATCATCCTAACATTCAATTGTTCTCATGACTTTATGTTCTTACTATTATTCTTTCTTCTACCAAACCTCTTTTTATTTTAATAATTATCATTTGATCATTAACATTTTAATAATCACTAATCTTATAATAATCACTAACATTCCTAAATTAAGCTAACAACACACTAACATAAACAAAGAATCCCGTTTGCATATGGACGGCTATGCCGCCGTATTCGTTTATTCTGCAAGATTATTGTTCTAAATGATGGCTATGACAAAGTCTTAGAATATTTTTATAACTCAAATGAAGACTAATATACCATATATTAACATAATAAATTGTTCTAACCCGTTTCATGTATTAACAAATTTAAAAGTGCACATAAGTGCCTTACTACAATTCTGGCAGAATATAGTCTTACTTCAACCGACCATAACTTGATCATAACAAACTAAATTTGGGTAAACTCAGACTCCAATGTTAAGTTCATTGAATTACCTTTTCAGCGACAGTTTATACGTCTTCAAACTCAATCGGACGACTCAACAATAGCCTTCACAAAATAAGTGCGCATTTCAGCACCTTCTGTCTTGTGATGCGTGTTTGACCTATTTAAAGATCTTTTCATAAAAATGTTTCTGAATGAAAATTGTCCGGGAGACTTTGAACTAGTCAAGTATAAATTTTTATAATTTTATGAAACCGTTTGCTATTTTTAAAACCTGTTCATACACATACCAAACATTCTGTCCAGAATCTAAAATTGATGCAATAATCCTTTTTCAATCTACCTTTCGCTTTTTAGCATTCTCTAAACGTTCTAACTTCTTGTAATGAATTCCAACATCAAGTTATTGTTTTTCTATCATTTAGGAGATCACCTTTGACTCTTGACATCCAAGCTTTCTTATGTACTCTACAATCATCACTATACTTGTGAGTTTTCTATGTGAGTATTTCCATACCCCTTTTGCTTATTTTTACACTTTGGGGTGAAACATGTTAACTTATATCATTGCACTTGTAAACTTATTTGAGACTTGTAAACTTTATGGCAATTCATCTTGTAAAGTTATGGTTAGTTGAACTTCTGTGGTTACCATGTTATGGCGTTATATGTACAATCATTAACTATTGCTAGCCCAGCGAAGTCATAGATCTATGGGTAAGACAAGCCTGCTTGGTTGATCCAAGTACACTTAGCTGATCGTATATACTTTTAACGTTTGAGACTTGTAAAACTTTTGTCGAGGTTTGATTGTTGCATTGTTCATAACATCCCTAATCACTTTATTCACTAACTTATGACTTGAATTGCCATCTTTTATATACTTATGTATTGAAAACTATGGAATGCTCACCAACATTTTTATGTTGACCTTTTATTTTTAACATGTTTCAGGAATACCCCAAGTTTGTGATCTACTCTTTGAAGCTTGCACATCTAGGAATGGACCTAGATAAATAGATGAAATAAGAATGATTACACTCTATGTTATGCTTTTAATTTCTTTGAGACTTATGCTTGTAATGTTACATTGAAACTTATGTTTAAATTATATTTGAAAAATTAATAGCGTTATGTGGCTGTGAACAATCTTAACCCTCACATCTCGACGTTTCCGCCGTCAAGGTTGGGGTGTGACATATCCAGCTGTAGGATCTAGAATATATAGTTTCTTATTGTAACTCATGTTTTATGCTTGTAAGAGTCTTGTAATACTTTGAGTTGAGAAGTAATATATACAAGTACCTTGAAAATTATTTCCTTGTGTTCTTTGCTACTTATTATATTATTATCAACTCTTAAAATAGATTCTACTTCATCTGATTTGAGTGTAGTATAAGTGAGTTTGAGAGAAATACAAGTGTTAAGTGACAAAACCCGATCCTGCAATTAGTATTAGAGCTTTTTAGGGTCTTGATTGTGAGATCTTACCATCCTAATAAACCTGTTTTTCACTCCTCCTTACACCACACTCAAAATGTCCCTCAACAAGTCTGAAGTAGAGATTGGGACGATGACTAGAGCACCCATCATCACCCCTGAAAACTTCAGGTCATGGAGCAGACGCATGGAAGGCTTCATCAGGTATCTGTTGGATTCTTTATGCCCAAGACACATAGAACATTGATGTGGTTAGTACGTCATGATCCAAGTCGGGTCATACCCAATAACAAGCTTAGCAAACACCAATTATTATTTAATTGATGATATGATCATGCAATTAAATAATTACACCAATTTAGAAAATGAGTTTTCTAAATAAGTTGCATATGAGATAGAACAACTTATAGGGATATTTTGTTCAAGGGTATTATTTGTAATGTTATTTAAATTGGTTAAGTAACATCAAGTAATAAAGTGTGTAAGAGTTACAAAATTAAAAGGTTAATTTTATAATTTAACTAGTGACAAGTTAAATAAAATGTTTAATGAGTTTTAAGGGGGAAAACCCCTTTTTGAAAGCAAATTTTTGGCAGCCCCTTTATGGGTGTGGTTTTCTTGGTCTTGAAACTTGTTACTCTTAAATACACACACACTCAACCTCTCTCTCTCTCTCTCTCTCATACATGCAAAGGACTACCTAGAACAAGTTTTCTCTTTACTTTATTGAAGAAAATCAAAGCTGAAAATCAGATTTCAGCCTTTCTTGGTCGTTTTTGGTGTCAAAATCCTAGCAAAATGGTGATTGCTTGAGGTTTGTGGGTATGGAAGCTTGAGGACACCTATCCTTGGTGTTTTGGTCGCTCAAGGACATCTCCATCTTCAACAAATCTCATGTTTTTGACAGCTCTACAAAGGTTGTAACTTTTGTGTGTTTTTGGTTGTTTTATTCTTCTTGATAGTTTGTTCATACACATATAAATGATCCTATGTTCTTGGGTTTGTTAAAATTATGTTATTAACCTTAATTTTCAGATTATAAATCATAATATTAAGGTTTTATTCCGTTGTGTTTTTGTGTTTAAATGGTTAAACTACTTTGATAATGGTCCAACAAACCCAACATTGGCATCTAAAGCCGGATATGTGGATGACTAGCTTCATCATCCTTGTAAAATTGGTTTTATGGGGTTTTAACAACCTAATAGGGGCTGTTTTGTGATGTTATGATGAATCCCCAACCTTTCAAGGTTATATCTTACATGCTTATGATTAAACCTTGAAAGAAAAGATATCAAAATGGTTGATTGTGTTTTGTTTGGACAAAAACACCCTAAATTCTTGGTTTATGTTGGCTGAAAATTTCGGGTCAAATGGGGATTTATTTTGGTTCTTGGATGTTGTTTCATATTGGTGCATAACCTAGCCTTGACCTTGTGATGGTTTGGTTTTGAATGAATGATTTATTTTGGTTGATTTCATTCTTTATGGGTTGTAATATTTATTCATTTGTGCTTGTATTTGGGTCTAAAATATTTATTCATTCATTTATGATGTAATAGATAGATTAAGTGTGTTTTCTTTATTAGAAAAATTGTATTAGGATATAAATTTTGTAAATGAAGATGCACAAGATGGAAGCACAAAAGGAAGACACAAAGAGAAGGACTTGAAGCATTTGGATGCAACTTCAAGTGGGGGTCTTTGGAGATCTCATCTTTTGTGTTGTGTTTAACCCTTAGAAAAGACCTTATGACCATACTTGTGATGGCAAACAAGTTTGGTCACCTAAGTGGCTATGGTTATGCACATATGGTTGTTTTATATATGCTTGTTTGATTATTCATTTTATGTTGATTGTTTGATATGTGGATATGCTTAACAATCTAAATAAATAATCTTAACAAGCTGAATTTTTGGTTTCTTATCATTAAGTGACTAATAAAAGGTTATTAAAAGGACTAATGATTTCAAATAAAAGAGGTTTTATTAAAAAGGAACCGTAGGGTACCATGTATATGAAAGCATGCGAATACAAGGTACATACAGTTTTCATAACTCGAATTAATGAAAACTAAAATCCCTTTGGGAACAAGTTTAACACCATCCTTTTACACGACACTTGAATCACTTGAGAACTATTTGTGGGATAAAGGTCACCTAACCACTTTTAGGGAACTTGTGTGTTTGGGGTGGGCTTAACATATTTGTGCGATAAAGGTCACCTAATCACTTGTATGTGTAAACTCACACGTGCGTGTAAGTAGGATGACTTGAATTGGAAACCATGTGAATAGGGTCACCGAAGCATGGCGTACAATGGTGTTGATGGGATTTTACATGTCGACTAAACATAAGATGTTTAACCGATCCCATAAAACTAGAAGTTGCAATAGGTTGTAATTGTCAAATGTTGACTGCCTTGTTAATTTAAATAATGGGATAAAGGTCACCTAACCATCATTTAAATATAACGTTGGATTCTAGATTTTAATTATTTTTTGTCTATGAGACATATAAAGGGTATTAATAATTAAAATGTAATTTTTCAGAAATACTAATATGAACTTGGTAATTTTGTAGAAATGGCCACAAACAACAATGCTACCACCCCGACTGTCCCTACCCTATCACTGAGAACCATCTTAGAAAAGGATCGTCTTAACCATAATAACTTTATGGAATGGTTTTGAAACTTGAGAATTGTTCTCAAGCAAGAGAAAAAGGCCTATGTCCTTGACGATCCCATTCCTGACCAACCCGACCCCGAGGATGTTGAGGCCTATAACGATTGGCTTAAATACACTGACGATTCCATGCAGGTTTCTTGCCTCATGTTGGGAACCATGATTCCTGAACTCCAAAAGGACTTTGAGCAACATGGGGCATATGACATGATTACCCAATTGAAGGAAATGTTCCTTCAACAAGCTAGGGTAGAGCGCTTCGAAACGGTTCGAGCGCTTCATGCATGTCGCATGGAAGAAACCCAATCGGTATCATCTTATGTTCTTAAGATGAAAAGCCACGTTGATCGCCTTGAGAGGCTTAATTGTCCCGTCTCAAAGGAGCTGGCCACGGATTTGATCCTTAATGGCCTAACCAAAAGGTTTGAGACGTTCATAATGAATTACAATATGAACGGGTGGGACAAGAGCATTGGTGAGCTTCACGCAATGCTCAAAACAGCCAAGGCAGGGATGGGTAGAAAGGTTCTACCTGTTCTCATGAGGGAGGCAATAAGAAAAGGCCATTCCCCGAAACCCAAGGCAAATGTTGCCAAAGGAAAGGGGTACATCATAGGTAAAGGGAAAGGGAAGGCTAAAGCGGAACCTCCAAAGCCTAAGCTTAAGAAGCCTAAGGTAACGGAGAACGATCCATGCTTTGAGTGTGGTGAGATAGGACACTAGAAAAGGAATTGTCCCACCTATCTCAAAGAGTTGAGAAACAAGAGGGATGCTGGGCAAACCTTAGGTACAAATTTCATGATTCACATTGGTTTAAATGTTATTTCTTCAAACACATGGGTATTGGATACCGGATGTGAAACTCATAATTGCAATTTGTCGCAGGGGTTCAAAAGAAATAAGCACTTCAAGAAGAGAGACACAAGTCTCTACATGGGCAACGGAGCAAAAGTTGATGTCAAAGCCCAAGGAGACTATATTTTGAAACATTCAAATGGTTTGGAAGTTGTTCTTAAGGACATTTTGTATGCTCCTAGTTTGACTAGGAACATAATTTATTTTTCCCTTTTAAAACAATGTGGTTATGAATTGAAGTTTGTTAACAATGGTATTCATGTCTATATGGATGATGTGTTTTATTTTAAGGCTATGCCTTTTAATGGAATCTATGACTTGGTTCATGATGATTCATCCTATAATAACTCATTATACCAATCAAGCACCAAGAAACTTAAAATGGGTTTAAGTGATTCATATCTTTGGCATTGTCGTCTTGGTCACATAAACAAGAATCGAATTCAAACACTTCAAAAGAATGGTCTTTTGAAAACAAATGAAAATGTTTCACTTGATAAGTGTGAATCTTGTTTACAAGGGAAGATGACCAAGTCGCCCTTTAGTGGTACTAACGAGAGGGCAAAATACTTATTGGGAATCATACATTCGGATGTATGTGGCCCTTTTAAGACAATGACAAGAAATGGTGAAAGATACTTCATTACCTTCACCGATGATTATAATCGATATGGTTATGTGTACTTGATGACGCATAAACATGAAGCTTTTGAAATGTTCAAAATCTTCAAGAATGAAGTAGAAAATCAACTCAGTAAAACTATCAAAGTTCTTCGTTCAGATAGAGGAGGTGAATACCTCAGTGAGGCTTTTCAGTACCATCTAAGAAGTTGTGGGATCGTCTCACAACTTACTCCACCTGGAACACCACAACATAATGGTGTGTCTGAAAGGAGAAATCGAACCCTATTGGATATGGTTCGATCTATGATGGCTATAAGCTCACTACCTCTATCATTTTGGGGTTTCGCATTGCTATCCGCGGCTCGTATTTTGAATATGGCCCCGACCAAGAAAGTGAATTAGAAACCTTTTGAAATATGGCATGGAAGAGTTCCATCACTATCATATTTAAAGGTATGGGGTTGTGAAGCTTATGTTAAGCTAAACACCCAAAACAAGTTGGAAAGTCGATCCACTAAGTGTATATTTATTGGATATCCCAAAGACTGTATATGATACTACTTTTTTGATCCAACAGAGCAAAATGTATTTATTGCTCGAAAGACAGAGTTCTTGGAAACTAAGTTCCTTATGGAAGGAATAACGTATAGAACAGTGGAATTTGATGAGGATCAAGATCCACAAGCCGATACACGTTTGGTTAACACTAGCAATCAACAGGAGGAAGTTGATGATGATCAAGAGGTTGATCAATATACACAAAACGTTCGCAGATCTGGTAGAGTTAGCATTCCACCCGAAAGATATGGACTTTTCATGAATGGATGCTATGTGGTTGACTCCGATGAGCCAACTACATACCATGATGCAATGTCCAATTCGGATTGTGACAAATGGCTGGAAGCCATGAACATAGAGATGCAATCCATGTATGACAACCAAGTTTGGGAATTGGTTGACCCTCCACTTAACTCCAAACCGGTTGGATGCAAGTGGGTTTTCAAGAAGAAAACCGATATGCATGGAAACTTGGATACTTACAAAGCAAGACTTGTAGCAAAAGGTTTCACTCAAACTCAAGGGGTTGATTATGATGAAACCTTCTCGCCTGTGGCAATGCTAAAGTAAATTAGGATATTGTTTGCCATAGCCGCATATTATGACTATGAGATTTGGCAAATGGATGTCAAAACCACTTTTCTTAATGGACATCTCGAAGAGATTGTCCATGTGGTTTAGCCTGATGGTTTTGTCGATCCATAAAATCCTAATAAAGTATGCAAGTTAAAGAGATCAATCTATGGATTGAAACAAGCATCAAGAAGTTGGAATCAACGTTTTGATGAAGAAATTAATAAATTTGGTTTCATCAAGAACGCTGACGAGGCTTGTGTATATAAGAAGGCTAGTGGGAGCATATTACATTCTTAGTATTGTATGTTGATGACATACTACCATGGAAGGTGTTAAAACCTGGCTTGGAAGTTGTTTTTCCATAAAAGATCTCGGTGAAGCAGCCTATATTTTGGGAATAAAGATCTATAGGGATAGATCGAGGCGCTTGATAGGTTTAAACCAAAGTGCATACATTGATAAAGTTTTGAAAAGGTTCAAGATGGAAAACTCTAAGAAAGGTATGGTACCTATTCAAAGAGGGACAATATTGAGTACATCTCAATGTCCAAGCTCAAAGGATGAGCAAGATCGAATGAAGGACATCCCATATGCGTCTGCTATAGGATCCATCATGTATGCGATGATATGCACTAGACCGGACGTGTCATGTGCGTTAAGCATGACAAGTAGATATCAGCAGAATCCAGGTAATAGCCATTGGATGGCTGTTAAAAGTATATTGAAATACCTTAGGAGGACTAAGGATATGTTTCTAATATACGGGTCTGATGAAGAGGAGCTCGTTGTAAAGGGTTACACAGATGCGAGTTTCCAAACTGATCGAGATGATTCTCGATCACAGTCGGGGTATGTCTTCATTATGAATAGAGGAGCAGTGTCCTGGAAGAGTTCAAAACAAGACGTGGTAGCATTGTCCACTACAGAATCCGAATACATAGCCGCCTCATTAGCAGCTCAGGAAGCTGCATGGATATAGAAATTTATCACCGATCTAGGGGTGGTCTCTACCATTCAAGACCCCCTAGAAATCTTTTGTGATAATGAGGGTGCGATTGCACAAATCAAGGAACCCCGTGCACATCAAAAGACTAGACACATTGAGCGGAGATTCAACTACATAAGGGATGAAGTTGAAAAGGGAAAGATATGTATTCGTAAAGTTCACACCGATCAAAACATTGCGGATCCACTCACGAAGCTCCTTGAAAGGGCAAAGCATAAAAGTCATACTTGTGCCTTAGGACTTCGATTTTCTAGTGATTGGAATTGATCTGTTTAGTATTTAAATGTTTGAAACAATGTAATGTTTAAATCTTTATATATTTGTGATATTCTGAGTTGTGTTCCCTTTTAGCATGTATATATCCATGAATATGTTTATATTCTAAATGTCCGTAGTCGGTCATATTTGGGGGAACAAACATGAACGTAAGACTATTAACATGGATTGGTGGATATTCATAAGGCATGAATATAGAGCAATTGGTTGCTGCCAAAGTTCATAGATATTTGTGGGATACAAATATTGGACTGACCCGCATATCAAATTTTACTACATAGAATCTTCTAGATTGATCATAAGTAAATTTGAGTAAAGGCGAATATCATTTGGTATCCTCCGACCTAAGATACATATTGGGTTTTGATATTCACCAAATGTTATACCTTGAGCTAGTTCTTCACTGCTCTGAAATAATGGACAGTACATAAGGCTATGTTCAGGTATGACACGAGGTGATTAAGAGAAACGTATGTAGTCAAGATGAAATTTGTTCCTCTTATTCGTTGAGAGCAAGATATCTAAGGCCTGATTAAGTTAAATCAACAAGGAATAATCATTCTGTGTCCTTGGATTTAACATGACATCTGTAACAAAAGGATAAATGATTGATTCACCTAAATCATTTCAAGTTGGATACTTGAAGGGGATGATGTTATTGAATGGCTTTTAGTCATGCGTATTAAGGGTAGTAAACCGTTGTTAGGCGGTATTTACTACTTGCATCAATCTTCTATGAATCTTGAGCAAGTGGAAGATTGTTGGATTCTTTATGCCCAAGACACATAGAACATTGATGTGGTTAGTACGTCATGATCCAAGTCGGGTCATACCCAATAACAAGCTTAGCAAACACCAATTATTATTTAATTGATGATATGATCATGCAATTAAATAATTACACCAATTTAGAAAGTGGGTTTTCTAAATAAGTTGCATATGAGATAGAACAACTTATAGGGATATTTTGTTCAAGGGTATTATTTGTAATGTTATTTAAATTGGTTAAGTAACATCAAGTAATAAAGTGTGTAATAGTCATAAAATTAAAAGGTTAATTTTATAACTTAACTAGTGACAAGTTAAATAAAATGTTTAATGAATTTTAAGGGGGAAAACCCCTTTTTGAAAGCAAATTTTCGGCAGCCCCTTTATGGGTGGGGTTTTCTTGGTCTTGAAACTTGTTACTCTTAAATACACACACACTCAACCTATCTCTCTCTCGTACATGCAAAGGACTACACAGAACAAGTTTTCTCTTTACTTTATTGAAGAAAATCAAAGCTGAAAATCGGATTTCAGCCCTTCTTGGTCGTTTTTGGTGTCAAAATCCTAGCAAAAGGGTGCTTGCTTGAGGCTTGGGGGTATGGAAGCTTGAGGACACCTATCCTTGGTGTTTTGGTCGCTTAAGGACATCTCCATCTTCAAAAAATCTCCCGATTTTGACAGCTCTACAAAGGTTGTAACTTTTGTTTGTTTTTGGTTGTTTTATTCTTCTTGATAGCTTGTTCATACACATATAAATGATCCTATGTTCTTGGGTTTGTTAAAATTATGTTTTTAACCTTAATTTTCATATTATAAATCATAAGATTAAGGTTTTATTCCGCTGCGTTTTTGTGTTTAAATGGTTAAACTACTTTGATAATGGTCCAACAAACCCAACAGTATCAAGACAGCAAGATATGGCAATCTATTGTCAAAGGCCCGTATAAGCCAAAGGTGGCTGGTGGAAACGGTGCCATGATAGAGAAAGCCGTTGAAGACTACTCTGATGTGGACCGGAAGAAGCTGGACATTGACAGCAATGCTATGACTGTTCTCATGACTGCAATTCCCAACTCCTATCATGGTGGGGTTTGATCATTGCAAGTCAGCCAAAGAACTGTTTGATGCACTTGCTCACATGTACTCCAGCTCAAATGACTCCAAGAAGGACTCACTGAAGTAGCAGTTCGAGAACTTCACCTACATTGCTGGAGAGACCCTCATCCACAAATACTCCAGGTACATGGATCTCATATCTTCCCTTCAGTCTGTGGGAATTGCTCTTGAACTTAGAGACCTCACAAGAAAGTTCATGAGTGCACTCCCCAATGAGTGGACGTTCTACTGTGTATCCATCAAGAGAACAGAAAATTTGAACACCCTCACCATGACCGAACTCTATGGCATCCTTGATGGATACCGTTTGGAAATGGAAAACTAGAGAGGCCATCAGACAAGCAGACCCTTGAGTCTTCCTGCTAGCAACGCTTTAATGGTTGCTGAAGGCTCAGGACCCTCCCAACCTCAACAGTACCTGACTTACACCCAGCAGCCATCCTGCTCTTCTGGGCCATACACACATTTCCTGAGACTCCAAGGTCTCAACAAGCTCAGCAAAGCTCCTTTCAGGACAGCTGTGCTTTTGTCTCAGGAAGTGGACATTCTAGTGATTATCAGTATTGCTTTGATGATCTAGAGTGCTTCGGCCTAGATGACGTGGAATATGTGGACATAGTCCAACAAATGGCTCTCTTAACCTATAGAGCAAAGAAGTTCTTCAAGAGAACTAGAAGGCAATTTCCCCAGAACCCAATCAACAACAAATTTAGGTTTGACAAAACCAAGGCCAAATGTTACAACTGTAACCAACTTGGTCATTTTGCAAGGGAATGCAAGGCTCCCAAGTATTATCCGGGAACCCAACATGCCTCCACACATCCCTCTACACCAAAGCCCACTGGAAAGTCAATAGAGACAGCTGCAATGGCTCAAGAAGTTGACTGGAGCTTCATGGTACAGGATGTGACTCCTGCTCAAGCACTCATGGCCGAAACAGATGACAATAAGGTATATGAACATCTCTATACTCCTGCCTGTATTGCTAAGGTTAAATTATATCAGGACTACAATATGGAGATTAAATCCGATATTGAGTCTTTAAATGTTTTAAAATTTGATTTTAAAAGGGCTGAATCTGACTATCAAAGAAAAATTGAGGAGTTGGAGAAAACTGTGTCCTTATTAAAACATGAACACACAAACTATAAGACTCAAATAAAGGATTTAATATCCAAATTGTCTGAGGCTCAAGCCCAGCTTGTCACAGCTGAGGCTCAAGCCACGAAGTATGCTATTTCTGAGCAAAACTTCCAAGCCATTCTTGCATCATCCTCTCACTCAAAACTTTATTACCAAAACAAAGGTGGGTTGAATGAAATTGCTCCACCACACTCTTATGAGTCTATAAGACAACCAAGGTGTGGTACTGAAGAGCAAGAGGTTCCATCTGCTGACCCACCTTCTCATGAGTCAAAGAGTGATGCAACAATGGAGACCATCATAGGGATGAACCAGCTAATTTTACCCTTTCCTACCGGTGATGATCAACCCCTGACCACCAAAGCCAGAAGAAGCAGAGCTAAGGCAGCCCGAAAAACTCCCAAGAAAGTGGTTGAGTCTAAGCTGAAGATAGACCGAAAGCAAAAGGGTGTATTCATCTCAGCTGGATTCCAGGTGGTAGGAAACTCTGATTTAGGAAATAAGTGTAATACCAGCACTCCTGTCCTACCAAAGGATCAGAAGTTAAAGAGAAAGGTTGCTGATGAAGAGAAAAGGAACAAGAAACAGCAATCCTCAAATTCCCAAAATATTAACATTGCATGCATAATGTGTGGTCTGCAAAACAACATGGCCAAAGATTGTTACTACAATCCTGCTAGCACTCATTATGCAAATAATGTTAAAAAGGAAGGAGTCAGGGAAGGTTTCTCATTTGGACCATATCAAATGGTTAAAGTGATGAAAAAGGGAAAGCTTGTTTCCGAAGCAAGGTTGCTTTCGGAAGAAGGTACTTCTTCCGAAGGGAAAATGGCTTCGGAAGCTAAAGCTGTCAAGACTCAAAAGAATAAAAGAGTCCCCTTGAAACCATCCCAGAAGAAGACTACTTCGGAAGAAAAGGTGGTGAAGGCTTCTTCCGAAAAGAAAGAAGCTTCGGAAGAATGCGAAGCTGCAAAAGCTTCAACAAGCTCATCCTCCATGATCAACCAAGGGATGGAATGGAAGATCAAGGAAGATGCTGCAGCCCAAACCTCTTCTTCAAATACATCCATTGAACCCCCATGCATAAATTTTGATTCAATTATGTCATTATCATTAGAAGAACCCAATACGTACAAGGATTGGGTTTCCAATCAAAACTAAACATCTCATCTTATGTGCAGGGACATCCATATGACAAGAATAACAATGTTTGGATTGTGGATAGTGGATGCTCCAGGCACATGACAGGGAACAGATCTCTCCTTTAACAATTTCAACATTATGATGGAGGTCCTGTCTAGTTTGGAGATGAGGCCGGAAGATATATTTCTGGCAGAGGAAGTATATCCAATGCAAAATTAAAAGTTGACAAAGTTCACTTTGTCAAACAGCTTGAACACAACCTATTAAGTGTTTCTCAGTTCTGTGATCAAAAGCATCAAATGCTCTTCACAGAACATGAGTGCATTATCTTCAAACCCAGGATGACAATTCCTCAGGAATTGGTGCTTCTTAGATCTCCCAGGAAAGGGGATATGTACAAGTTGGATATGAACAATGATTCCCCAATGGGAGAAGTATCATGCTTTCTTTCCAAAGCTGATGGTGATGAGTCAACACTATGGCATAAACGAATGTGTCATGTAAATTTTAAGACAATGAATAAATTGGCTAAAAATAACTTGGTACATGATTTGCCTAAAAAGGAATTTTTCTGCAAAGATAACTGTGTTGCATGTCTGAAAGGGAAGCAACACAAGGCATCTCATAAATCCAAAGTTGTTAACTCCATCACCACTCCATTACACTTATTGCACATGGATCTATTCAGTCCCACAAGTATAATGAGCATGGAAGGAAATCATATTGCCTTGTGATTGTTGATGATTTTACTAGATTTACATGGGTATTCTTTTTAAGAACCAAAGATGAAACTGCTGAAACTTTAAAATCTTTTATTCTTAAAATAGAATATCAAATTGATCACAAGGTTAAAATAATTAGAAGTAATCAAGGGACTGAGTTTAAGAACCACATTCTTGACTAATTCTGTAACTCAAAAGGGATTGCCAGACAATATAGTGCTCCCAGAACTCCTCAACAAAATGGTGTTACTGAGAGGAGGAACAGGATGAGGCTGCTTGGACTATGTTAGCTGATTCAAAGCTGCCTCTAACATTCTGGGCAGAGGCAGTCAGCATTGCATGCTATGTGCAGAACAGGGTTCTTGTAGTTAAGCCACATGGAAAACCCCTTATAAGCTATGGAACTAGAGGCCACCGTTCATTGGCTTTCTAAGGTCCTTTGGCAGCAGGTGTACCATACTTAACACAAAAGACAATTTGGCTAAATTTGCTGAAAAGTCGGATGATGCTATCTTTGTTGGATATTCCTCTAACTCTAAAGCTTATAGAGTTTATAACATTAAAAATCAAAAATTTGAGGAATCTTTCAACATTGTAGTTAATGAGCACACTCCTTGTGTTAGGGGGAATGGCCCTGATCATATCTTTGATTTAGAATTGTTTCCAAACTATTCTAAACCATCTTGGGAGAATGTTTCAGCTGGAACAGGTGCTCAAAGTGATTATGATGATGACCAACTGTTTGAGCTACCCAGACCTATTCCAAGTTCTCCAAGAGCTGCAACAAATCAAGCTCCCACTATTGGTAGATCTGACAATATAACTATCTTAAGGGATAGTGGAGCTTCAACTAGCGGTTCACCTGTTGACCCTCAAACTTCATCAGGTGACACTGCACAACACCAAGTTGATGGAAGCAACATCTTGAAGGAACAGACAACTGTTAATGCTGCTTCACAGCAAAAAAATGATGATGATGTTTCTCATTAATTCAATCAGTCCTCATTGAATAAGTTTGAAACAGTAGCTGGACCAAGTGTTCAAGCTCCTGAGCAAAATATGTCTGCTTGTACTTATGCTTTCTATCCCAAATAGAACCCAAGAAGGTGGAAGATGCCTTAAAAGATAGTAGCTAGGTTGAATCAATGCAAGAGGAGCTGCTTCAATTCAAAAGACAAAAGGTTTGGAACCTATGTCCGCTACCATCTGGTCAAGTACCTATAAGCACTAAATGGGTTTTCAAACAAGAGAGATGATAGAGGCTTGATTATCAAGAACAAAGCAAGACTGGTGGTTCAAGGATACACTCAAGAGGAAGGAATTCATTGTACTGATGTCTTTGCACCTGTTGCAAGACTTAAGGCAGTTAGGATCTTCCTTGCTTATGTTGCATCCAAGAATTTCACTGTCTACCAGCTTGATGTTAAGTGTGCCTCTCTATATGGGGATATAGATAGGGAAGTCTACGTATGCCAACCTCCAGGATTCAAAGACCCACAGCATCCAAAATATGTGTGCAAATTGGATAAAGCTCTATATGGGCTGCACCAAGCACCTAGGCTGTGGTATGAGACATCGTCTCAGTTTCTCCTGAAGAATGATTACACTAGAGGTACCATTGATAAGACTCTTTTCATAATGAAGTCTGGGAAAGACATCTTGCTCGTTCAAGTCTATGTTGATGACATCATATTTGGTTCCTCAAATGACCAAATGTGTAAAGACTTTGAGAGCATTATGAAGAAGAAGTTTGAGATGAGTTCCATGGGAAAAATGGACTTTTTCCTTGGAATTCAAGTGAAGCAAATGAAGGAAGGGTTTTTCATCAGTCAATCTAAGTACGTCAATGACATCTTAGAAATATTTGACATGAAAGATTGTAAGGCAGCCAAAACACCTATACCCAGAAACCATAATCTTTGCCCTGATTCTGAGGGGGAGGATACTGATCAACATCAGTATATAGCAATTATTGGTTCTCTGATGTATCTCACAGCAACTAGACCTGATACCATGTTTGCAACTTGTATTTGTGCAAGATATCAGGCTGCTCCTAAGGTGTCTCACCTAGTTGCTGCCAAGAGAATCCTCAGATACCTCAAAAGGGCACCTAAATTAGGTCTCTAGTATCCAAGGAATAGTGATTTCAATCTCTATGGTTACTCTGACAGTGATTATGGTGGTTGCAATATCAACAAGAAATCAACATCCGATGGATGTCAATTTCTTGGTGGAAGAATCATCTCATGGCAATGCAAGAAGCAATCATGTGTCTCTACATCAACTGCTGAAGCTGAATACATTGCTGCTGCTAGTTGCTGTGCTCAGCTGCTGTGGATTCAGAACCAGATGATAGACTACGGATTCAACTTCATGAGCACTCCTATCCACATTGACAACAATAGTGCTATCTTCATTACTGAAAATCCAGTGAAGCACTCCAAGACTAAGCACATTGATATCAGGTACTATTTCATTAGAGATATTCATGAGAAAAATTTAATCAAGCTAATCAAAATGGACTCAAATGAACAATATGCTGACTTATTCACCAATGCCTTTGATGAACAAAGATTCAAATATCTCATTACAGCTATTTGGATGATAAACCTTGATTAGTCTATCTCATTTGAAAACCTTTTAATGTGTAAAGTCTTGTGTCAAAACAATCTAAGCCCTGTTGCAAAAAGTCCTTCTCTGAAATTTTCTCTAAGTATAAATTCTTCCGATGAGGAATTAACCCTTGGAAGATATTTTACATATCTTCCAAAGCAAATTCCTCCCAGGATAATTTTCTTCTCGGAAGAGTTGTTAAGTCTCAGAAGAAGCGATTGATTTCATATCAGATCTACTTCCGAAGCTTATAACACTCTCCATTCGGAAAGCAACATATACTCTCGGAAGTAAAAAACTTTACCTTCGTAAGTAAATTTGTCTTTGGAAGAACATTACCTTCGGAAATGCTTTATACTCGGAAGAAAGACTTTACTGTGTAACGGAAATCTTTTGGGCCCCACTCTGTAAAAAGTAAAGATTTTGTTAATGATGTCGGATTATTTAAATGGACTAAACCTCACCGCCCCTGTCACATCCTCCACTGAAACGTCCCCTCATCTTATCCAAACCCCTTAAACCGCCATTTCACCCATTTAAATAACTCCGGCTAATCACTTTTATTTTTTTACCAAATTTACTGCCCTAAAAGCTTCCTTCATCCCCAATTCACCTAATTCCGAACTATCTTTCTGCAACATTCACAAATGGCACTAAACCCTCAGCACAACCAAGTCGCACTCCTTTATTCTTCAAGGGATGCCGACTTCTCAAACATCATCTCTTTTCTTACCCAATCATCTTATTACACAGCTTTGACTGTTAACCCACAATTTACTCAAATCACATGGCTGAATTTTGGGCAAATGGTAAGATTGAAACCCTAAATGGAGTTAGGGTAATAAGATCAAGCATCTGTGGCCAGAAGTTGGTCATTTCTGAACAACTCATCAGGGAGCATCTCGAGCTTCATGATAAGGGCGCTCCTACAAAGTTCTCCGAAACAGATTTGGACAACACCTATATCCAAATGGGATATGGTGGAGATGTAAGCACGTCAACCGTTTTCAAGTTTAACGTCTCTTACAATTGGAAGTTCCTGTTGCATGTTGTTCTTCATTGCTTGTCTAACAAATCTGGGAAATGGGATCAAATCCCATATGAACTAGGGTGCCTAGTTCATGGTTTGGTGAGAAGCCTTAACTTTAACTACTCAAGATTTGTGCTGACCAATCTTATAGGAAACCTTCAACGAAGCACATTCTTCATGTATCCCAGGTTTCTTCAGCACATAATCAATTTTGAGCTGGACCAGAGTAAGCTTGTCTGTGCAGCTGCTCTGGTTGTTCTTTAAATGAGGCCGACCATCTTCAAGACCTTGAAGAGAGTGTCCACCAACTTTACCGGAAGATATACTGCACTTCTTCCAAGTATGACTGAGCCAATGGCTCCTGGTGACATCTCAGTTAACCCCACATGTGATAAACCCACACCAGTAACTACCCTCACATTGCCAAATCTACCTTCTCACCCCATCACATCACTTATCAAAGACGCCCCAAACGAACCCTTGTTCAATCTTCTCTGATTGAACAAGCTCCTCATGTTTAATCCAGAAAGACTAGAGTGGAACATTGGGCTCCTACTCAATCTGAGGTCCAACCATCTTTCACAATTGACCTCAATATAGGTCTTGAGTCTCCTCAGTCTCAAACCCATGAGCCCGAAACCCAAGCTGAAAACCCTCAGGAGAGTCTTAATACTCCCCTGAGCAGCCAAAAAGGGACAACCCCACCATAGGCTCAATGCCTTTAGACATTGATCCAAGTCCCGGGTCATTAGGCTTCACCTCTATATCCTTTACTGACCTACTAATAGGAGCTGATGAAGAGATTATGTCTCTTCAGGGCAATGAAGTTGATCCACAACACCCTCTCAAGGATCAATAGAGCCCAGAGACATCTTTTATCTCTAGCCCCCATCAGCAAGCCTTTACTGAGGTGAGTCCCACTGATGTGGAGGGAACTCATGTAAATTCAGCTGCCACTACTGAAGGAGCCTCAATGGATCCTCAGGACAGTGGTAACATTACTAAGACTGAATCTACTGCAACCATGCCCTTTGATGACTCTGAAAGAGACATCATTGAGCAAGGGAAACCAGGACGCCAAGAAACCACATCTGGTGGTGAGGTTGAACATACTAGGTATGTTACCTCATCTCCCCGTGATTCTTCAAAAGAAGATGAGGGAAGACTGCAACTCACCATTTAAGACCTACTTTCTAAAGTCTCAAATCTTGAATCTAAGGTTAGGACTTTAGAGGATAGTGTCAGGACCGTGTATGTAAGGAATACTAACAGATTCTGCGTTTATACCGAATCAAATAGTGCGGAATCCTATTTGATTGGCGATCCAATCAGTGAGAACAATTACCTGATCGATATATGATTGAAACTAAACGTTATGAATGAATAGTGATCGATCAGGAATGATCTATGAACTTGGACAGGCTTCCTTGGACGTTCTGGACGGCTAGGGTTCGTAAGAATATCAAGTGTTTTCAATTGTTTTGTTTTTCCACGAATTAGGTGGTATTTATAGGTTTGGGGTTTCCAATCGTACGACTGAACAATTAGCATGGTTCAGTCGTGCGACTGACTCATAAGATTGATCCATACGCACGACTGAAGGTTCAGTCGTGCGACTGAGTCAATATTATGTCTCAATCGTGCGACTGATCCAGTCTCCTGGTTCAGTCGTGCGACTGGTCCATAAGCATGATGTATTCATGCGTATGGTCCATAAGTATGGGCCATTAGCATGAATACTCATCCGACTATGTTAAACATATTACTTAATCATCATTGACTAAGAATCATGTACAACACCCTCAAACCTATATAATATGGTCATACATATACATTATACTTCAACACAATAATAATATGAAATAAATAAACATGAATAAACATCAATCACATATTATATTTCATTGAACCAATTCATTATAAATGTGTAAGACATGAAAGACTTTTACATTTAATCTCATAAACTAGGAACATATGCATCTACAAACTCCCCCTTGGTCCTAGTTTCCTCTATCGTCTAACACTCTTCACATGTTCTTGGAACTTCTTGTACTTCTCCTCTTTGGTAACTCCTACATGTATTTCAAATGCAAAGCAGAGTCTTATCACGTGTTGAAACTGGAGAGCTTGTACAATGTCCTGCATGTCATAGAACAGTGGCCACTTGTATAATGTGTAAACATCTTCAGCCGACAAGTTGGTTACTATCTTTCCTTTTCTATTCAGCACTATGACCGCTTCACCCGTCCTCCAATCATAATACCACCATTTGAAGTGTGGAGTAAAGTCCTGAGGCATTTCCCGCAAGGGAATCTTAGACATTGTGCGCGGAGGACTCCACTTCAGCACGACCTTAGGCTTTCCAGATATAGGATCCACTTCAGACCTACGAATGTACCTCTTCGGTTGTTGAGGTCTGAAGTTTACCCATCTGGTGTGGTATTCCTTCTTTAATGTTGCCTCAAACCAACCTGACATCTTTCTTGGATTAGCATATAGTAGATCTAATGCCAGTCGGTTGAGCTCAAAACCAGGAAGAGTCTTCAGATCATGAGGATATCTGAAGTACTCAATCCCCTTCTCTCTCTTAACAGCATACACGTCCAAATCTTCAAAATACGCCCACGCTTTGATCTTGCTAGACACTTTCTGATGACGTTTGACTCTATAAAGCTTTGTGTAGGCATTCTGCTTTTGGGGCGTGCGCTGGGCTTTCATCTCAGCAAAACAAGCTGCCCATTCAGCTTTCTTGATATCAACGTTTTCGTCTGTAGCTTGGGCAGTGCTTTCTTCTTTCTCCTTTTCTTTTTCAACTTCATCCAGCTTCTCAAAAGTAACACTGCCGAAGGTTTCACCCAAATTGGGGATAACATGTCCGTCCAGATCAGTGTACTGAGGATAATGATCAGCAGTGACATCCTCTATCTTGATTTCGTCGACATCGTTAAGCTCATCGTCACTTGCCACATCAGCTGTAGGAGCATCTTTGACCAACTCATCCGGATTCAGCCTGAATATTTCAGCCAGCTGTTCATCAGTTAGGTTGTGTATGATCTCTCCCTCCTCTGGAGTGTAGCTCATAGACCTTCTAACTATCCCTTGCAAGTCAGGAATCATTGTTAATTGAGTCTTGACCTGCTGAAGGGGTTGGACATCAAATTCATCTGTTTGTTGAGCTTTATCTGTTTGATTAGACATTAAGCATATCACACATAAGTCATTATATGAAACATTAAGACATAAACAAACATAAATGATCAATAATTACATTAATGTAATATATACTTTAAGTACAAGAGTTTTAAATAAAAAATATCTAATCATTACTTTTATATTGATCATTTTGTTCTTCAACAGAAGGAGCAGAGAATGAGGCTCCTTGATCTTGACTACGTTTGGTCCGCCTCTCATGAGCTCGAGGAGAGGCTGATGCAGCAGCATCACCTTCCTGGTCATCCTCGTCCTCTCTATCTTTCCCGCTAGGCCCATCTTCTCCAAAATCCTCCTCACTATCATCTTCATCCTCCTCATCATCATCATCATCACTATCATCATCATCATCACCATCATCACCATCCTTGATCTTCAAAGGCTCGCTCTTTGATCCCCTAAGCTTTAGGAGTATCTTCTTGTTCTTCTTCTCAAGCTCTTATATCCTCTTGACCGACGCCATCACTAGCTCATTTTGAGTCGTAAGCGCATGGTGAGCTCGGCCTAAGGCTCTCTCATACTGAGCACTCTTCTATGTCAGCTGATCGATTTGTTTCCCTTGGGCGTTGTTGACCTCTATCAGCTGGTTAATCTGATTTTCTCTCATATGGTCCGTAGCTAACAGCTTTAGCACCAAACTTTTAAGGTTTGCTAGCTATTCCTCTAACCCAACAGTGGGTAGAGTGGAATCATGGGTCATTGGGGCTTGGGTGGATGTCCCGGCTTGGTGGGTGGTGGTAGTGGTGGTAGATGTGGTGAATATGGGAGGTGGAATGTGAGTGGGATGTGGTGGAGTGGCTGTGGTAGTGGTGGTGGATGGAGTGATAATGGTAGTGGGAGGAGTGGTGGTGGAAGCAGTAGCTGTGGTGGTGGTGGTAGGTGATATGGTAGTGGTGGTAGCTATGACAGTGGTAGTGGCTGGTGCAGAAGATGTAGTCGTAAATCTCAGCCTCTTTCCTTTTTTGCCATGAGGCTGAGCCATTCTCTTCATCCAGGAGCCCTTTGCAATAGGCGCTCCCCCTTGGCTGCTGGACTGGTCAGGGGTGTAAGTCGATTAGTAACATCAGCATCAGCACCCCTCGACTCAGCTTGGCGTCCACCAACCGCCCTGATCCCTCTCTCAGTGGCCACGACCCGGCTCCCAACCATCCGTACCAGAGGCTCATCATCTGTCTCCTCTTCTTCCTCTATCAGAAAATCAGGATGAATAGCAGCCTGCTCAGATCCACCTGGAGCGGAAGAAGTAATAGGTGGAGGTGGTGAAGATATAGAAAAAGTATCAGTGGCCCATGAAGTTCTAGGACCTGCATCTCCCCCACCTTGATCATCATCTTGGTCATCATCATCGTCATCGGCGTCAGATGTGGCAGTCATGAGGGGTTCAGTATCTGAATCACTGTCATCGTGACGCCATTTCTTGCGAGCAAGCGCCACGTAATCATCCCTGGCCAAGTGCCCAAACAGTCTCCTGACAAGGGGCTTCACCTGCTTCCCCCTGTAAACTTTCATACTGCCTAAGGTGGTATCATCCATCACCTCAAGCACCATTGCATCATCTCTCTCCTTTGGAAGCATAGGAAGCTTATGATCTATGATCATCTGTAAGAAGTGTGGATACATACAGAATCCTTCCTTGCCTCTAGCCTCAAGGTCCTCGATCAGATAGGAGAAGATCATGCGAGAGAAACTGAACTGGTGGTTCAGTACCAGTGCAACGTATACATTCTGGATTTGGTCGGAGAGCTCGTCAAATCCTCCACGCCTGGAGGCTATACACTTCAGGATCACATGTGCCAAGTATTTGAATTGCGGGCACATGTTGCTCTTGTTCAGTACGTCGGCATTTAAGTCACTGGCGTACTTGATCCTCATGAAGCATCCCCGGACAGTCAGGGGATGTAGCTTAGTTGGGTAGGCTCCGTCCTCACCCAGATCTAAGACCCGCCTCAGATCAGCCTCAGTGATCTCAATCTCTTTACCAAAAATGGAGCTTTGTATACGGTGTGGCTCAACGGACCTGTCTACCCTGGCGCTTTCCCAGAAGGCCTGCTGAATCGATCCGTACGGTGTGCAGGGGACAGAGATAGCCTTGAAGATCCTTGATCTGCGCAGAAAGGCAATGATCCCTGTGAAGTCAGAAGCATTCCTGGAGGTGGCATCCAAGTGAGCACAGATGTTGTGCTTTGGGGTCATGGTCCATCTATCAGCCATGGTTCTGTAACACAATAAACATATACATTAGAGATGTGTATTAGAGAAGACACTTGAAGTTTAACCTGTTTTAGATCAAACTGGTTCAATCGTGCGATTGAACCATACGACTGAGTTCAGTCGTGCGATTAAGCATGCGGCTGAGTTCAGTCGTGCGATTGAGCTTGCGACTGAACTGAGTCATGTGTTAAGCCATGCGGTTGAGTAAGTCGTGCGACTGAGTTACCAATGATTCATTCGTGCGATTGAATCGCACGTCTGGCTCAATCGTGTGACTAAAGTTCATTCAGAGTGTCTATTCGCATACGACTCTATTTGGCACTCCGACTACGAATATTGGTCAAAACTTGGTGTTAGATGTCGTGTTTAGACTCATTTGACTCGCAAACACTCTAAATATCACCTAATATCCTTTAAATCAACTATTTTGTTCATTTAAGTGGTCTATTTGAGTGGTTTTACTGATTTCTTGATTTTAACCAATTAGGTCATTTAGGGTTTGATTTCACCGGTCATTTTGATCGATTTCAGTTCCACAATACCTGTAGATGAATAAGAAACCGGTTAGGATCACAATCGGCAAGTAAACACGCTAGAACGAAATTTGGGCAGAGTGTCTACGTATGAGCAGGTTTTTGAACGATTTAAGGGGTTGTGAGAAATGCGACCGACTCACCCCTCTTTTATACTGTCTTAATGTTCAATCGTACGACTAGACCCATACACATGTTCCAGTCGTGCGACTGAGCCCATACTCATGCTTCAGTCGTGCGACTGGGATTCAGTCGTGCGACTGGCTCATACTCCTTGATCCATTCGTGCGATTGGTTTAGTCTTATCGTCCAGTCGCATGGTTGTTCCATACTCATAGTCCAGTCGTATGACTGGCTCATACTTATGGTCCAATCGTGCAATTGGCTCATACTTATGATTCAATCGTGCGATTGGCTCATACTTATGAGTTCGACCTCAGACACTTTCACAAACTTAAAGTCTTACCTTTTGATATAACATTATGCACAGTGATCATCTCAGACATGACCCTTTAATTTGACACACATTTGATCACCTCAGACGTGATCCTTTTAATTTAAAACCATTTGATCACCTCAGACGTGATCCTTTTAATTTGAAACTGATTGGTCACCTCAGACGTGACCCCTTTTAGTGAGTGATCCACAGAATTAATCTAGTTGTATAGTCCAACTTTTACCTAACGAAAAAACTAAAAAAATAGAAAAACAACTTGAAATCAAAGACAGAACAAGACATATTTTTGGGTTTTTGATTAGAGATGGATTGAAATCTTTTTAGAAAACCGTCTAGCAGATTATTCTTCCTGAACAGCACAGCTTCAAGTTAATTTGATCATTTCTGGAACGATTCATTATGGAATGATACAGGTATATCAGAATCATTCGGGATATTTTAATAAAACATTTTGATGCTAGATTCTTGTTTTGACCGAGAGTCAATAGCAATTTTAGGAACTCATACTAGAGCTATAAGAAGCACACAATGATTTTGACTATCAAGAATCAGCCACGATGATTGTCAGTATATTTGTCCTCTTAAATCCATACACAGATTTTTGACTCACACTGGTGATGAGTTAGGTTATATTATTTCAACAAGCATTTGTGGATCCCACACTTATATGGTAATCAACATTCCTCAGGAGATTTTTGAGCAGTCTACGGTTATTTGACAAGAAGAGACTATTCTAAGAGCTTTCAAAAGATGCCAAGCCTCAGGTCAGTGCCATCGCACAGCACAGAGGCACAAACAACAATGAATTCTAGAATATTTAGGTTATGCTTATCCTCAGGTCAGTGCCATCGCACAGTAGAGAGGCACACAACCTATCTTTTTGTAAGAGCATTTTTCTTTTCTTTTTGCACGTAACGCACCAACAACATTAGTCATTAGCTTGATTGCGCTTAACAATTTTTTCATCTGCTTTGCTCATTTTTACGGTCATCCGCACACATTTGTGGCGTTTATTTTGCTCGTCACCCCTTATTAGAACTACGTTGATTGTGTTAACCAGGGATAAGATGTGAACCCACAGCAAGTTGAACAACTTAGTTTGAATTTAAATCACCAATGAGGTCTACTCATCTATTGTGTTGAATCTACAGACACATCATATAATGGACTAGCAACCTCTAGGTCTACTTTCTCTATGTTACCTCAGTAGCAGACTAGTTTTACTATCATTTTTCCTTTTATTTTGCTTAGACTTCTTAGATTTATACTTTGAATTTTGCATCTTAATCATTTAGGTGCTTTTGAGGTCCCAAAAAATTTGTTTCCCTGTGTACTATCATTTTCCATACGCGTTGAATCAGAATCACAGATTTGATTTCATTTCTTTTAGCTAAGCTACCCTCCTCCCTTGTTTTTTTAAGTAATTAAATACTGCACGAATTAAATACAAAACTAACTTATTCTCCCCCTAAAATTCTAAAACCAAAATTTTTTTGTGTTTTTGGATTTTTAATAGACAGGAAAATAAAATAAATAAAAGAAAATAAAAAGAAACAAAAACAAAAAATGTCGGACTACGCACTTTCTTTTTCTAGATTCACATCACTTTTCTTTTTCACGCCATTAACCTCTAAAAGATATAAAAACCGCGGTTTATCAAATGCTTTTGTGTAGAGGTTGGCGCGTTGAAAATCCGTTAATTTTAACAACATCGATTAATTGCTTTTCAAAACAGTCACGTATAAAGTGATATTTAATATCAATGTGTTTAGTTTTAGGATGTTGGACCGGATTTTCGGTGACAGCAATAGTAGCAGAATTATCAACAAAAATAGGGGTGTTAGAAAATTGCAAACCATAGTGGCGCATTTGCTATTGAATCCAAATGATTTGTGAACAACAA
This sequence comes from Flaveria ramosissima, assembly GCA_025215565.1. Lineage (NCBI taxonomy): Eukaryota > Viridiplantae > Streptophyta > Magnoliopsida > Asterales > Asteraceae > Flaveria > Flaveria ramosissima. The sequence continues at coordinate 15,424,341 of CM046034.1, forward strand.
CTTGCAGCAGCAACATATTCACCTTCACAAGTTGACAGAGCAACTGATGTCTGCTTCTTACACTGCCAGGTGACTAATCTTCTACCAAAGAACTGACATCCCGCAGATGTTGACTTGTAATTCATCTTGCAACCACCATAGTCCGAGTCACTATACGTTGTAAGCTCAAAGTCATCATCATGAGGATACCACAACCCGAGTGTTGGAGTACCCTTCAGATAACGAAAGATCCGTTTAACGCCGATGAGATGATTCACATTTGGTTTTGCCTGATATCTGGAATAAAGACACGTTGCATACATAATATCAGGACGAGAGGCTGTGAGGTACATTAGGGATCCGATCATTCCTCTGTACATTGTAGCATCAACCAGATCACCACTTTCGTCAGGTGCCACATCGTGGTTAGTGGCAAGTGGAGTTCCAGCAACTGAAGCATTCTCCATGTCGAATTGACTGAGGATATCACCTACATATTTGGTTTGATGCAGGAAGATTCCTTTGGGTGTCTGATCCACCTGTAAGCCAAGAAAGAACTTCATCTCCCCCATAGCACTAATCTCAAACTCTGTTTTCATTACAGATTCACATTCTTTACTTAATTCGTCATTCTTGGAACCAAATATTATGTCGTCAACATATATTTGTACCAGCAGTAAATCACCATCTTTTTCTATGATGAATAACGTACAGTAAATAACTCCTCTGTGAAAACCATGTTTCACTAGATGAGTTGAGAGTTTCTCATACCAGGCTCTAGGGGCTTGATGGAGCCCGTAGAGAGCCTTGTCCAGTTTGTAAACTCTATCCTGATGATAAGGATCCTCGAATCCTTAGGGTTGACTGACGTAGACTGTCTCACGGATTTCACCATGAAGGAATGCACTTTTTACATCTAGTTGATAGACTTTAATCTTCATGTAGGATACATAGGCTAGAAAGATACGGATTGCTTCCATTCGAGCCACTGGTGCAAACACTTCATTGTAGTCAATGCATTCGACTTGTCTAGACCCTTGAACCACAAGTCGAGCCTTGTTTCTGATTATGAATCCTTGGTCATCTTTCTTACACTTCAAGACCCATTCCGTGCCAATCACATTAGCACCTTTTGGTCTGTCCACAAGGGTCCACACTCCTAACTTCTTGAACTGTAGGAGTTCTTCTTGCATTGCACTGACCCATGCCTTATCGTTTAGGGCTTCACTCACATATTTTGGCTCAAATTGAGACACAAAACATCGATATGCACCATTGTAAAGGTATCCTTTTTCTATTACCGAGGCATAATCACCTGAGTATAGCTGATTTCAGGTCTGTACTCCCGATCGAACATCCCCAATGACATTGTCCAAGGGATGATAAACATTAATTCGAGATCTAGGAGTTGTTGGAACAGCCACCTCATTATCCAGATTGTGTATCCCCGGTTCAGTATCTGAAGCTGTTGGAGTATGAGGTTTCGAAGTGTCAGAGGCATCAGGATGTGATGCTTGTCTACTTTCATTAGTGGGAACCTCTTCCTCCTGTTCCACATTTGCAGTCTCAACTGCTTCATCATCACAAGAAGAATCACTTACTTCAAGCTCTCCCCCTGAAGGGCTAGAAGTATCATCTAGTGGAGCCGTTGATGTTGAGTCTGGTAGTGGAGCGTTTCAGAACATCGTACATCATCCTAGCAGAAAGCTCATCATCAGTATGAGAAGGCGGTAGATTGAAGGACTTGAAGAATCCATCATAGTCAAAGAAGAATGAGGGTCCTTTTCCAGCAGGGGGTGGTATATCTTTGAACATCAACATTGCACCACACTTCTACCTGACCTATTGAGTTGTTATAAACTCTCTTGTCTGGTATGTTGTATCTGAGAAAAATACCCTCTTCTGCCTTCTCACTAAATTTCCCTGTCTGAGTTTTCTTCAGCAGCATGTACGGTGCACCAAACGGTTCTAGATACTCCAAGTTGGGTTTACGTCACTGGAGCAGCTCATAACATGTTTTCCCATGTCGTTTGACCACTAAGACTCGATTGAGCGTGTACACGCATTGGCCACTGCCTCATTCCAGAATTGAATAGGCAATTTCGAGTCAGCTAGCATTGTCCTGGCAGTCTCTATCAGGCTCTGATTTTTCCTTTCAGCAACGCCATTCATCTGTGGAGTGTATGCTGAGGTAAATTGATGTACGATTCCTTTCTCTCTACAGAATGCCGCCATCCACTGATTCTTGAACTCTCTTCCGTTGTCTGATCGAATCTGCCTTACTTTCAGTTTGTAGAGTGATTCCAAAGTAGTAACTAGATGTTTGAATGATTCAAAAGTTTCTGATTTGGCTTTCAGAAACATCACCCAAGAGAATCTTGAGTAATCATTTGTTACTACAAAGCAATACAGATCTCCAGCAATGCTCTTTGTACTGACAGGACCAAACAGATCCATGTGTAAAAGCTCAAGAGGTAGATCAACTGAATGAACTTTCTTTGACTTGTGAGACTTCTTGGTCTGTTTCCCTTTCTTACATGCTACCCAAAAATCCATGAGTTGGAAGTTCTTGACAGTTATTCCATTTACTAAATCATTTTGAACTAAATGATTCATCTTCCTTGGATTAATGTGTCCCATTCTCCTATGCCAGGAGATTATCCTTCTCAGTTGCCTTTGACAGGAAGCATTGAACAGTGTGATCAGTTGTGAAGGCTTTTGATAGATCCAAGACATACAAGTCGTTATATCTTGAAGCTAACATAAGAATTTTATCCTCCTCAATCACATAGTCCTTCTTCAACATGTAGCACTTCTTGTTGTCAAATACAACTTTAAAACCTTTATCACAGATCTGGGAGACTGAAAGTAAGTTGTTCTGTAGTTGTTGAACGTAGTTGACCTTGTCAAACTTTACTTTCTTGTTTCCCACTTCGCCTTGTGCTGTGATGTATCCTCCTTTATTCCCAGCAAATGAAACATGTCCCCCTTTATTTTGTTTGACATTGAAAATGAGAGACGAATTCCATGTCATGTGCCTGGACGCCCCATTATTAATAATCCAGGTATTAATGATAGCACTGTAGCGGACACCCTGCACATACAAAGGAAATGATTGGTTCAGGTTTGGGACCCAAGCCTTAACTGGCTTGGGTGACCCGGAGGAATCACACATCATAAACTCAACCCATTGTCCTTTAGAGGATGAGGACATATCTTTCTTCTTATCGTTCTCATTATCAGACCCTATACTTGATTTTTCTTTCCATAGCCAGTCTTGTGTAAGGCCTGTTTGTGGTAAACAGACACCTGACTTATGGTTTGAACTTTAGGTTCACTAACACACTCTTAGGTGGAGTGTTAGATCTTGTTTTAGAAGAACTTGGTTTTGCATCAAAAAGTTCAATTTTCTTTTTGGGCGTCTGATAATAAGGACAATTAGGAGAAATATGTCCTCATTTTCCATAATTATAGCAAGATCTCCCTTCTACAGATTGAGGAAAACTTTTGTGTGATGTTGAGTTTAGTGAAGGTGTGAGATGTTTCTGGTTTGGTTTTGTCACTACTCTTTTAGATGTTTCATCCTTATTAACAAACTGAATTGTTTTAACATTTTGAACATCTTTAACTTGCACTTTGGTTGGACTTTGATGATTAATACGTTTGTGGTTAACTGGTTTAGTTAGTTTGGGTTCTGAAATGCACGTTGCTGAACCTGACCCTACATTAACCCTTTTGAATGCATCATTCAAATTCTCAACTGGCATCTTGCCTTTTGCTTTCAAAGTAGCCTCCTTCTATTTAGTGTCAGATTTCACAGTCTTACTCATGAAATCAGGATCACTAACTAGAGGAGTAGCCACCACATGATCCTTAATTGGGTTGTTATTAATAGGTCTACATTTTGTATTCACAAGGATCTCATGTGGTGGTGGCACGACTTTATATCCCAAACCTTCCCTATTGTTTCGTTCTTTCACTAAGTTCTGTACTATGTGAGCAAAATTAGCCCAACTATGCAGTTTTTGTTTTAATGAATTAACCTCGACTTCCAAAACTGCTTTCTCCTTTTTGGTTTCTTCTAATGAATTTAAGTAAAACTTTATATCATTAGATTGATTTAAGGCAACAGCCTCGGTTTCCCTTAGTTTTTTACCCAAAAGTTCTATCTTTTCTTTAAAACTGCACTTATTTTGTTTTAATATACGATTAGCTTCAATGCAGAGTTGTAAGTCATTTACTAAGTTATCATTGTGTTCTAATAACCTAGCAAATTTTAGATCAATGCTTTCCTTAAACTTTTCACATTCAGAACACGCATGTTTATTAAATAATTGATCTAAGGAACTTACCTGTGAGGAGTCAGTTGAATCAACCATCAATGCAGAGGTTGACTCTTCTGTTGTTGGAGTTTCTGAACTTGTTGCTCTGAGCTCTTCCTCAATCACGTGATTTACCACGTTTACAGCTTCTTTTGAATCTGACATAGCTTGCTTAGCCGTAATTTCACCTTCACTGGCAGACCCATCATCCAATGCTTCGACACAAGCAATGTTTGATTCTCCAGGAGAGACAAATCAGAAGGACCAGTCTTGTCCTTCATCACCTTGAGCAGTTAGTGCCTTAGTCTCTTTACTTGAAGAACTAGTTCCAACCATGTCTTTGTCTTGACGGTTGAAAGTAGAAAATGGGTTACAATTTCCCATTTTCTTGGGCTTCACACACTCACGTTTAAAATGCCTCTTTTCACCATAGTTGAAGCAGGTGACCTTGGTTTTGTCGAAACCAGGTGACCTTGGTTTTGTCGAAACCAAAAGTCGTATCTTTCGTGGCTACTAGATTCTGCCCCGTCTTCTTGACAAACTTTTTAGCTCGTCTAACTACACTTGCTAGAGCCCACATGATATCCATTCTTTCCAGCTCGTTCTCGTCAACCTGCTCGTAGTCTTCATCTGCAAGATGACAATTTCCGATCTTCCCAGCAACTAAACCATCATACGATTGGACCACTGCTGCTAGAAGATCCATATGCTCCTTTGCAACTTCCACTGTGATATTACCGAGATTCTCGGTCTTCAACTTCGTTGTTTTGGCTTCAAGCACTATGTATTGAGTCGACGATGACCCAGACGTTTCTGGTCCTGAAGCAGTGGTTTGGGAAGGAGCCGCGGAACTGGACACGAATGCTGTTTGTAGTGGTGCTCCTGAACCAGTTAGAGTGGGAATGAGTTATATAGTGAAGGATTCTGAACGTAAGATCCTTTCTTTGACTTGTACTTCATCCTCAGTTCCTCCTCCCTTAACTTCAAGATGAAGTCATTTATGTCCAACGTAGTAAGTATGTCGTTTTGTCTCAAGTTGGACACAAATGAATCCTATTTCTCAGGCAAACCATCTGCAAAGCTTGAAACTTTATCTTCCATAGACGTCGTTACACCATGAGTGTGTAGCTCATTCATCAGATGGTAGAATCTGTCAATAATATCATCTAAGCTCTCATTTCCTATCAAAGAGAAATTATCAAACTCCTTCTTGAGAGCTTTAGCCTTCAGTGCCTTTAACATTGCATTTCCTTCGTATCTTTTCTCCAATGCATCCCACAACTTCTTAGCCTGCTTGTTCTCAGAGAACTGATGAAAGATATCTTTCGGTATTGACTGAGTCAACAGGGCATAAACTTTCTTCTCAGCATTGTAGAGAATCTTCTGAGCTTCACTCATTCTTCCCAAGGTTAACTTGACTCCGTTAGCACTAAGTGGCACTGTATAACCAGTCTCGATGGATGTCCAAAGATTAGGATCAACTCCATTTAGCTAAATCTCAAACCGTTGTTTCCACTGAGGATAATCATCTAACGTTATCAACTTCGGCGGTTTATTATGATTTCCAACCTTATTCTCTAGAAGCAGAAGGTTCTGGATGCGTGAGTCCTTCCCGGCAGTAAACGCTGAAAACTGATCTTCCATCTTTATTAACTTTGTACTTTGAGAACAGGACAACTTCAATCGTGCGAATGAACAATGTGTATGGATCACTCATGCGAATGAAGAGTGCAAATGAATTCAATCGTGCGATTGGATTCATTCGTGCGTACGGACGAGGCGAATGGACTCAAACGACTGAAGTGGTTCAGTCGTGCGAATGAAGGATACGACTGAGTTCAGTCGTGCGAATGAGTTCAATCGTACGAATGAGCTATTCGTGTGACTGAAGGCTGCTGTGTTTGGAAAAATCTATTTTTTGGCACTTAGACACGAATTACGATTTACCCAGAAACCTTAATCTGTCGTATGACGAAAAACTTCAACTTTAATGCCTGGAAACATCAAAAAACACCTATTGACTCAAAAAGATGACTCTTTTGAGTTAAAACGTGAGTTTTGACACAATTCTAATTAAATCAAACGCAAAATAAAGAGCCAAAGCTCTGCGTTTATACCGAATCAGATAGTGCGGAACCCTATTTGATTGGCGATCCAATTAGTGAGAACAATTACCCGATCGATATATGATTGAAACTAAACGTTATGAACGAATAGAGATCGATCAGGAATGATCTATGAACTTGGACAGGCTTCCTTGGACGTTTTGGACGGCTAGGGTTCGTAAGAATATCAAGTGTTTTCAATTGTTTTGTTTTTCCACGAATTAGGTGGTATTTATAGGTTAGGGGTTTCCAATCGTACGACTGAACAATTAGCATGGTTCAGTCGTGCGACTGACTCATACAATTGATCCATACGCACGACTAAAGGTTCAGTCGTGCGATTGAGTCAATCTTATGTCTCAATCGTGCGACTGATCCAGTCTCCTGGTTTAGTCGTGCAACTGGTCCATACGCATTATGTATTCATGCGTATGGTCCATAAGTATGGGCCATTAGCATGAATACTCATCCGACTATGTTGAACACATTACTTAATCATCATTGACTAAGAATCATGTACAACCCCCTCAAACCTATATAATATGGTCATACATATACATTATACTTCAACACAATAATAATATAAAATAAATAAACGTGAATAAACATCAATCACATATTATATATTTCATTGAACCAATACATTACACATGTGTAAGACATGAAAAACTTTTACATTTAATCTCATAAACTAGGAACATATGCATCTATAGATAGGTCCGCACTCAGCAACTTGAGATTGAAAATCTCAAGGCCAAACTAGCTGAGAAACAGATTGAGAGGTCTTTTAGGCACGTACAAGTTCAGGTCTCATTGACCTCTTCCTCCAACTCATCAAGCTCTCAAGATAATGCTACCAAAAAGGGGGGAGAGTGTTCAGGGACAAAGCCAAAGACAAGAGGAACCACAAAGTCAAGCTCTCACTTCCTAAAGTTCAAGATACCCTATGCAACAAGCTTCAGTTTTTCCTGAGCCTCTTCCAGTTGTAATTCAAGTGGATCAAAGGATGCTCCAAGATCTCAACAGGTTCTTCAAAAAGTTCTTGTTGGAATCTCTCATTGAACAGCGAAGTCCTGTCTTGTCTGTGATTTACTTTGGAGCTAAAGAGCTTCATAAGTTAAATGCTGTTGGAGCATATATTGTCATATATAGTGTGTCCGTCGCTTGACGAATAGTCTAGGCGTAATGTAATACACCTGATATGTTGTAAACACATGAAACTGGGTCATTCGTAGGAGCATATGCGAATGAGACTCAATCGTACGACTGAGCCATGCTAATGGACCAGTCGTGCGACTGAGAGATGCGATTGGGACATTCGTAAGACTGAACCATAAGTATGGTCCAGTTTTACGATTGAACCATACGCATGGTCCAGTCGTACGATTGAACCATACGCATGGTCCAATCGCACGAATGGGCCCAGTCGCATCTAATATGGGTCGAGGCCTATATATACCAGTTTCAATGTGTAGAGAGTAATGGGTTTTAGAGGAGTCTGCCCGGGGCCTAGGTGCTGCCGGATGAGAGGGGAGATCATGCTCGATCTCCCCTTGCCAAGAGTCGTGAATATTATGTTGTAACGATCTTTTAATCATTAGGTTTTATCAATGAAACTATTTTATTATAGATCGTGTTTATTGTTTGTCTCTTGGTTTTGATTTTGTTATCCTTCCGTCAAGAACACGCTCGGATGTCTACCGATCCAGCGGCCTAACAATTGGTATCAGAGCAAGTTACTGCTGGAATGATCTAACAATCATTCTAGCAACCGAGCTCTTGATTTCTGGATCAATTTCAAATTCTTGATGTTAAACCCACTTCGTGTTCTTCTTGTTTTGCTCAGATCTTGTTACGTGTGTTGTTTCTATGTTAAATCGAACTCGAAACCACGTTCTGATCACCCTTTCGAATCTGATGATGTCTATTTTGTTTAGGTTCACGTAAAATTCATCAGATTAGGGTTTTGGGCAGCCCTGGCGGTTGTAGATCTGAAAATCTGCGTGCAGATCCGCTCATGCGACTGGACCATGCGAATGGTCCATTCGTACGACTGGACCATGCTAATGGACCATTCGTGTGACTGGACTAGCGTATGTTCAATCGTGCGACTGGACCAGTCGTATGTTCAATCGCACGAATAAGCCATGCGCATTGACTCATCCGCATTTGTTCCAGACCAAAAAAAATAAATAATAAATAAAAAAAATAAAATATAAAAAAAATATAAAAAAAGTCTGGAACTGCTTCTTGCACAGATTTGAGGATGAGCAAAGCATATTCACCCTGAGGTTCTTTTGTCAAATAAGTTCGATGTATACCCCATTATTCATCGGACTTCCAGAATAGGTGAATGTAGTTAGAACACGAAAGAGAAAATAGAAGATGTCAGCAGTCGGTGCTGATTTTGTGGGGTAGTCAGGAGCATCTGACTATTTATGGGCCAATCAAGTTACATCTATCTGCACAAAGAGGATTCCCATTCTTAGGGGGAATTCATGTATAGAGAAATTGAAGACGCAATCAGAAAGTGATGATGTGAGCCAGTTTCTGATGATGAATCTGAGTGCACGCTGATTTGGTTGAGATTGTCAGCTGTGGATTGGAACCCTCTACTTTTTGCCCAATACACCGTGTGAAGACGCCAGGAGAGCACAATGTCTATATATTAGGATATGCTGAATTTGAGGGGGAATTTCTACAGGTGTTGATGATAATCAGGTTAGCCTGTGTGAAGATTGAAGCAATTGAAAACTGTTCATGTCATTATCTGGAAAAATCAGTCATATGGGGAATCTTGCTGCTATGATGGTGTTCTACAAAGTAAACGAAAGCTATTGTGCCTAAATTCATTTTCAGGGATATTGTAGCAACCTGACGGATTGGCAACGTTGGCTAATATGGTTTTCGTTTGATTCTATTGACAACCAGAGCAAAGATTGACTAAAGATTGTAAGAGGTGTTATCTACTATTCGCAAGCAACGTCCAAGGGGGATTTTGTTGGAGCATATATTGTCATATATAGTGTGTCCGTCGCTTGACGAATAGTCTATGCGTAATGTAATACACCTGATATGTTGTAAACACATGAAACTCGGTCATTCGTAGGAGCATATGCGAATAAGACTCAGTCGTACGACTGAGCCATGCTAATGGACCAATCGTGCGACTTAGAGATGCGATTATGACATTCGTAAGACTAAACCATAAGTATGGTCCAGTCGTACGATTGAACCATACGCATGGTCCAGTCGTACGATTGAACCATACGCATGGTCCAATCGCACAAATGGGCCCAGTCGCATCTAATATGGGTCGAGGCCTATATATACCAGTTTCAATGTGTACAGAGTAAAGGGTTTTAAGGAGTCTGCCCAGGGGCCTAGGGCTGCCGGATGAGAGGGGAGATCATGCTCGATCTCCCCTTGCCAAGAGTCTTGATTCTTATGTTGTAATGAGCTTGAAATCGTTAGGTTTTATCAATGAAACCAATTTTTGATAGTTTGTGTTATTGATTTGACTTTTGGTTTTGGTTGTTTATCCTTCCGTCAAGAACACGCTCGGATGTCTACTGATCCAGCGACTTCATAAATGCACCTTCTACCACTATTGAGGAAGTTGGTCAACCTAAGGTCCAAGTGGAACCTGAGATTAATTTCGAAGGGAAAACAAGGACTGATGGCCCAGCAACTGAGACAGTTGGGATAGATAGTGCATTCTCACAGACTTCCGAAGCACAAGTCAAAGCCTTGGAAGAACAATTTCAATCTTCCGAAGCTGAGATTGCAGCTGCGGAAGGACTATTCTCTTTATCCGATGATCTAATAGTCACAGATTCAATCCTAAAACTTCAATCTGAGGTTAATAGGGAGGATTTTCTCACCCAACCCCTAGCTCAACATCAGCATTAACTTCAACTCTTTCCACCACTCAACCTGAACCTTCCATCCAAGAACCCCTAAAGTCTAGCACTTCCGAAGACATCAAAGGAAAGAGGAAGATGACTAAGGAAGAGCTTCAGGAGGAAGAAAGGTTAGAAAAGCTCAAAAGAAATGGTAGACTTCCAACTGGAAAACTGCTAGCTGCCAGTAGCAAAGCAGCTGCAACCAACCAGGAGGCTATCAACAATAGAAGAAGGGTGGAAATCATTGACAGACTTGTCAATCTAGGAGCTGTGAGTGAAGATGCACTCCTGCTACCACTAGAGGAGTTAGTTGAGTTGGAAAAGGCAACTTTGCTGCAAAAACAGCAAAAAGAAGAAGCAGCAAGTTTGGCCTTAGAGGTAGAAAGGGAAAGGAAAAGAAGAGAAGCTAATCTGCAGCTCAGGAGGGAAAGGATAACTTTCCTAACCTCCAGGGGTTTCTCTCTAGAAGAACTATCTCCACACAACAATGATACGATCTTATGGCTCTTCAACAAAGAGCAAGATCAAATGGAGAAAAAGAGAAAGAAAGCTGCCAAGGAAAAGCTGATGTTGAAGAGGAAGAAAGAAGAGGAAGCAGGACTAGTTGCTGCCAAGAAGATAGGTGAAAAGGCCTGGATGAAAAACTATCTCCGGGCTCATGGCTTCTCTGGCAGGCAGGTGGGTCCTATGTCTGAAAAGACCCTCCAGCAACATGTCAGTGACATAAAGGCTGACATTCGCTCGGGGAAGAGGAAGGAGATGTACAGAAGGGGACAGGGGATGATCTTCAAATCAACCACTCAACCCCAACCACAACCTAAGCCAATTCCTTTTCCATTCCCCATCAAAACTGAACCAGCCACTGAACCTTACACCCCTGAACGTACACCATCACCCTTACCAACCTCCTCACCTTAACCACCTAAACTACCTATCCTCCAACCCAAAACACTGGCCAAAACCCAAACACCACAACCTATCCAACAACCTCTCAAACCATCCCCTTAGCCTTCTAAACATCTCCCCTTAGAGGAGTTCAAGGCAATCAAGACAAAGCTCATCAACTGCACAACCCTGAGCGACATCTCTTGTGAGGAGGATTCAGTCAAACTGATTTATGTTGATGGATCCTCATGTTCCCGCACTAGAGATCAATTTCTTGATCTGCCTAGAGGAACATTGGACCAAGCTGCAAATCTCCTTGGCCTCAATTCAGATACTTTGAATGAGGAAGAAAAGAAGCTAAGGAGAAGGCTGGTGACTCTGCTGGATACCAAGAAAGGTGACCAGGTGCCAAGACAACCCCTTGTGCCTAGGAAAAGGATCATCCAGTGGAGGTTCGAAGACTCTTCTCACAACTTTGTTGTCGAGAGAGAGAGAGTGGAGAGCTCAATAGGCTAAATGCATCATCTCTGCTACACTTAAGCAGATTTGATATTTGCTGAGTTAGCAGATAAGCCACTCTCCAACCCCTCCAACTCTGAAGTAGCTGCTCACATCAAAAATCACCTGGGCAGTCTTCATTTGGCCGAGCTAACTGCTAGGACCAAGATTGAAGATGAGTTGAAACTGAGAGAGGAGGAGAAAAGGAAGGGATCAACAACCAAAGGCAAAGCCTTTCTATAAATGGTTGAGGTCCTAAACTTGAATCCATAGTTAGATGGGAGTATGACTATAACTCCCGTCAACTAACTCTTTTCAGGGGGGCACAACAAAGGGTACATGTCATTCAGAGTGATAGATTGGATCTCCTATCCACTAATGACTTGTACAAGCTTCTCAGCACCATTTCAGGGAAGAACAAGGACACAGACAAATATCTTCTGTCCCTGGTGTTGAAAGCTTTGAGAAGCAGAAACAAGTGAGGTTTTGGTAGCATCAGCCTAGGGGGAGTTTGTTGGATCTAGAAAGACTGGTGCAACCAAAACCAAATCACTTAGACTATTTTGGTGCAACTAATAAAGGACTTCCAAAGCTAAGTGTGGAACTTCCGAAGGAAAAGGAGCTCTTTCGAGGACAAAGTGTAAGATCAACTTCCGAAGGAAAACTCCAACTTCCGAAGACAAAGTATTCACTTCCGAAGATCAAGACCTAGAGTGAAAGATCAGAAGTCAACTTCCGTAGTATGAAAGAAGTCCTCAAGCCTTGGAAGTATAGAAGCCCCTTCCGAAGTATAAGTGGCTTTGGAAGAACTTGTTCTTTCGAAGCCAACTTACCTTCGGAAGACATTACTATTATCCAGTGGACATAAGTATGGTCTCCCTGACACTCCGCTGCAGACCTCTGAGATACTGCATGGCATTTTCTCAAAAGCCATGTAGTTGATCATACTTTATTCAACTGTTATCTTTATTAGTTAGTACAGTTGCCAACTTTAGTTGGTGACAAAAGGTAAGTCATGGACATGTCATGACTACCATATCTTAGATAATACTTTATCTAAGATACCTTAACTTTAGCATTGTAGTATATGCTTTAGTCTTAGGTTTCCAGCTGATATCAAAGTATATCCGGCTGTAGGATCTAGTATATATAGTTTCTCATTGTAACTCATGTTTTATGCTTGTAAGAGTCTTGTAATACTTTGAGTTGAGAAGTAATATATACAAGTACCTTGAAAATTATTTCCTTGTGTTCTTTGATACTTATTATATTATTATCAACTCTTAGAAGAGATTCTACTTCATCTGATTTGAGTGTAGTATAAGTGAGTTTGAGAGAAATACAAGTGTTAAGTGACAAAACCCGATTCTGCACACCCACTGTACTCTCATTCTCTCTATCTCTTTCTATACATAAATATAGATTCATAGAGAGGGATAGAGACATGTAGGTGTTATAATAATAAATTTGTGTGTTCATATAACCCAACCCTTTCTTAAAACCTTCCATTCTATTCAATTATGAACATGTACTATCCCATTATTTTAAGCAACTCATTCTTATCATTCCAATACCTCTACAATAGCCGTTATTAAAAAAATTATCCAAGACCTCTGCAATAGCCCCTATTCAATCATGAACATTTACTAACCCATTAATTTTTCTCCATGAATTTAAAATTTAATAAATAAATTATTATAATAACACGTCGTAGATGCGTTTCAATATGCGCTTAAAACCCAAGAATCGACACGACAACCTTATAACCATAATTTTAACATTTCAGGGATATTTATTTAGAGACGCCATAATTTATTAAGACATAATTCACGTTTTAACAACAGAAAACAACGATTTCTAAAAATAAACCACAAAAACCATTAAGGGAATTCAAATAACATAATAAGGCATTTCTTTTAGTAGCATAAACACACTTAATAACTTTATGTGACATCATAACTAAACTATATACAAAACCAAAGTGAAAGTATCAATTTAATAAAGTCTAGGACTAAAACTATCAACTATTGAAACCTTGTTGTTTTATCACTAAAATAAACATATAATGAAACTCAAAACCTTGAATAATAATTCTTATACTTATAAGTTGTTAGAACACAAGTCAAGAAACCAAAACAAAAACATAATGTGCAACAGAAATCAACATAACAAGTAAAATAAACTGGACATATATTGAAAGCACATATTTGCATACTTAATAAAATACTAATAAATTTTAAATGAAATTAGAAAGTCTATTGGTTGGTAGCACACCAACCCCAAGCATCTACTTGACAACCATACGAACAAAACTTAGGTGAGTCTCTTGAACTCTTTTTCTACTAAATATTTTTGGGCTTAAAAATACACTATTTAAATATTTTTCTAACTGCTCTTGTCCCCGAATGCTAACACGATCAATTACTCCATCAAGAGTTGTGTGATGTATGATAATACTATTTGGGGTATCCCTGCAGCCATCCATTGAGATTTAAAATCGATGTCACAAATTAATGTAGTTTAGCCATGCATAGATGGGCACACACAAACCCAAACATCTAGTGGTATTGGTTAGGGATATTTATGTTTGAGTGCGGTACTTTTCTAGTGCACCAACACTTGTGATTAGTATCATTATTTATGATGAATTATACATGAGCACACCAACAATATGTTGACATATTTGGTGTGTATTTCAAGTAAAGAATTAGGAACCGACAACCTGTGGATAGGAGCAAACCTAGTTGGGATTTAGAGATTAACCACTGCCCTATCCGCCTATTTTTTGATTTAAACAATTTATGAATAATGATGTTAGGTTAAGACAACTATTAGTAAATTAGAACAATTTTATTTGTAATATATTGCCACCTGGAAATTTGATTTAGTTATGCAACCGCTATTATGTTTAATATTATTATGTTTCGTTGCATTGTGTTGATATCAGTCAATCTAACCAGACCCGATAGGTGCTACAGTATGCAACATTTGATGAATTATAATTGAAGATTTGTTTATGAAGTAATCCCCTATGTTTAGTTGTGATTATTGTCTAGTTCTTCAACAAACTAATAATATTTCAAAACCCAAAATGTAGTTTTTCTACCTAATTGATTTGATTGAATTAATTTCATGTGTTTAAGCGAAAACCAATACCAGTACTAGATCTAGAAGAACCACCGTCCTAACAAAAAGGTTTTTAACAACATTATATCTTTCTTGCTTATATTGTTAAAAGTTTCATACCAATACTTATTAGAAAGACTAACCTAACAGTCAAATGACCGAGATATGGAGTTATCATAAGCATGAGTTACTTTTAACACATGTAATACTTTCATTATAGATAAACAAAGCTAAATGATTTAATGGTTTTGTTGATGGTAGTCGATTTAGAATTTATTTTTTCAAGTGTGTGCAAAAAGTTGTTGTTAGCCGATATATTATTGGCTCATATTTTTGTAATTATTATTTGTATTACTTAGTTAGTATTGTGAATTCATTCCATAGATAGATCCATAATTAGCTCTCCATGAATTGTATATATATTGTTAGTTGGAATAATATATTCAAGGATTGAGTTTCAAACATGGTATCACGCACTTTGGCCTGAGTTCGATCTTGCTATCACCATCCTTCCTCCTTCACTTTCGTTTTCTTCTTTTCCATCCACCCTACCTCAGCCGATCATCATGTCAGATACAGCCGAATCCAAAAATCAAATGGTCCACCCTGTTTACACCATAACCAACATACAACACAAGGTTCGTGTTTTCGATGGCGTCAAGGTTTCTTATCTGTTCTGGGTCAAGTTGTTCATGCTTCATGCTAAGGGATACGATGTGATTAAACACGTTGATGGTTTGCCTCTTTCTATCAAAACATCACCCACGTTTACGGCTTGGGAAAAGATTAAAGCGGTGGATCTTCAATGGATATACGAAACTCCGTCCAATGATCTCTAGGTACGGGTGTTAACCGATGAATCTACTGCTCACATGGCATGGCTTCGCGTTAAGAATTTTTTTTTTTTGAATAATAAGGGTTCCCGAGCCGCAGCGCTTCAACATGACCTCACCAACATCACCCTAGCATCCATGCCTACTCTCAAGGCATACAGTCAACGGATTCGAGAACTCTCGAAACAAATTTCGGCATTTGATTGTCCGGTTAATAACAATCAAAGGGTTCTTTATTTGGCTTGTGGCCTACCTTGAGAATACGACCATGTGGTCTCTAATTTCAATTTGAGCCTACCAACATGGGAAGAGGCATGTAAGCGCCTACAATCAGAAGCACAACGTATGGTTGCTCGGGATAATCTTCCCCCCACTCCTATGATTGCCACTGTAACTAATCAAACACCCAATCATGAATGAGACAACCAGAAGCCTCCATCTCATGACAATCAACAACGACGATCGCAAGGTTCGTGTTGTGAGTCATATTTCAATGGTCACCCCCAAGAGCGTGGATCAGGCCCTCCGTCTCAACAGTCATGGTATCCTCGTGGTTTAAGACCATCGCCTCACCGCCCCTCGCAAGCCACTGCTCATGTATACCCTTCACCTTATTGGGCACCACCATCATGTTGGGCAACGTCTCCATGCCCCTATCCAACTCAAGGTTGGGCTCCATGGGACCTCTAGCCTAGGCCCAATACTAAAGCATCCCACACTGGCAACTCTTCGACCCAGGCACATTTAGTAGAGGTTGACCTGCTCGAGCCCACTCAACTTGTAGACGCAGTTGAGGCCATCTCCATGGACACCGGTGACAATCAGTGGTGCTTTGATATGGTAGCATCCTCACATGTCACCTACGATTAAGGAAAGCTCGACACTTTTTCCACGTATTCACCAATATCGTCAATATTTGTTGGTAATGGCAATAATATTCTGGTTATCAGTTCGGGGTCCTTTTGCAGGACCGTTTAAGGGCTTAACTACAATTACAACACAACAACACAATGAGGAGAATAACTAAGCTCTAATCAAACAGTGAACTGGGTAACCAAAGTGATACAAAGAACACAAGTAAAGTAAAGAGACAGAACAAGAGAGTTGGGTTTCAAGGAGGCAGTATATTGCTTTCTCAAGTTCTTTTACAAGTGTTACAAAGCATAAAGAAAAGATACAAGAACTTGAAATACTTATACTACAACCTACAGCCGGCCATACTTTGAAGGCCAGCTGGATACAATTGACTAGACACTAACAAAATCAATTGTAGGATCAAAAGGCATATCTGCCTTTTGACCTTGTGACTATGACATGCCATAGCTCACATCCTTTTACAATACAAAAAGGATAAAGTACATAAAGTGGAAAGTTGAATACTCAAGACCTCAATGTACAGTTACCAAAAGCAAGGCCCTTTTCACCAACTCATGTAAGTTGGTGACTTTACAGAGATGCAGCGGAAAAGGTGCTTTATGGAACAGTACATCAGATAAAGCATGTGTACTAAAAGTCTTCGGAAGAAATCTGTCTTCATAGGATGAGGCTTCGGAAGACTTTGTCTCTGAAGCTTCAGAAGACTTCATGTTTGGCTTTGGAAGATATTGGTCTTGGCTTCGGAAGATTTTACACTTAGAGTATTTTCTAATGCTTTGTGTAAAACTTCCGAAGCATTCTTCACTTCAGTACTTAGTGCATGTTGCTGAGACACTTAAGCTGTTTTGGGTTGCATCAGACTTCAGGAATCCTTACAAACTCCCCCTAGGCTGATGCTACCAAAACACTTAGAAGATCTTCAAATGTTGGTAGTCTTCAGTACAATCAGGACCATTCCTTTCTTCATGAGATGGTCAGGATCATCAAGACTTTCATAGTATCTTCTCATCTCAAAGAGATCATGCAGAGGTAAGTTGATTATGTCTTGCCATGAGTAGACATTCTCAACACCTTGATCTCTAATAACAGTCCATCTCTCTGGATTGGTAGAGTATGTCCAGGACAAGATGGGTGTCTCACTAGTTAGAGGAGCCACTTGAATAGGAGTTGATTGGGCTGCCTCTTCATGCACTTCCTCAGGTTGATCTGATTCAGCCTGAGGTGCAGAGGTAGATGACTTTGGCTTCTTCTTCTTTGTCTTTGGTTTAGAAGCCATCCTCTTCTTCCTCTTGGTTGTCTTTAACTGAGAAGACTGGTCTGCAGCACCATGTTGATCATCAGTGTCTTTCTCAGTTGGGTGTTCCTCCCTCACAAGTTCAGAAGGAGAGGGAGTTTGACCCTGCCTAGGATCAGAAGATGAAGCTTGCTGGGGTTCAGCTGGAGGTGCTGTTTGAGGTGTCTCTGGTTGTTCAAACTTGACCTCCACTTCAGGTGGGACTTGACTTGGAAGAGAGTGCAAGTCAATAAGTTTTCCACTCTTAATCTTCTGCTTGATCACCCTAATATGCTCATCCATAGTGGATAGAGACATGGGGCCAAGTCTCCTTCCGGAGAATCCATACAGCTTCAAGAAGCTCACCATTCTTTGTCTGTCAGCAGACTTCTTTGCATTCTTTTGAATGGTGGCCCTTGACTTTGCAGCTTCTTCCCTTAGTTTCCTTTTGGTTGTCTTTCTTTCCTTGACTAACTCAAGTTCAAGTTGCTTTAGATATTCGAACTCAATGAAGTCATAGGACAAAGGGAGAAGTGCATCTGCCTGATAGAAGCCTGTGGCACTCAGGTACTTGATCATTTTGATCCTATCTTCCTCTTTATCTACCTGAGGTTCTTGTGGAGCCACATCTTCCTGTGCAGGACTTTCTTGAACTGGTGAGAGAGTAGGAGCATGCTTGTAGAGTCTTTTCTGTCTCTTCTCCTCTTTGAGTTGGAGAAGTATCATTGCATCCTCTTTCTCCTTCAACTCTCTTGACACTTCTCTGTCAGCCAGTTCATTTAGTTCTTCTAAGGGGAGGGAGATGATCTCATCAATGTCATAGTTCCTGGTCTGTAAGTAGGTAATCCTGACTGCCCTTAACTCATCATCCTGAGTATTTGGTCTGGGGGCAGCCCTGATTGCAGCTTGCATGAAGCTAGATGACCCAGTGGAACTTTCTCCCCTTAGTCTCCTTTTCCTCTCTCTCTCTTCCTCCTCAATTTCCTCAGGAGTCATTATCCTTTTCCCTTTGTCACCAACAGACCTTTGTGACTCAGGGAGGATTGAAGCTTGGCCTTCATTGCTTGGAGTAGCTTCCATGCTCTGGCCAGAGAGAGGCTGAGAAACACCTTCACCAGCAGGTGTCTCAGATGGAGTTTGGACCTCAGCAGCAGTTGTTGATGATGAGACAGGGGTCTCAGGTTCTGTCACTGGGCCTTCAGTCAAGGTTTCCCCTATGAAACTAATCTTAGGGTCCACCTCAACATCCAGTTGACCGATGACATTGCCTGATTCCCTAAGTCTCCTTCTTAGAGAGAACTCTGCCATGATCCTGTCTTGGATTCTTTGAGCCAGCCTGTCAGCTTGTCTTGAATTGCTTGGATTGACAAGTGGCAGGTTGACTAAATCCAGTCTTTCATAAAAGCTCAGGCTTTGGAATTGAAAAACTTCTTGTTGGCCTTGAACTCTTTGAAGTATGAGGGCTCTTCTGTCATCATCATACCTCCACCTTATGATTTGATTGCTAGTTCCCAGTGGTGGAGATGAGACAGCCCTTGGTATGCCTTCCTCAAAGAGACTCCTGATGAGAGAGTCTATAGAGTCCACATTAATGTGAACTTGAGGAAGTTGCTGAGAATGTACAACAGCAAGTGAGGATGGTGAGTCCTCTATGTCCATTCTCTCTGAAGAACTCCCAGGTTCTGTGGTTGTAACAACTTTCTCCCCCTTTTTGGTAGCATCACCCACTTGCATAGGTGAGCTGGAGGATAAGTCAATCACTTCCACAGGTTCTTGTGTTCCTGGTTGAGCTCTCCTTAAAGGTCTCCCAGCTAGTTTTTCCTGCAGATATGAAATCTGGAGTTGCTGATCATTGACCCTGTTTTGCAGGGTAGTCACTTGAGATTCCAAGTGACTAACCTTAGAGACTAAATAGGTGCATGTTTTTGACAGTTTTTGCACCTTTAGTCTCAAATTCCCCTCATCTTCATCAGAAGATTCATTGGGGGATGAGATGATTGGACCAAAGTCCTCTCTCTCACCACCAGCTTGAGTTTCTTGGCTGCTGGTTTTCCTCTGCTCACTGGCAGCCTCAGTTGAGATGCCAATGGGCTGAGTTGCCATGGTTGAGGTCTTAATGATGTAATCACTTTCAAAAGTGAGAGCCTCTTCCATATGGACATCCTGAACAGGTTCAGAAGTGTCCACCTCAGTAACAGGTGACTGATGGGGGATAGACTGAGGAGAGTCAGAGGTACTCATCTCTCTTTGAGTAGGGGAGGAGAAGAGAGATTCATGGTACTCACTGAATCCTAAGTCTTCATCAGTGTAAAAGGATAGGTTGGGAATTGGTTGGTTGAGATCCAAAGGCTGGGGATGGTAGCTGTCCCCTGAAGGTTGTCCACTTGAGTGTTGAGACTCAGAGTGAAGGCTTAAGGTTGTTGGGCTATTGAGCTCATCAGGGTGAGCTTGAGGAACCTCAGCCCTGATAGGTGAAACAATGGGAGTGGTTTGCTCCTCAGGAGAAGTGGGAGCTCTAGTGTCCACTTCTTCCTGTAAGGTTGAGTATTTGGGGGCCTGCACAGACTCAATAGTCTGAGCAGGGGTTCGTTTGGATTTTCTTTGGTAGGTGAGGGTGATTTCTGGTCTTTTTAATGGTAGGGACAAAAGAGGTGTGGGTTCAACACTAGCTTGTGTTGCTAGGTTGTCACCTTGAGCAATGAGCTCTAACATTTTTGGGACTAGGGCTGTTTCTACCCCAGAGAAGCCTACAGTTGGCTTCTTCATTATTTTAAAGATGCCGGGCTTCATCTGTCCCAATTTAAGAATATTACCTGTTTCCCTCAACTGTGAGCCCAGTTCACAGTTGAGAATGTGTTGAACATATCTAGGAAACATGTAATACTCTAAGGAGTCTAAGTTTGCAAGTAAATTAGTATAAACAAATTGTGAATACCTGAACTTGACCCCTTGAACCATTCCATGAACTATGAAGGAGAGATCCTCAGGAATCTGGTCCCATCCACCATGCTTGTTTGACAAGCTGTGGATAACCACATGGAGCAGGAATTTCCATTGGGATGAGACCTTCCCTTTCCTAAAGGTCTTTACAGAGAAATCTCCCTCATAGCCCATCTGCTCAAAAGAATGATTTACAGCTTCTTTTGGGAAGGACACCTCACCTTCTTCATCATCCAGCTGTAGATGTTGGTTAATGATGGCCGGAGTGATGAAGACTGTCCTCCCTTGCACTGTGGCAGACAGTGCCTTCTCCCCATCCATAATGACCTCTTGGCAGGTCTTCCAGAATTCAAGCAACTGATCCTCATATAGAGGAGGATCAATGGTCAGGGAGGTGAAGTAGTTTGACAGAGTCAAGAATTGGCAAATCTCTGAGAAACTTGCATCTTTCTCAGAGCTTAACAGAGCAACTTGATTATGTTGCCTGTGTAGTTGCATGGAGAAATCAGGGTTGTTTCTGCGGTTAAGGTTGGCCATTTTAGAAGCTTAAGGGTGAAGAAAGGTAGAAAGCAAAGGCGGTTTAGAGAATTAGGTTAGAGAAACAGTAGAATTGAGGAAGATAGTGGGAAAGAGGGGGAACCGTTGGGTATTTATATGAAAAGGATTTGAACCAAAGTTAATGAAAGAGGATAAACTTTGAAATCCGAAAGTCGGTCCCACCTCTGAAAAGGTAGTTTACTTTTGCTCAAAAAGTAGTTTTCTTGGAATTCGAAAAGCTTCCGAAGTTTATTTGTCTTCGGAAGTTTTGATTTAAAAAGCTTCCGAAGCTAAAATGGCTTCGGAAGATTTTCCTGAGAGTCTTGATAATTTATGCTTCGGAAGAGAAATAAACCCTTGAATGCTTTGTATGAAAATAAACAAAGCTTCCGAAGGTTAATTTTGCTTCGGAAGGAAAAGGTTCTTGAAAATAGATAAGTGTCTGAGATAAGAATTTTAAGCTTCGGAAGATGAACTTTACTTCTTCCGAAGGTAAAATCTCTTAGACAGTTATTTATTTTAAAGACATGTTTTTCTTCCGAAGATAAAATCTTTATCTTCCGAAGTATCAGAAATTTTCAAGAATCTAAGGAAAGTCTTCAAAAAGAATTTTACATCCAAAGAAAACATGAGCTTATGAAAGTGATGAACTAGACAACTTAGGACACACATATTTTAAGAAGAAATAATTAGAATTAGTTTTAATAAAAAGTCTACTCAAAGTTAATCATCCCAATAGCTGATATCAGATACTTAAATCTCTGTTCATCAAAAGCTTTGGTGAACAGATCAGCATATTGTTCATCTGTATGAACTTTGACTAGTTTAATTAATCCTTTTTCATAGTTATCTCTTATTAAATGATACCTGATGTTGATGTGTTTGGTCCTTGAGTGCTGCACAGGGTTCTCAGTGATAGAGATAGCACTATTGTTGTCTATGTGGATAGGAGTCTCTTTGAAGTTAAATCCATAGTCCAGCATCTGATTTTGAATCCAAAGCACTTGAGCACAGCAGCTTGCAGCAGCAATGTATTCAGCCTCAGCAGTTGATGCAGACACACAGGATTGTTTCTTGCATTGCCATGAGACCACCCTTCCACCAAGGAATTGACATCCCCCAGATGTAGACTTTGCAGTCATATTGCAACCACCATAATCACTATCTGTATAGGCATACAGATTGAAATTTGGATTCTTTGGATACCATAGACCAAGTGTTGAAGCACCTTTGAGGTATCTTAAAATCCTTTTCACAGTGATTAAGTGAGACATCTTAGGGTTGGCTTGATATCTTGCACAAATACATGTAGCAAACATGATATCAGGCCTGCTAGCTGTAAGATACATAAGAGACCCAATCATAGCCCTGTATAAGTGCTCATCTACACACTCCCCCTCAAGATCTGGACCAAGGGAGTGGTTTCTGGCTATGGGTGTCTTAGCAATCTTACAATCAGTCATATTGAACCTCTTGAGTATGTCTTGAACATACTTTGACTGACTTATGAAGATGCCATCTTCAACTTGCTTCACTTGAATTCCCAGAAAGAAGTTGAGTTCTCCCATTGAACTCATCTCAAATCTGTCTTTCATCAGCTTCTCAAAGTCTTTGCAGAGCTTTGGATTAGTTGAACCAAAGATGATGTCATCAACATATACTTGAACCAGCAATAAGTCATTTCCCTGTCCTTTGATGAAGAGGGTTCCATCTATAGTACCTCTTCTGTATCCATGCTTGCAGAGATACTTAGATAGTGTCTCATACCACTTTCTGGGTGCCTGATGCAGCCCATAAAGAGCTTTGTCAAGCTTGCAGACATAATCAGGATGATCAGGGTCTACAAAACCAGGTGGCTGTTTGACATAAACCTCCTCATCAATCACTCCATATAAGAAAGCACACTTTACATCAAGTTGGTAGACCTTGAAGTTCTTGGATGCAGCAAATGCCAGGAATATCCTAACAGCTTCTAGTCTTGCTACAGGAGCAAAGACATCAGTGTAGTCAATCCCTTCTTCTTGTGTGTATCCTTGAACAACTAGTCTTGCCTTGTTCTTGATGATGATTCCCCTATCATCCTTCTTGTTTCTAAAAACCCATTTGGTTCCAATGGTAGTCTTCCCATGAGGAAGAGGACAAAGGTTCCAAACTTTCTGCCTTTTGAATTGAAGCAGCTCTTGTTGCATAGCTTCAACCCAACTTCCATCCTTTAGAGCTTCATCAACTTTCTTGGGCTCTATCTGGGATAAGAAACAAGAGTGAAGACAAACATTTGCTTCATGGGTTTGTCCTCTTGTTCTTACCCCTGTGACAACATCTCCAATGATGTTTGTGGTGGGGTGAGACTTGTGGATCCTTAGCTGAGGGATCACAGCAAGTTGCTGGGAAAGATCTAAATTTGAGAAATTTAAATCTGGTCCTGAAGATTCACCCTCCACATTATCACACTTATCAAGATTAACTTGATCCAATGAGTGTGAGACATCATTGATGTTGTCATCTATGGTGTGGTTATTAGCATCAAGGAATTCCTGATCACTATCACCATCACCATTGTTGTCTTCTACAAGTGAGGTATCTTTATCTGGTTGAGAGGCCTCTGAGCTGGAATTTGAAGGCATGCCAGATGTATCAGCTGAATTTGTCATTGTTGTGCTGATAGAAACCTCATTTGCTGAAGTAGTTCCAACTGGAGCTGAAGATGTATGAGTTGAAGGTCTTCCTAGCTCAAATCTTGGATCAGGATCACCTGTATTTAGATTTTCTGCAGATCCTGAAACATGCTCACAAGATTTGTTAAAACAGTTGGTAACTAAATCAAGATCAAACAGCCAATCCGGACCAGAACCAGCCACACAGGGAGTGTGCTCATTGAAAGTCACATTGGCTGACTCCTCAACAATTCTAGTTCTGAGATTGTATACTCTATAAGCTTTAGCTTGAGAAGAGTATCCAATGAAATGTCCATCATCTGATTTCTCAGCAAACTTGGCAATTTGATCTTTGGTATTCAAGATGGTGCAGGGACATCCAAATGACCTGAGAAAACCAATGAAAGGTTTCCTCTTGTGCCAAAGTTCATAAGGAGTCTTACCATGTGTCTTAACTACTAAAACTCTGTTTTGCACATAGCAGCAGTATTGACTGCCTCTGCCCAGAAGGTGATAGGCAGTTTAGAGTCAGACAACATAGTTCTTGCAGCTTCAATAAGTGTCCTGTTTCTCCTTTCAGCAACTCCATTTTGCTGAGGAGTCCTGGGAGCACTATATTGTCTTGTAATACCTTTTTCATCACAAAATGCATCAAGGATTTGGTTCTTGAATTCAGTTCCTTGATCACATCTTATGGTTTTGACCTTGTGATCACATTGATTCTCAACTTTTAAGATGAAATTCTTCAGAATCTCAGGGGTTTCATCCTTAGTTCTAAGGAAGAAGACCCAAGTGAATCTTGTAAAATCATCTGTGATCACCAGACAGTAAGAGGTCCTTCCTAAACTCATTACACTGGTGGGGCCAAAGAGATCCATATGTAACAAGTGTAGGGGAGTAGTGATGGAGTTCTTTTCCTTAGGCTTGTGAGATACTTTGTGTTGCTTCCCTTTCAGGCATGCCACACAATGATCATCACTTGTAAACTCTTTCTTTGGCATTCCAGTTACCAGATCATGTTTAATTAATTTATTCATGTTCTTAAAGTTTACATGGCACATTCTTTTATGCCATAGGAAAGACTCATCACTATTTGCTTTAGATAGAAAGCATGAAACTTCTCCTGAGGGAGATGTTTCTTGCAAATCCATCTTGTACATGTTCCCTTTCCTGGGGGCTCTGAGCAGGATATGCTCATGAGGAATGACCACACCAGGTTTGAGAACAATGCACTCATGCTCAGTAAAGAGCATGTTATGACTCTGATCACAAAATTGGGATACACTCAGAAG
This sequence comes from Flaveria ramosissima, assembly GCA_025215565.1. Taxonomy (NCBI): domain Eukaryota; kingdom Viridiplantae; phylum Streptophyta; class Magnoliopsida; order Asterales; family Asteraceae; genus Flaveria; species Flaveria ramosissima. Next base: position 15,449,566 of record CM046034.1, read on the forward strand.
ATTGTACCCAAGCTCCTTAACAAAGTTTACCTTCTCAATGCTGAGCTTACCATTTGTGACCTTGCCCCTTCCAGAAATGTAACCACCTTCATCTCCTCCAAAAGCAACTGGTCCTCCATCAATCCTCTCAAAATTGTGGAGTAGAGACCTATTGCCAGTCATGTGCCTGGAACAGCCACTGTCAATTATCCAGACATTCCTGTTGGTCTTGAGCTGTTCCTGCACAGAGAAGATGATTAGTTACATTTGGAAACCCAAGCCTTACTTGTCTTGGGCTCATTAACAGTAAAAGAAGGTAATGCAACAGTAATAGATCCTATGGTTGTACTATAGGGATCTTCAGCTGTTGTTGATGGAGAAACCTCAGTCATTTGGTCTTTCTTAGACTTCCACACCACCTTTGGAGTCTTGGACTTGACCTTCAAAACCTTAGAAGCTTTTAGAACTTCATAAGTTTTGATGACTGATCCTTCGGAAGAGTCTACAGTCACTGCAGCAGACTTTAGTGCTTCGGAAGAATTCCTTTCTTCCGAGACCAACTTTGCTTCCGAAGGTAATTTTCCACTTACCTCTTTCTTTGATTTGGAGCTTCCGAAGGAAACAGACTTTCCTTCCGAAGCTTGAGACTTCTTGAGACTCTTTGAAGTCTTTGTTTTAGTCATGTGGACAGTACTTTTAGGATTGTATGGGCAATCCTTAGCAATGTGAGAAGTACTTTCACACATAACACATAACATTTTCTTCTTCAAAGAAGTCTCCATTTGAGAACAAGACTGACTTTGGTCACATCCCCTCTCCATCTTCATCTTGGTAGATGCTGAGACAGTTCCTTTGGGCTGTGAACTGTTCTTGGAGTTTGATGGTCCAGGCTGTGCAGCAGTGGTACACAGCAAATCAGTCTTCTTCTTGGCACTGAGATGATTTGAACAAGAACCATGACTCTTAGCTAAGGAGTCTTGGTTGATGTCTTCAGTCCTTACTACTTTGAAACCTGCAGAGATAAAAACTTGTTTCTGCTTAGCATCAAAAGTAGCCTTGATTTCTTGAGCCTTCTTTGCTTTTCTTTTGCTCTTTCTGATCAAGTTCTTTCTTTTGGACTTGGTCATCACAGTTGATTTCTTCTCCTCAGAAGGATAGTGGCCCTTGGAAGAATCCTCTTCTTCACTCTTCTCAGAGGAATTCTTCACTATCACTTCTTCATCATCCTCACTTACAGGATCTATGAGAGGAAGCTCATCTTCACAAGTTCCACACCTAGGAGATCTTACAGACAAGATTGTGTGTGGAGGAGCTATCTCATTTGATCCTAGTCCCTGTCTATTTTGATAACAAACCTTGTTGTGCAGGGATGAGGATATCATGTTCTTGAAGGTCTCTTCTTCAAGAACACTTTTCTCTGCCTTGGCTTTGCTGATCACAAGCTCAGCCTGGCACTCAGTTAACTTAGTGATGAGATCTTGGATCTGAGTTCTGAAATCTGTATGTTCATGTTTTAGTACTGAAATGGTTTTCTCCAAGTCTTCTATCTTTAACTTGTAATCATTTTCAGACTTTCTAAAATCAGATTTTAATATGTTTAATGACTCAAGATCAGATCTCATCTCTAGGTTATAGGACCTGTATCTATTTACTTTAGCAATGCATTCAGGGGAGCAAAGATGTTCCAATACCTTGGCTTCATCATGGTCAGCCATCAGTGCTTGGTTTGGAGAAGCATCCTCCACCTGAAAACTCCAGTCAAAGCCTCCTTCTTCAACAGCAACAGCAGCATGTTGCTTTGTCTTCTCAGCTTGAGGAGCTTTGTCAGTAAAGTTTGGTCTGGGTTGTGTTTGGCCCCCATTTGTTTTAGGTGCCTTACACTCCCTGGCAAAGTGACCCATAAGGTTACAGTTGTAACACTTAACTTTGCTTTTATCCAGCCCAAACTTACTGCTGGTAGCATTGCTTGGAAATCTTCTTCCTGTCCTCTTGTAGAACTTCTTGGCTCTGTGAGTGAGGAGAGCCATCTGCTGAACTATCTCCATGTATTCCAGGTCATCTGGATGGATACAGTCCAGGTCTTCAAGAGTGAAGAGATAATTCCCACAGCTTTCATCTGCAGACACAAAGGCTTGAGAAGAACTTGTCTCTTGGAATGGGCTTCCTTGAGTAAAGTTCTCCCTTGGTGTCTCCGGGAAGGTGATGAAAGGACCCTTTTGTGAGTTGTCAGGGTAGCATAAGAGATGATGCTGAGGTTCTATGTGTCCCTTTCAACCACATGAAGGGCTGAACCCATTTGATTGTTGGAGTTGCCAGATGAACCTTGCATGTTCATCTCCATCTGGTATCCACTGAGAATCCATACAACAACTCTGTAAGAGTAAGAGTCTTAAGGTTCTCAGTCCTCTTGATCACCACACAATAGTGTGTCCATTGCCTAGGAAGTGAGGACATGAACTTCCTTACAATGTCCCTGTTCTCAAGAGGAACTCCTCCATCCACTAGGGTATCCACAATCTCAACATACCTGAAGTATTGTTGAGTCATGGTCTCACCTGCTTTGAAGGTGAAATTTTCAAACTGCTGCTTCAGAAGATCTTTCTTGTTCTCCTTGGCTTCAGAGGAGCCTTCATACATCAGCTTCAGTGCATCCCACAGCTGTTTGGCTGTTTGCACTTCTTGAAGCCTCTGTATACAGAGTTTGGGAGAGCAGTCTGAAGAGCAGTCATGGCCTTCCTGTCAATCTCTACTCTTTTTCTATCTTCATCTGAGTAGTTGGCCACATCTTTAGGAATCATACCAGCACCAGTAGCAGAGGGGGTGCTGGGTATGAAAGGTCCATTCTCAACAGATTCCCACATTCTTGAATCAAGAGACCTGATGAAGCCTTCCATCCAGGTGTCAAAATCATCAAGAGTGATCAGTGGGGATTTGTTCATGGTTCCAGTCTCCATATCAGTCTTAGAGATGGCAGCCATTTGAAGAGTTTAGCTTTTGTGTGTTGTGAGGGATCTTAAGATGGTTAGATCTTATATCAAGAGCCTGGAATGCTCTGATACCAATTGCAGGACCGTTTAAGGGCTTAACTACAATTACAACACAACAACACAATGAGGAGAATAACTAAGCTCTAATCAAACAGTGAACTGGGTAACCAAAGTGATACAAAGAACACAAGTAAAGTAAAGAGACAGAACAAGAGAGTTGGGTTTCAAGGAGGCAGTATATTGCTTTCTCAAGTTCTTTTACAAGTGTTACAAAGCATAAAGAAAAGATACAAGAACTTGAAATACTTATACTACAACCTACAGCCGGCCATACTTTGAAGGCCAGCTGGATACAATTGACTAGACACTAACAAAATCAATTGTAGGATCAAAAGGCATATCTGCCTTTTGACCTTGTGACTATGACATGCCATAGCTCACATCCTTTTACAATACAAAAAGGATAAAGTACATAAAGTGGAAAGTTGAATACTCAAGACCTCAATGTACAGTTACCAAAAGCAAGGCCCTTTTCACCAACTCATGTAAGTTGGTGACTTTACAGAGATGCAGCGGAAAAGGTGCTTTATGGAACAGTACATCAGATAAAGCATGTGTACTAAAAGTCTTCGGAAGAAATCTGTCTTCATAGGATGAGGCTTCGGAAGACTTTGTCTCTGAAGCTTCGGAAGACTTCATGTTTGGCTTCGGAAGATATTGGTCTTGGCTTCGGAAGATTTTACACTTAGAGTATTTTCTAATGCTTTGTGTAAAACTTCCGAAGCATTCTTCACTTCAGTACTTAGTGCATGTTGCTGAGACACTTAAGCTGTTTTGGGTTGCATCAGACTTCAGGAATCCTTACACCTTTTACATCACCACCTCATCAAACCCTTACACCTAAATACAGTTCTATTTAATCCAAACATTATCAAAACCCTTGATTCTGTGCGTCAATTTAATGTTGATAATAATACATCCATTGAATTTGACCCGTTTGGATTTTTTGTGAAGGATTTCAAGGATGGCCACAATCTTGAGTCGTCACAACAGTTTAAGCAATCTTTACCTACTCACATCCACCACTTCTCCAACCACTTGTTTTGCTTCAAGTCAAGACGCTCCATTTTGGCACCAGCGACTTGGACACCCGGGTTAACTCGTCATGGAGTTTCTTAGGACAAAGAATTTTATTTCTTGCAATAAGATATTCTCATATTTTGTTTGTCAATCGTGTCTGTTATCCAAAAATAAACGATTACCATTTTTTGATTTTGTTACTCATACTTTCATGCCTTTTAGCTATCTTGCATTGTGATTTGTGGACATCTACAGTTTTGAGTCATGCAGGTTATAAATACTATATGGTTTAACGAATGATTTCACACAATATACGTGGGCTTACCCATTTAAATTTAAGTCTGAAACATCTACTCAGTATTCCTAATTTCCATAAATATGTTGCTACTCAATTCAACATGCCCACTCAATCTTGCCAATGTGATATGTATAGGGAATTTGACAACATAAATTTTAAAACCTTTGCCACCCAACAACATTTAATTCTGTTTCTCGTGTCCCTACACCTCCCAACAAAACGGGAAATCTGAACGCATGATTTGTCGACTAAACGACATCATGTTTACAATCCTTACCCATGAGTCGCTCCCATCTACGTTCTGGGTGGAACCATTTCATCTATCATCCTACCTTCATAACATACTCCCCACTAAAACACTTAAAAACCTAACACCCACAACAATCATATACAACCACCAACCATCGTACACCTACCTTCATATCTTTAGTTACCTATGTTACCCAAACACCTCGTCCACCCGCCCTTATAAACTCACTCCTTGTTCCAACCCTATGTGTCTTTCTTGGTTACTCGAAAAACTACCATGGGTATCATTGTCTAGAAATCTCTACTAGAAAACCATCTTCTTTAGACTCAACATTTGATGAAACATAATTTCCGTTTAGACACCCCCCGAAACCCGCACCCTCTCACACTTTTATCGACCCCTCCCTTTTAATTCTCACCCAAGCAACCACTCCCTCTACCTTTACCAATACCAACGCCCCCACCCCTACTCCTACTGCTAGTACCCACCCTCCATCCCCCGACTTCCTCATAGCCCAACAACACAATCACCTCCTCCCCATCCAGCCCAAATGACAGCCCACCTTCCACCAGCCCTTTGTCGCCCAACACCAGCCCAAAAAGCTCACCTTCCCCACCAACCCCATCCCAAGCGATCAACCTAGCTACCATCGAGCCAACCCCACTACATCCCCTTCCCGTTCAACCCATGTAGACTCGATCCTAGTCTAGGATTTTTAAACCCCGTCAGCCTAGGTCCCTACAAACTGAAACATCTTGTTCTATCTCCCCCTACCCAAGTCCCATCTCACCGCTCTCAATGACCATAACCGGAAACTTGCTATGCATAATGAATATGAAGCTCTATTGGTAAATAATATGTGGGAACTTGTCCCGAGACCTAAAGATGCGCATGTAATTCATTGCATGTGGTTGTTTAAACGCAAGTTTCATGCTGATGGATACTTGGAGTGACATAAGGCTTGTCTCGCGGTCAATGGAAAAAAGCCAAATGGTTGTCATTGACTGTGATGAAACGTTTAGCCCCATGATCAAACCTACCACGATACGCATGGGTCTCAGTCTAGCCGTGTTAAAATCATGGCTTCACCAACTAGATGTTAAGAATGCCTTCTTACATGGGCATTTTAAGGAAACCACTTGCATGTTTAAACCGCCTGGTTTTACTTCATCTTCCAACCCTAAATATACGTGCAAACTAAAGAAATATCTTTATGGGTTGAAGCAGGCCCCATGGGCTTGGTATTATCGATTTGCATGTTTTGTCTCCAAATGTGGTTTTATAAGCAGTGTTTATGATACCTCTCTTTTTATATTTCACAAAGGTAATCAAATGGTCTATTTGCTTATTTATGTGTATGACATCATCCTCACCGCTTCTAGTGACTCACTTCTTCAAAGCATCATCAAGTCACTCTGGCAAATTTAAAATGACTGATCTCGATAAGTTACACCATTTTCTTAGAATAGCAGTTGAACATAAAAAGGTGGGCTATCTCTATCTCATTCGACCTATGTAGCTGACATCCTCTCCTGTGCTCACATGTTTAATCGCAAACCAGTTTGTACACCAATTAAATTGGTTCCAAACTTATAACCACTATGGGCACTCCTATCTGGGATGCGTCTCTATATCACAGCCTTGCAGATGCTTTACAGTACCTTACCATCACCTGTCAAGATATTCCTTATGAAGTTCAACAAGTCTGTCTTTTCATGCATGTTCCATGTGAACCTCCATCTTCAGCTACTTAAGCGAATCCTAAGGTATATCAAAGGTACTATTTCGCAAGGTTTATTTATTTCATCCTCGTTATCCACTAATCTTACCGCTTACTCCGATGCGTAAGGAGGGGGGATGTTCGCACTCTAGTCGTTAAACATCTGGCTACTGCGTATACATGGGTGAAAATCTTATCTCTTGGTCTTCAAGACGTCAACCTACGATCTCTTGATCTAGTGCTGAAGCCGAATACCGAGGTGTAGCTAATCAGTAGATGAGATCAGCTGGATCCTCAACCTGCTACTTGAACTTCACGTTCTAGTTAAACATGCCACACTCGTTTATTATGACAACATTTCTACTGTTTATCTTGCCAAAAACCCAGTATAACATTAACAAACGAAACACATTGAATTGGATATTCATTTTGTTCATGAGAAAGTTCGTCTCGGTTCAGTTAAAGTTCTATATGTACCGGCCGACTACCAGTATGCAGACATCTTCACAATAGGTTTACCTAAGTACCTTTTTCAGCGTTTTCGGTCCAGTTTATGCCTCCAGTCATCTACGCTCAAACTGTGGGGGACTGTTAGCCGATATATTATTGGCTCGTATTTATGTAATTATTATTTGTATTATTTAGTTAGTATTGTGATTCATTCCATAGATAAATCCGTAATTAGCTCTCCATGAATTGTATATTTATTATGTTAGTTGGAATCATATATTCACGAATTGAGTTCTCATAACACTACACTAATCTTTAAGACTAGCTTGTCTAACCTGTAATGTAACTTTTAAAGTCTAACCAACCACTATATCAATCATTTTTTAACTCAACTAGTATTTTACCCGCTGCGTGTTGCGGTGACGTGATAAAGTATAGATTACAATCAACACAACTCGTTTCTGAACTAAATTTATGTTGAAATATAGAGTAATTTAAATTTACGTCGTCAAATAAAAACATATTATATTTTACCTAACTTGTTTCTGCATGAGATATAACAATAATAATACACATATTCACTCTATTCTTCCAATTTATTTAGAAAAAAGAAAGTCCAGTAGGCTTGCCGCTTAAATTTCAATGTTTGTCCTTATGGTTCGAATGTTTGTCCTTAGAATAAATATATCTTTAAAAAAAGTCTGTTAAATAGAGGCTAATTTGGAACCACATATATTTTGTCTGTTCATTTAACAACGTTTTATAAAAACTGAACAGGAGATTAAACTAGTAAATTAGTAATCTTACAAATTCACTAATTGGATCAGTGAAGCAAAACATATTATAATTAATTTGCGAATTGAAACCAGAAAACATTAAACAACTTAAAACAAAACAACTTTAAATTATATACACAAATTAAAGTAGTCGCGTTTCAGAATAAAATAAAAGAAAAGAACTCTATAAAACAAAGTAAATATCCTTCGAAACCAACCATTAGAAGAATCAGACTTGAAACTTAAACCAATAAAAAGTGAATTATAATCAATATATATAAAATCTCAAAATCAAAGATTCACAATAAATTACTACCATAGATAGACATGTTTGTAGATAATTTTTAAATGTAAAAACCTATGTGACTCGTTAATAATAACGGTCTTAAATTGCAAATCAATTTAAATTCACTTTTCAAAGTTTATTTTATATATGAGATTAAATTTAAGGAAAGAAGACTAAATCTCTAAAATTTAAGTTTTAAATGTTAAATATTTGTAACGTGTGATGTAATGGCCTTGTAGCTGTCATGATTAGTTTATTTCTTTTCAGACTAATAATTCAAAATTGTTTTTAATATGTGTACTTTATATTACAGTAAAAGAGAAAAAAGTTGTGTTTATTTTCTCAACTTTTGCATCAGAGCTTTCACAGTTCATGTTTTATAACTATTTGAGTGTGAGTTTTTAAATTATATGGGATGATTTTGAGTGGTTGTGAGTAAATGAAAGAGAAAATGTTACTCTTCATCTGTAAATTTATGGATTCACTGTTCATCTCTTATAATTTTTTTAATATTTTTGAAAATGATTGTGAGTGAAGGAGAAAGAAAAGGTAATAAAAAAACTATAAAAATATATTATTTAATTGAAAGGAGAGATTAAAAGTGGTGATTTTTAATGTAATTATAAGGATAAAAATAAAAAATGAGATGTGAGTG